>JASVEL010001319.1:0-394080 GCA_032618575.1 Nicotiana noctiflora | reverse complement strand
TTATTTATTTGGTTTTTTAATTTTTATATATACTTGGCTAGTTTTACTAAGTCTATTACTAATTGTTAAGTGTTGGTAAATTAAGATTTATTCGAGACATTTGTATAAGTTTCCAAAAAAAAAATAATAATATGGAAGACAATGTGGGGATGCCTCCCATGAGATCCTAGCCCAAAGTATTTTCCGTTTTCTCTGGGAGCGAAAAGTGTCCAACAAAAACACTAATCCAAACAAGGCACACACCCAATAAAATAAGATCTTTTTTTAAGTAAGAAATGGACGGTCCAATAATAAATACTCCTATATAGTTAATAATTCAATATTAGCTGCCAATTTTAATCATCAAACTGGATAAAATGAAGATGCTTGGGATAATTAGCTATTAATCCATTTCTTCCCCCTTTCAAACTCTTCATTCTTCTTCTTCTTCTAATAATCCACTCAACAAAAACCAAAATTGAACAATGGCAAAGTCAACTGGCAATCTTGCCACTGCGACTATGGTTCTTGCCTTTGTGTCTTTGACTGTGTTTTTTATGTCAGTGACAGTAACGGCAAGAGAGCTTCCAATTCATCCTTTCTTGAAAATTCAAGAAAGACTCCCTATTTCTCAACTTTATGATACTTCCAATTATGGTTTTCTTCAAATTGACAATGGCTTAGCTCGAACTCCTCAGATGGGGTCCGTTATTTTCTACTCCTCTTCCCCTGCTTTTGCTTTGTTTTTTTTTCCGTATAAAAATTGAATCTTTATGTTGTCTCTGATTCAGTTTATTAGTAATTCCCTTGTTTGAAGCTTTCAACTTTTAGAAAAGTAAGAAAATCATATGGTCTATTAGAAGATATTTCCTACTTGTTATTTTTTATCTTTTCATAACCGTGGTGTCTAGGCCTGCTTGCTCCCACCTTGACATATAACACTTAACATGCTGTTAACACTCAGAGCTTATCTATGTTCAAGTGGTTGATTGTGGGTTCTATTTTAAGGCAAAAAAGTTTAGGAAATGAATTACTAATATTTAGTTGAAACCATGTAGTTGTTTGTTAACCTTCTGTGTGTGTACAAGGAAAAAAGGGTAAGGCTAAGTCCATGAATTGCGTTTTGAGATTATATGCGCCGATGCCTTTTCTTGACACTCTTGCTAATTTGGAACACAACTGTATGCTTGTTCACAATTTTGATATATTAAAAGTTAAGAGTGTTATAGTTATGTGGTTAATCATATTTCTGGAACAGGTGGAGTTCCTGGAATTTCTTTGCTTGCAATATAAATGAAACAATCATCAAGGAAACAGGTAATGCCTCGAGCCCCCGTACCTTTTTTTTTTTGTAGTTTGCTTTGAGAGTATGAGCACTTTTATTGAATTGTTAAATGTTTATTCAATAACACGAAAGTTCTATTTGGCAGCTGATGCACTCGTATCGACTGGTTTGGCTAGCCTGGGTTATATTTATGTCAACATTGGTAAGCATTTGAAGAAAGTAATTTGCTTTTGTTTTTGAGGTTTACATCTTGACAGTTTGATATGCTTTCTCTATTATAGATGATTGTTGGTCCAGATTGACTCGAGATCTAAAGGTGCGTCTACATTTAAATTGATCTCCTCATTTAAACTGTGGTTTTCTTTTTTTGTTATGATCTCTTGATTTTAATTTCAGATCATATATGGATGTGCGAGACGCTAATCATCCGCCAATTACTGTGCAGGGTCAAATGATTCCTGACCCGAAAACTTTTCCATCTGGAATTAAAGCTCTAGCTGATTATGTGCACTCAAAGGGACTAAAGCTTGGTGTCTACTCTGATGCTGGGTAGGACAAATCCCCAATACCCGGTCTAATTATTTTTGAACTATGCCAAAATTAGATGATATTCATTTTCTTGTCTGGGATAAAGTGTTTGTGAATTCTCCTATTTCTCACTATTCAGTTACATGGATCTTGTAGGGCTTTTACATGTCAAGTTCGACCTGGCTCTCTGTTTCATGAAAAAAATGATGCTGAACTTTGGGCATCATGGGTTAGTTTGTCCTTTCTGTTTCATCAGTCACATTGTTACGGTAAATGACTCCCAACTTAGTGATAAACACAATAATGACCATTTCAGCAGTAGAGTTACATATACAAATGGTAATAAATGTTCAGAGAAATTCATATATTCTGCATCTTCATCTTCTTGTTTTTTTGGATATCCTATCCTTTTATATTTGTTGTCAAAGAACCTTAGATATTGGAAAGAGAGATTGGTGTGATATCGAGGAACTAATTGTCTTTGCTTAAAAAGAAAAAGAAGCTATACAGTTTTTTTTTTTTTTTAAAAACCATATGCTTATTGGAGCACTAGCTAATACTGTTAATTGCATCTTGTATGCACGGTAACACAGTTTTCTTACTTGTAAATCCTGGTTAATATGTTAGCATTAGCATTGCTTTTCATTTCTTTTCCTTTAGTGTGGAACTTGCTTTACATTTCAGCTGCTAACAAATGTTCTGATTCTTCAACTACGCAGGGTGTTGACTATTTGAAGTACGACAACTGCTTCAATCTAGGCCTCCCACCGCAAAAGAGGTTCAACTCTCAGTCAGTGAGGTCTAAGTTAATTGGTTTTAGTTGTATAATTAGATCTAAATACCAAGTCGTTTCCCAGATACCCACCCATGCGTGATGCCCTTAATGCTACTGGACGGACTATATTTTACGCACTTTGTGAATGGTAACTTCGAGGTACTTTCTTCGATTTGTACTGGAGTTCTTAACCAGCATCTTGAGAGCTTTCTTTGTGCTTTGTTTCAAACTTTGCAGGGGTGTTGATGACCCTGCCAAATGGGCAGGAAAAATTGGAAACAGTTGGCGTACAACAGATGACATCAATGATACATGGGCAAGGTTCTATATTAGTACATCTTTATTTGATTATTGTATAAAAGAAGCAAGATATATTTCCATCATCTTGTTTTTGTATTATTTTGTAATCTGATGTTGTTACATTAAATGAAGATATTTATGTATGTTTGGTACCTTCAAAACTAAGAAGATTTTGAACGTAGCTCTACATTGATTATGAACCATAGCTGGATAAAACAAAATGCAAGATTAATTTAACATACCTTAACTTTTTTGCTTTTTCTGAATTATTATTTAACTCTATTAAGCATCATAAATTCATACTGACAGAAATCTTTCATTTGTTTTACTTCTTTTAGCATGACAACTATTGCTGATATCAATGACAAGTGGGCATCCTATGCTGGACCTGGTGGATGGAACGGTAGATAGTGAGCCTGAAAATTTAGATTTTGATGGTGTAGAATGGATAGCATTTGAGTTCTTTTTAACTCTCTATTATCTTCTGTCAGATCCTGATATGTTAGAGGTTGGAAATGGGGGCATGAATTACCACGAGTACAAAGGACACTTTAGCATTTGGGCTTTGATGAAGGCAAATCCCCAATCAAACTCATAATTACGTTTTCTGAGTCCTCTCGGTTTTTTTTTTTGTCTGACTGACTACTTGTATCTAGTCCCTTCTCCAAAAGATTTCTCCTTGAGAACAAATTTGTGATGCAACCGTTCTTTAGTGAAATCGTTTGCTGTTTTAGATGGTGTATGTGTAAATGAAATCAGCATAAGAATAGGGAGATGGACCGTTTTTTAGAAGTTTTAATATGTATTTGTCATTACTTAAGTCCATCATATAGGATATGTTTGTTTTATTCCCCTTTTTAAAAGAAATTATCATGGTACATATAAGAGAAAACAACTCGGTTTATGTTGGGCTATTCATGCAAAGAGATCGAAGTTGCTCGGACACGGGTTCGGGTGTCCGACACGGGTGCGGATCTAAAGGTCGGATCCTTCGAGATGTAAATTCTAACATTCGGGGATACGGATCCTAGTGTGAATAGGGGTGCGGGGATCCGGCTAAAATTAATTCAAAAATATAAAAATATCTCTAAATTTGTAAGAAATTTAGTGGAATAGTTAGCATATCTTGTAAAGTGTATTTCTTTTTTATTCTCAAATTGTAAATAAGTAATGGATTGATATCGCAGATAAGGTATGTTATTTTCTTCAAATTGTATCCTAGTTTTGATTCTGATTTCGGGAATCAAATTGTATCTTGTATCGAATTTTTCCGTCCGTTGTGGTCAAAGTACCCAAAAGTGTTTGACCATATCCGGTACGGATCCCATACCCACACTCATACTAGTATCGTGTCGACATGGGTGCGGCACCTAAACTGAAGTGTCAGAGCAACTTAGAAAGAGACAGTGACTTTGTGTGCTTGAACCCTCTTGCTTCATGAACTGACATCATGCTTCTATTTGTAGGCTCCGCTTATTATTGGTTGTGATGTCAGAAATATCACTGCTGAAACTTTAGAAATTCTTTCCAATAAAGAGGTTATCGCTGTTGACCAAGGTAAAAAACTGTCTTCCTTGTAATCCCTTTTCTTCCCCTCTTTTTTGATGTTAGAAGTTTGCACCTGTATCTTTGAATTTTATCTGGTTGTTTTATCAGATATGCGCATATTTTCCTTTTACTTTTGGTGCGCGTGTGGTTTTGATATAAAATAGTAATTTATAAGCAAATAACTTCTTATCTTTTATAGATCCACTTGGTGTTCAGGGTAGGAGAGTTCATGCTTCAGGACCACATGGTTGCCAGCAGGTATAGTTGCACCTTGTTTCTCATTTATTCTTTCTCGATATCTAAAGGGCCCTGTTACTGAGCCCACATGCCTAGATCTCTCTTTTATAAAAATAGGTCCTGTAACTAAATCACCACAGAACTTAGGCCGTACTTCCACTACTGCATCTTCTTGGAAAACTTTCACTGTCGTCGGAATTTCATTCCACAATGGCAATGAAAAAAACATTCCTCCTTCTACTTCTACAACTCTAGGGATCTTTTCAGCTGGTCCCTTAACTTTGATACGAGCCCATGTGATTTCGTAGCTGCGTCTCTTCCTACGTCTCAATCCATCCACCACATTTTTCTCCGATAGCTTTCATGATTTCTGATGACCATAGATGTAATGGGAGTCCGAGAATCCTCACCCAGATCCAGTCGAATGTTATTTCAGAATGATAACAAGCTGCTGTCGGGGACCACCCGCTCAGCAATAGAGTAGCATTCTTCCATCTCCACGTTTCCTCCATAGTCTGCTCCGCCATCCTTCTGGTTGGGAATTCGAAAAGAAATTGTAGTCCATTCAGTTCATAGACTCCAACAGCATTACTCCACTTGTTGTTTACCCATCTTCGAATCTCTGTGCGTGAGGGAATTAAATCTAGTTCTTTCAAGAACTTGCCGACAATGCACCTATTCAAAAGACTTTTGTATGTTGGCATTGAAGCAGCGATGTTGATAGGGCTGCTTTCTGGTCGAATAACTCTGACGTTGGCATTTGATTCTGACCATTTGGTTGAGCGTAGAGTATGAGCAAAATCATTATGTAATTTTGGAACCTCTATTGCTCGTGTAAAGCGAAAGTTTCTGTGAATGAACGGTTCTATTTTAGAGGCTATCTCTCCCCACCCTGCATTTAATTCAACTTCAGGTAGAATAGTAACTCCTCTGCTTTCTCTATGTACAGAAACAATGCTAATAAATCTCCCGTAACTGTTGTGTTTCTGTGAGCAGTAAAAGTTGAATTAATGATCCCTGTCCTCCACCTATTAGAGACATTACCCCTTCTTTCAGAAGCTTTATGCAATAAATCACATAACCAGAAAAGAATTTTCCTGCTGAAAGTCATTCTTCTCATCAGGTTTCTCGTGCGCTCAACCCATTCAAACCACGATTCTCCATCCATATGCTTTTCAGTTATATCATAAGATTTACTTTTAAGCAATCACGTAAATGATTGGTATAAAACACTGTCCCTCTGCTGCCGTAGTCGCCGGAAAGAAAAGTATGAGTCAGAGAAAGTTTTTCAAAAAGTTCTTAACTAAAAGACAACAACATACCCACTAAATCCCACTACTGGGGTTTGGAGAGAGTAGAGTGTACGCAGACCTTACCCCTACCCCAAAAAGGGCAGAGGCTGTTTCCAAGATCTTAACTAAAAGAAAAACAGAAAAAAGTTCTAAACAGAGATCACAGTGGGTGAAAATTGAGCTTCAGGGACAGATGAAAGGATTCCGATGAGATGACACACCGGAGAAAAGTAGTTCTATGATCCTAAGAAGTATGAAAGAGAAAAACCTTGGGTAGTGTGCTTGAGAGCATTTTTGAGAATAAAAGAGGGTTGCTCTTTTTTCTCTCTTTTTCTCGATTCTATTCTAATGTATTATTATACTAGTAGTTATTCTTATTATTATTGTTGCGATGCATTTGAATATAATTGGTGGGGGCATAGAATGGATTTGAGGGGTGTAATTTTTATTAGTGCTTTACCATTCTGTTATTATTAACAACAACAACAACCCAGTATATTCCCACAAGGTGGGGTCTGGGGAGGATAATATGTTGACAGGCCTTACCTCTATCCGAGAGGGCAGATAGGCTGTTTCCAATCGACCCTCGGCGCAGGGAAAAGAAAGGCAAACAAAACAAAAACAAAAACAAAAATCGCATTAGTTACTCCAGCATACATCGCATAAAAATTATCTAAACATAAGAGACATATGTACCATGAATAAGCAGGCATGCAATGATATTTAAACAGTAACTACCAGAAATGACTATCATAAGAGAATACAAACTAATCCTCTATGGGCGGCCCTACCACGCCTCGCCCACCCCGGGAAAGGAGTACGGAAAATCTAGAAGCCCCTATCCTACAACCCTGATACTAGACCTCCAGACTTTCCTATCAAGGGTCATGTCCTCGGAAATCCGCATCCCGGCCATGTCCTGTCTAATTACCTCTCCCCGGTATCTCTTAGGCCTTCCTCTGCCTCGCCTCACACCGACCACCGCTAGCCGCTCACAACTCCTCACCGGGGCATCGGGGCTTCTCCTCCGCACATGCCCGAACCACCGAAGCCTCGCCTCTCGCATCTTCCCCATTTAGTTGTTATATAAAAACCTAACCTCAGCCCCATACCCCATTATTAATGTTCTTTATTTTGTTTACAGGTTTGGGCAGGTCCCTTGTCTGGTAACCGTTTCGCTATAGTACTCTGGAACAGATGTTCAAAGACTGCAACTATTACTGCTAAATGGGGTACAATCGGATTAGAATCCTCTATCAGCGTCTCTGTTAGAGACTTGTGGAAGGTAAGCTGGTTCGGCATATAGCCAGTTTGTTGTAGCCTCAGGATCTCTAATGACTTCATTTTTCACACGGATACATCTGAATTAGTTGAGCATTGTTTGCTCGTTTCATTTCTCTATGTTCTGGAACTCATGTCCTTGAAATGTATTCATTTCTTCAAAAGTTTGCTTTGATCTCATCGCTATGGCAATGTTGCAGCATGAAGTTGTTTCGGAGGAAAAGGTGGGCTCATTCAGTGCTCGGGTTGATGCTCATGGCTGTGAAATGTACATTTTAACTCCAAAAAGAGCGACACGAGCTTCAATCTGATTAAAGTGTAAGAGGAGTTCATGGCTTTGTACAACCTTTCAGGTGGGTGCTACCCACCTCGCTGGACACAAAGCGTACGCTTCCTCGGTATCTGTGTCAATCAGTTCTCTTCATGGTCTAATCTATTACTACTAGTTTCCTTTGAACTTTGCGATCTAGTTGGTCAGCTTCGTAAAATGCTCTCCCACATAAGTAAAACCTTTTATGTTTGTTGAAGTATGTGACATTATTGTAAGTGTTTCTGGAAATAGACTTCTTCATATGTTGTCATGGTTCATAATTCATATGGGGTTATTCATTGACAGTACGCGTTGAGGATTGTACTTACAACTTTGATGTCATGAAATTCTTGAGAATAATGTTCTTGAATTGATAGTGAAGCCTGCAAAATTAGAAGTTTTTCTTTTTAGTTCAAGTGCTCCAAGTTACATGTTCTAATGGACCATGTGGGGGTATATTGTACCAGGTAGCCACTCTAAAATTCTAAAGGGCTGTTATTTAAAAATTAGCCAGTGCATTTCAGTTTTTTAGTTCAATTTTTCGGAACAAAAGTGTCCTGAATTGTTCCAAGTTCAGATTTTTAGTTTAATATTTTAGGACAAAATAAGAGTGCTAATCTCTATATAGCATCCTTGAGAATGCTATCTGTGCACTTGCCCCAGGTATATTTAATTGAGTGTAATTCCTCAACAATCTATGATATTGGGTGGTGAAGGCCTGAAGGGAACAATGGATGCTTTTGAAAGTGAGGATATTTTGTATCAGTTTATCTAATTTATGCAGAAGAATTATCAAAACGCAAGAATTCAAAAACTGTAAAATAAGTTAATTATAACTTTCTGAAGTTATTTTTTAGTCTTTCTAGAAAAGTTAAAAACTTTAAATGTCTATAAAAAAGTTAAATCCTGCAACTTGGATTGATTAATTATTACAATCAAGTAATTGGCAGTATCTAGGCTTATAGCTTAGCGATATCGGTAGTAATTCCACCGTTTTATTTTACTTCCCCATTTAGTTGATTATATAAAAACTTAACCTCAAGGAAACACACCAAAATGACAAATGTATCTTACTAAGTTGCATCATTTAAACACATTATATGTGTTAAGAATCTAATGCACACTGAAACCAATACACGAGTTGACGCATAACATTTTGTTCAGTATTTCTCACACTTAATCATCACTAGAGCTAATTTCTCATCTAAGATTAATGTTTCGGATAAAGGACTTCTCTCCCATACAGGAAATTCAAATGGACCGTGAAAAACGGCTACGAAAAAGGACAGTTCACTCTATGTACTAAGTTTCCGCTATGTGTGAGGTTCGTGAAATGGGCTAACCACAAGGGTCTATTGTTTGTAATTGGGCAGTTAAAAGACTTAAGTTGGTTTAGCCAATGTTCTCTTGATGCTTTTTAGTAGTGATGCCACCCCATCTTATCCCAAAAAGGTTTGATTGCCTTGCAGCTAAAGAAAATATGGAGTATAGATTCTTCGTCATTATTCCTGTATACCAGACATATTAGATCTAAATTTAAACCAATTCTTGCCAGGTATTATCTACAGCGAATCCTATTATGTACACATTACCACAAAAAGAATTTAATTTTGTTGGGACAATTTAACTTCCAAATCCATTGGAAATCCAAAAGGTTGTTCCTCGTAAACTCTAGTAAATTATAGCAAGATTTGGTTGTGAAAAAATCGTTAGTGGTTAGTGACCATATAGGAATGTCACTTCTTGAACCTTTTCCCCGAATTCTACCCTTATTAATGAAATCCCTAATGTTGTTTGAAATTCCCAATTTTCCCCATTGAGTATATACTTTGATTTTATGGATTGTTCTCTTTTCTGGAGTGGTCCTTCAATAGTAGCTCTAATATTTTCTATACTTGGGATCCAATTGGTTTCCCAAATATTTATGTTAGAGAGGATGTGGAGGGACCAAGTAATTCCTTTAGAGCATAACTCCCAACCCTTCTTAATACTCTTCCAAATAAAATAATTTTTATTAATGGCATTACTAAGAGCATAGGAAGAGATTATTAGGGATTACTTGGCTGCTAATAATGTCCTTACAGAGTTTCACAACTGAAGAGCCTATGATACTCCAATATTTATGGTAAAAAAAGGCGGAGTGCATCTGGTCCCGGAGCTATAAAGGCTTGAAAAAAAAAAACCTTTTTAATCTCAATTTCTTGCAAGGGTCTATCTAATGCACTAAGGTCAACCTGGCCAATATTTGAACTATGGTTTAGAGAGTTTCTCCTACTGGACATGTCATGATAAGTAGTGAAAGTATTTTCAAAATAATTCTTGACATAATACATAATTAAAAGGGGTTTATTGATCCAATCACCAACATCATCCTTGAAAAAATTATTTTATTACATCTCTTCCTATTTGAGGCACAAATGTGGAAGAATTTTGTGTTAGAGTCACCTGCATTTAATCACATGACCATAAATCTAATAATCATCCTCTATTAACAGAGGGTCGTTGTAGTCTTTTTCTAAATCTTTTTTCAGATTTTGTAAGAATCTTTTGTAGCATAATGGTTAGAATTCTATATGCCATTTAGACGAGCTAATAATTTACGTTTTTCCCTCGTAATATCACTAAACGTACTAGCTTTCCACTTTTTTATGCATTGAACAAAATTGTGACAATTTCTAAGAAAGTATGGTTCACACCAATTATTTTCTAAAAGAGATTAAAATTATGGGTGTTTACACCAAAAAGTTTCTAGTCTAAAGAATTGTTTATGGAGTAATCTATTTCTAGGTTTTGGGCATATTGATGAGGTGGTGACGGGGGTTGATGAGGTGGTTGAGGAATGTGTTATTCCTAAGATGGTGGTGGATTCTCCCATGCATTAAAATAGGGTTGAGTTGAGTTAGTGTCTCTGGGGGAAAGAATGGCATGTCTAGGAGAGCATTCTGAGGGTATATAGGATTGAAGTGAGGTGGTAAATTCTAGAGGTTTCTCATTACATGCACTAGTTTAGGGTTTACTGAGGGAGCTAGGGGTTGTAGGATATTGTTTAGACATACCTGATTGAGGTAGTTGTTCATGGCTAACCTTATGCCCTCCGCTACTAGTGGAGCTAAATACTGAGTGTTGTTAAGTATGAAAATTGAGTCTTGGCCGTTGATTTGCAGGTTGAATGATATTGCATAGCCCATTAATCCCATTCCCATCCATGACACAGGCTGGTAGTCCTATGCTACTGGTGGTTGGACGTAAATTATATGAGGGTTTTATATTTGCGGAGGAAAGGGTGGTAGATTTTCCATGGCATACTCTGTGTTGCCTTAGAATCTATATCAGCCTGGGTCTTCTCCTTATGGTCAAAGGAATTCTGGGCATTTTGAAGAGGAATAGGAATACTTAAGGTCTCTAACATAGGCGTGGGAGAAAGGCCAGGAGTTGCTTGATATGGATTGGATGGTAGGCCAATAATTTAGGGTGTCGATTGCATGTCTTTTGGTTTCCCGATGCCATTGTTTTGTAGGTATTTCGTTTGTAGGTATAGTATCCATTACTTGGCTATGGTTATTGGACAAATGTATGGCTTGGCTATCTTTATTTGCCATTTGGCTTACATGCTCAGGGAAGAAGAGATTATGAGATCCTAATGAAAGATCTTTGTCCGGATTGTTGGCTAAACTAGTATAATTACCAAAAAGTTTTATTTCATAAGTAGGAAGGGTAGTGGAGTTAGTATTTGTAGAAGGGTTACAGTTGTCTTTTACCCTTATTTCTTGCATAGAGTCATTTTTACTTTTTTTTTAGAAGTAGATACGTTAATATCCAACATGGAACAATCCTAATTAGTGTTAGACATTTGTTCTTTTGCATGGTTAGTACTACAACAACAACAACAACAACCCAGTGTATTCCCACAAATGGGGTATGGGGAGGGCAATATGTACGCAGACTTTATCCCTACCCCGAGGGGCAGAGAGGCTGTTTCCAGATGACCCTCGGCTCAAGAAGGAAATATGTGACAAAACCAAGTGGCGATTAGTATTAGGATTAAAAAAAGCTTATTTCCTTGGATGGTTTCATTAGTCTTTCCTTATTTGGAAACAATTTACCGTTATGCAATGATTTATAGCCACACAAAATAAAGGTGACTCATTTTACACCACAAGATCAAAAATCTTCTCTCTTTTCTTAAACTCCGTACCCAGTCAAATGGGTTCACATAAATTGAAACGGAGGGAGTAGTTGTTTTGGCCATGGTTGCCGGATTCCTTACCTTAGAGGTGGCAGTAGCAATTGGCGGACACAGCAGCTACATGGACCCCTTCCTTTCTGTTGTTGCCAGCGCTTTTCCATTTCTTTATGTCCATTGAAGTAGTGGAGTCATTACTGTAAATATTTAGTATCAAGGTACTTATCAGTGGTAGTATTGAATATATTCACGGGGATACCTGAACCTTTGAGTTTGTTGATTGGCTTGGTGGTATCTTGTTGAATGCTTCTTGATGCTTGTATCTTTCCTTTGTTGAATGACACTGTTTTCCACTGTTCTTGTTGGTCTCCCAGAGTTGAGGATGTTGCTTGTTCCTTGGTTGTTTCCTCAGTTGCCTTGGCATCTAATTAATAAAAGAACACTGATTTTTTGTGTGGCCTAGACTACCACAATTTGTGCATAGAAAATTATCACCTTCGTAATGAGTTGTTTGTGTTATTCCACATATAGAAATTGTTAGACTGGAATTTCTCAAGGAAGTTCAATACATATCCTTGCATATCGTCCCCTTAGTGTGGTTGAGGTACAAACATGAACCCTTAATAATCGACCAATCACATTGCCGAATTTTTCTAGTATTTTTCTATCATAAAATTCTGTAGGCAGTTAGCCATACTACCATTATTGTTAGCCTCTCTTTGGAAGCCACAAAATTTGGTTTCTATTTAGTAATGGAAAGAAAGTGTCCATTAATGAACCAAGGGCCTTATTGAATAGCTTTTCCATTTGTCTTTATTTTTGAACTTGATTATATAGTAGTCTTCTCCTAGATCAATCATTTGGAAGTCTTCCGTTGGCCTCCATAAATCATGAATTTTCTTTTACAAGTAGTGCTGCATCATGCGTTTGCCCACTAGTTTCACTATAATATCATTCTTCCAAGGATCATCAGTTCTTTGTCTATCTTCTGCTGACAAACCAATAACTTTGATGCCTCTTACATTAACAGATTCTGGATTGTCATCCCTTTCTTCAATATGAGAATTTTCTGTTAACTCCATTTTTTTTATGGTTTAGGGTAGAGTCAAACATTATTGGATTAGATGTTGTTAACACGTCCTTGAAGGACAATTTAGTTTGTAGGGCAGATTGGATGGAAATATCATGATCAATGTCAGGTGGTTTGGGTGGTTTTTGGTTTCGTCTGAAGTTGCATTTGAGAGAAATCTTAATACTGTTGTGTATCTTCTTTGGCTTTTTTTACCGAAAAACTTAGGGGATTAGTAAGTTAACTAGCGTCGGAACTTCTAATTTTCTAAGTTACATGAATTGTGCTCCAATTAACTTTTTATCTGCTTATGTAGACAAAGGGATTAGGCTAAGAACCTATTATTGACATGGTTTTTGTCACGAACCCAATTTTCCTCCATAGAATGTTGTGACGACACCTAGTCTATAAGACTAGGTAAGTCTAACACTTACTAAATTAATAGCAAAATTTAACCAACAACTATGAATTTCGATATAGGAATTTCTATACAAGCCAACATTCCCAAAATCAGTAGTGCAAGACATAAGCTTTACTGGGTTCGCTAAAAAACTTCCTAAATACAACTGTTTAGGAATAGAAATAAACAGTAGAAGTACAATATTAGAAGGTGGCTCTGAGGTCTATGAAAGCGACATCGGATTTACCTTGAGTCTCCACAACAAAACTTGAACAGCTAGCTAATTATCAACCAACTCCGAAATACTTGGATCTGCACAAAAATATGCAAAAAGTACAAGAGTACACCACAGTGGTATCCAGTAAGTATCAAGACTAACCTCGGTGGAGTAGTGACGAGGGACAGTCATGACACCTATTGGACTAAGCAACTGAACAAGTACGAAGGTGAACTAACAGGAAAACAGTATTAATATAAAGCTAAGCATCGTAAGGAAGACAAAAATTTACTCGCAACAAAACACTAGAAACAATAATTAGCAACAAGAAGCAAACATATGGTAATGTTGTAGAGTAAGCTAGACACATTCTAAGTCCGATAAAGCCAAATAAAGAAAAACAAGTAACAACTCAACAAGAACAAATTCCTTTACACCAGAACTATTCAGGAATTTCCACAAGGTACTACATCTCATAATCACACTTGGCCTCTTGTGCCACATTACAAATTCATAATCACACATATGACTCACGTGCCAAAAAAGTGACAATATCTAATATCCGCACAGACCATTCACGTACCAACAATAACAATGACTCGTGACTACACGGATAACTCACGTAGCAACATGATTATTCTCACACAAAAGTCAAGTACATGTGAGTATATGTAAGTGGTTAATAACATCATGATTCATCTTCTTAAACTGATATAGGCGATTTATTTACGTGTAGACAATCAATAGCACAGAAAAACTACCACCACAAAATGTACACAGATTAACTCACATAACAACTACACAAATAACAACAATAACAATGCCCCAGGTCATCACAACTCATTCCCCGATATAGCCTACTTTATCTCGTCATGTGCGCAATAATAAAATAGTGTCCGCCTTATCTCGCCGCACGTGCATAATGATATTTCCACCTTGTCTAGCCACATGTGCAAACCCACATATATTACCTGCATTATCATTCCGCATGTGCAAATACGAATAGTAACAATAGCACGGACAACTCACGTGCGAACACCCCAACAATCCTCTCAACAATACTATTTGTGCCAAAACATAACAACACAATAAATAGGCTTTCATAACATATGCCCATATGCCACAACATTTCTTCAAAATAGTTTTAATACCACAACCACGCATAGCACTTGGCTTAACAATACTGGGTATAACAACAATAACAATAACAATAACAATAACACGAGAACGCGATAAATAAATCAACTCAAGAACTTTATAACACAAAGAAACGGACGAACGAGATCACAGACAACAGAGAATAATTGTTTCAACAATAACTCAATAAGTGGAGAGATAACATGCAACAATAATTTTCGCATGAGTACAACTCGACGGTAAGAGAGATAGTATGAATCAATGATTATAAATAAGGATAAGTCAACAATGAAAGAGATAACAAAACTTCAATCAAAGTTGAGCAATTACGAAGAAGATACTAATAAGTAAATTAAGGATAATCAATTACGAAAAAGATAATAATGACTACAATAAGGACAAGAAATTACGGAAAGGATAATAATAACTTCAATTAAGGATAAGCAATTATGGAAAGGATAATAATAACTTCAATTATGGAAAAGATAATATGTTAATAAAAGAGGCAATATCTTCAATTAAGGCACATAATCGTTTAATTGGCAACAAGGGTAAAATATGAATCAATTAATTCCATATAAGGCACGTAAGAGTAAATTTAGTAAACGAGGAATTTAGCATGCTAAAACAACTTCACATCTAATGAACATAAGAAACTAATAGCCCTAAATTGTCAAACTTCCACAAATAAGCTCGAGTATGTACTTGTCACCTCACGTACACGGCCTTCACATGGCACAATTAGCACAAATGACTCAAATTCTAAGAGGTAATTTTCCCCCACACAAAGTTAGACAAGATGCTTACCTCAAAGAAGCTAGACCATTACTCTAAAATGACCTTCTCGTGTGAAACAACCTGCGGACGGCTCAAATCTAGACAAAATAACTTCAAATCATAAAATAAAACACATAGGAAATTATTCGGTATAATAAAGCTTCAATTTTTAACAAAAACTAAAAATTCAACCCCGGACCCGCACCTCGAAACCTAACAAAATTCATAAAATCCAAATACCCATTCCTTTACGAGACCAACCATATTAATTTCATCCAATTCCGACTTCGAATCGATATTCAAAACCCAAATATCTTTAGAAATGTTTTTGATAAACCCCCCCCCAATTCTCCAATCAAAATATGACATTCAAAATATGACATCCAATCAAAATATTTTGTTACAATAATGACATTTAATCCCATACCTGTCTTCAGGTCTTTCATACGAGTTGGAATTAGCTGTAGTAGGATTTGTTGATTCCTTTCCATAAGGGTGTTCATAAAAACTCGAAAAACCGAACCGAACCGAAAACCTAACCAAACCGACCAAGAAACCAATACTTTTTGGTTTAGTTTGGTTTTGGTTTTGAATTTTAGAAACCGATCAAATTTGGTTTGGTTTTGGTTTTAATCAGAAAAAATCGAACCAAACCGACTATAGGAGTATCCATTTCAAATTTATTATTATGCATATATATATGTATATTGTTATACAATGTTTCAAAAGATTTATGGTAAATATTAATAGTTTGCACTTTTAATATAGTTCTTTACCTTACATTATAGTTTGATTGATAGTTTTCTTTTGTTTAGTGTAAGAATCCATTTCGTGTTAAAAATAATATATTTTTAATTGAGTCCTTAAATTATTTATCACTATTTGATTCAATTATTATCAATATATCTTGGTAAATAATAGATTTATAAAAGGAAAATTGATTTGATAGTGTTACATTGAAAACGTGATCGCCGAAATATGTGTTTGGTAGTGTATGTCTTATATTTAAGAAAAAACTGACAAATAATCGAAAAGACCAAAACACCGATATAAACCGAATCGAGAAAAATTGACTTAATTGGTTTGGTTTGGTTATAATATTTGAAAAACCGACTTACTTGGTTTGGTTTCTTTTTAGGGAAAAACCGATCCAAACCGAACCATGAACACCCCTACCTTTCTAGTTGACTTGTAAGTCGACTGGTTCGATCGACTAGTCGATCTAGTTCTGATTGGTTCTTTACCAGTTGACTTGTAAGTCGTCTAGTTTGACCTAACACAGCTGTGACTGGTGGATTTGTGCAAGCTGTTAAACTGCATTTGCAATTCCTCAAACTCTTCTTGAAGTATGTCCTTTTCAATTTCACATACTTCATTTTTGAGTTTCTAGTCTTTGACTTCCCTGGTGAGCCTCTTGAGTTCATTCATCATTTTCTGAGACTCCTTTAGGGTGGAGTCAATAATGTCTTGTAATTCATTGCATCTTTCACAATCATAAGGTCTTACCTCGCTAGTTTCTCCTTTTGCCATAAAGCAACTCTCATTGTCTGAATCGTCTTCATCTGTCCAACATCCTGAAGTTTTGTTAATCTCGTTTTCAAGAATTTTCATGAAACAAAGATTTGCTATTTCTTCGTGGTCTGAGTCATCCTCATCACTCCAGCTTCCAAATGATCTATTTTTGTTGAATCCTCTGGAGATATTTTTCTTTAGTTTTAGACACTCTACTTGAATGTGTTCAAACTTTCCACATTCATAGCATTTTCCATCGTTCTTATCTTGTCCATTGTATTGTCTGGATCTTCTTGGTTGAAATCTTCCTTTCTTTGTATTTCTATATCTTCTCATTAATCCATCCGTGTTTCTTGACATCATAGTGATTTCCTCTTGTAGAGTTTCAGGATCATCAATTTCATTTTCAGCAACTTTAGTAGTAGCTTTGAATGCAACAGTTTTCTTCTATTCCTCTTGATTTGTCTTCTTCAGATATGTTCTTTCGAAAGCAATGAGCTCTCCTCATAGTACATCATATGATAACTTATTAAGATCTTGAGATTCTAAGATGACGACTTTAGTCTGCCAGGTGGTTGGTAGACTTCTGATAATTTTCCTAACTTGACGCCACTAGAGTACGATTTGCCAAAAGATTTTAAGTCGCTGATTATCTTACTGAACCGGGCAAATATTTCTTTAATGGGTTCTTCTTTCTTCATTAAGAATAATGCATAGTCGTGAACTAGCATATTTATGTGGATTTCCTTTACCTTGTCGGTACCTTCATAGGTGACTACGAGTTTATCCCATATTTCTTTAGCAGTATCCCAACTGAAAATCTTTTCATATTCTTCACCACTTATTGCATTATGAAGCATATTCCTTGCCTTGTGGTTTATTTGAAAAACTTCCAATTTTTCCTTTGAGTATGAGTCTATATCATCAGGGTTAGCTAGCAGTGGTTTGCTAGCAGGTAGTGGGTAGTTCCCCTTTTTGATAACTCTCCATAATTTGACAACGTATGCTTTGGTGAAGATTTCCATGTAGATTTTCTAGTGGGAGAAGTGTTGTCCGTTGAAGTAAGGTAGTCTTACTTGAGAGGTTCCTTCCTGAAATAAAGCTCCAACAATAACTTGATTTGCCATGATCTTTTTCTCACAAGTTGTTAAGCAAAAAAGCAAAAGTGTGAGTCTTTCTATGATACTAATTGAAAGTATAATAGGGGGTGAATTGTATATAATTTAATTAAATCGTAATAATTTGACTTAAAACTTTAGCAGTCGACTTATTACAGCAATTCTAGCAGACAAAGAGATTCGAAATAACAAGCAGAAAGTAAATGCAGAAATTAAATACACCAGGATTATTATACTGGTTCAGATTTAATGTGAATCCTAATCCAATCCCCTTGGGTTGCAAGGGATTTCTCTTCAAGCAAATGAGTTTTCTCTCGAGTACATATTTGGTAATTGTCTCTCAGTTCTTTTAGCACTCGTTGGATACAATGCCTCGCCAGTTGTACGCTCTCTTTTTATTCTTGACTTGTTACACAACAGATCTATCTAGGCTACTATGATTGTTTGCAGTAAATTAAAGAGAGTGAATTTGGTTAGATCAAAGTATACTAAGGGTAGAGTTGAACTATTTATTTATACAATGATGGTTAGTGAAGGCTTGTCAACCCAAAGGTTTTGATCCTTGGAAAGAGTTGATTCTTTCCAAGAATAAGGTATCTCTTCAAATTCTTTCCTTTGACAATCGATGAGTTTGATAGAATTCTTCCTTGATTTTTACGACCCTTTCGTTCTTGAATGCTGTACGAATCTTTGTAGATTTGATTGATCTCCGGTGATTTGATTTGGCTCGTCAATCACGGATTATGTTGAGTCTTCATTCCATTGTTTCAACTTTGATTTTTCAAAATCATGGAGTTAATCTCGTAGAGTTGATTCTTTCCTTGTGTATCATGATATTTGGGACAACATTGATTTCCTTGTTTGTTATGGCAATCCTGCTTCCTTGAACTCCTACACATGCATCGTTAAAATATGTTCTAACATATGGTTGTCTTTTTGGTTAAAATATTTTGTGGCTAAATATATGATTTTTGGTGACGGAAAATTGTGAGAAATAATTCGATTATGTTGTGGCTGATGTTATTAAGCTTTTTTAGGTGTTAATTAAGTGGATTGAAGAGGAAACGATGAGAAACAAGTGATTTACGATAATAATTATTGTGCGAGGTATGAGGCTGTTTTGGAATGTATTTTGTGGATGTTTTAAACTAGAAATAATATGGTACATATAAGTATGATTTTTGTAAGATTGTAAATTAATATATAAAATAAGAGTTGGATTCAATTTATCTTGTTATGAGTAAAAATAAGCTTGCCGCTCAATATGATTGTTAAGATAATCACAAAAACTCATGTTGGATTATTTTGTTGTTGTTGCTATTGTTGGTTATAGTTGTTGTAATTGGGTTGTTGATGACACTTAGTGATCTTTGAGATGTATTAGAAAATAGGGGAATTGTTGCCCGGTTCTCGTTAAGTCATACGACTAGCCATATACGATGGTACGGCATTATATGTTAACATCAATATCATTTCATTTGTTGTAGATGCAAGAAGTTGTGTTGAGCTTGGTTGAGTAATAAGGAAGAGATCACACATATATGTTAAGGCTAATTCTTCCTTCTTTTCGCATGATCCAAGCAACGATACGTAAACGTAATGTTATTCTATAAGTGGCTCTACTCGTAGCAGTTAAGGATGTCTATATTATTCATTCATTTAAAGTGATATTCAAGCATGTCTAAACATATTCCTAAGTCTCTGTTGAGGTATTTTATAAAGATCTTAATGTTTATAATATAGTGATATATGTATATGCATCTTCATTTACCATCGTATTACAGCTGGTCGGACAGTTACCACCGGTTGAGCAGTTATGTATTATTATTTACCATCGAGCTACGGTCGATTGGGCAGTTACACACTTACCACCGAGCTACGATCGGTCAGGCAGTTATGCATTTACTATCTTGCTACGACAGATCGGACAGTTACCATTGATCAATTGGCAGTCATGCATTGATATGGATAATGGTTCCAAAGAGGTTTTATAGACATACATACATACACACATACATACATACATACATACATATAAGTATAATAAGTATGCATATACGGTATCATTTCAGAGGTTCAGGTGATTCTTATATCTTTTTCATTAATGTTGACTTACTATTATGTTTCAATTCTGCCTTAGATATTCGGTATATTATTCGTATTGACGTCCTTTTGTTGTGGACGCTGCATTCATGCCTGCAGGTATAAGTAATTAGTTTGACGAGCCCTCATAGTGGACGAGGTTAGCATCCAATAAAGAATCGGTAAGACTCCACCTCATTCGGAGTGCAGCCAGTTTATAAGTCATCGTGTGAGAGTTTTGCTACAAACTTATAGGTAGACCAGTACCCTGTCCCATTTGATGTCGAATAATCTTAGAGGCTTTATAGACAATGGTTCATTTTTACAGTTTGTCAGAGGCCTTGATGGCCCATATCTACTTATGTTTTAAGTACAATGGTTTGCTGATACAATGTTTGCCCACTTATAGTTGTGGTATATTACATGATGCGTGCATGTTGGCCCATGATATATAGTAAAAAAAAAAACGAGTTACAAAGTGATTCGTTGGGGCTCGCACTGCAGCGGGTGCCAACCACGCCTCCCTAGGTTTGGGGCATGACATGATTTTGAATAAAATTTAGGACAAAACTGAGACTGCGTTACAAAATTTCAGCATATTTTGGTATAAAATTTTAGCAAATGAACTAAATAACTTGCAGGCATTAACTAAACTCTATAGAAAATTACATACTACAAGACAAAAATTTAATCATGTTTAGTCTGAAGTTTTAGTAAATGAATTAAAAAAAAACTTAAATATATTTAGTCTGAAGTTTTAGCAAATGAACTAAGTTTTAGCAAATGAACTAAATAACTTCATCATATTTAGTTTGAAGTTTTAGCAAATGAACAAAATAACTTCAGCATGCATTAGCAAAAACTCATTAGAATATTATATAATTCAAGACAAAAACTTAAGCATATTTAGTCTGAAATTTTAGCAAATGAACTAAAACATTTAAGCATGTTGAATCTAAAGTTTTAGCAAATAAACTAAATAACTTCAGCATGTTTAGACTGAAGTTTCAGATAAAACTCATGACAAAATCGTAGACTGCAAGATAAATAACTTCAACATGTATTAGTATGAAGTTTTAGCTTCAACGTAAAACAACTTCATGCTATATTAGCATGAAGTTTTAGCTTCAATGTGAAACAACTTCACGCAAGAGTGATTTTGAAGATAAATCTGGACAAGTTTCTAGTTTTTGATAAAGCTGCTGAGAGGATGAGGAGATCTTTTTTTCACGAATGAGGTTGCAGATAATGCGATTAATGCGTACGTAGGTTTTATATCTTTTTTTGTTAGAGGTGTAATTCTCATATTCTTACGAATTTTTTATTAGCTGGCTACCAAATCAATAATTTTTAAAGATAGAACACAGGTTAAAATGTGACACAAATATAGGGTATTGTTGTCACTGAAAACAATTCAAACTAGAAAAAATATGTATCATTATAATCAGAGGTCGAACCCGAAATCTCTTTCAATTATCTTAAAAAGAGGGTAATGGCCATCGTTACATATCCGATCGAAATTGGCCTACACTTCAAAGGCATTAAATTACATCAACGCCTGTGAAGATTTAATCAACTAGAAATTTTGCATTCTAGTGACGCATACATGAAAATCTCGTTGTATTTCCAAAAGAATGCCTTGGCAAAATTCTAAACAATGATTTGATACAATAAATAGTTAAATACCATTTGTATAATGTATACTACAGTGTTAAAGAAGGTGAACAAAAAATAAAATAAAATAAAATGTATTCCCCCTAGTTTGATTTGTAATACTCATTATCGTAATAAATCCCCAGTGCCTAAACAACTTTAGGCCTTGTTACTTCTCTCTGGACTGTACTTGCCATGCTCATGACTCCAATGTTCTCCCAGAAAAGTTTTTGCTGCATCCAAACTCGGAAAATACGTTGGCTCAAGGAAGATCTGAGCCAATGCATCGCTTGTGTCAACTGCCATAAATGTTGTGTTCCCTTTAGCTTCTAAACTCCCCATAACAATTACTAACAACTGCTTATACGAATAGTAGAATCTCTTCGTTGCCATTTCAATTGCTTGTAAAGCTTGAAGCAAGTGAATCTTCTCGAAGCTTTCCTTTTTCCTGAACAAATCCATGGCTGCCTCTTGAATTCTTGGTCCGCCCTGGGGATCTACCTCTACGTCTAGAATGTTCGGCACTTTGTGTTTTAGATCCTTTGATAGTTTGGTAATTTCAACGAGTCCTTTAGATCGGAAGCAAAATAGCTCCGATTCGGCAGTTGCTTTGATGGATAATTGGTTTTTTAGGCGTAGAAAATCATCTGGATCCATCAGCAAGTGAAGGTCTTCGATTTCGGTTAGGAGTTTCCATGTTTTCTCCAGTAACCAACAGTCGTTAACGGCTTTTTCGTAGTCTTTGCGATCGATTCTCTGGGCGATTCTCTTCAAAAGCATTTTTGACGCGTAGATCCATGTTTCGAGGATCTGGTGTGTCGTGTACAGCGTTCGGTTTTCGAAGTTGTCCAAATTCATGCGATCGGAGGGGCTTTTCTTCAGAGCGTGAAGTTCCGATGGCTTGACTACTGCGTCATATTCAAGGCTGGGCTTGCCGCTCAGATTCGGCTCGCCTAATCCGAGTGTGTATGGGCACCTCCTCATTTCGCATTCAATAGAATACATAATCTTCTGCGCTATGTCTTCGGACTTTTGCCAAGCTGCGAGACGAGGCAACAAGCTGGCCTCACTCGTCTGGCTGACAACCGTCGTCTCATCAGAAAGCTTCCACACCTCCGCTGAACTGTTCTGACGAGCCAATACACTAGTTGACGACGTGAGGTCACCGATAGGAGCCGTTCCACGGGTCTCTGTATCCTCTTCTTCATCTTCGCACAACAGAGCTATGATTTCAATTTGATCCATCGCCAACGATTCAAGCCTCCGCTTCCATTCTCTCCTGTTCGCATACGGTCTAGGATCAGACAACACAATAGAAACGAACCGAAAAGTCGTTTCCAAACCTTGCAAAGCCGGTTTGAGTAAGGATTCATTCTTCCAACTCGGAAATTCTACAGAGCTCCACATCTTCTTCAGCTCCGGTAGCCTGAGGTAGTGCTCGTAAGCTGAACACGCTGAATCAGACGCTGCCGACAGCTCTGTCAGCCGAATAGGTGCCGCAGCTGGTATTGAAATTTGAAGCTTATTTGAAATCCTCGGCGATTTGCTAGACATATCAGAGGTAATCATCTTTGTCTTTCTATCGTAATCAACCATTTTTTAATAAAAGAGAAGAAATTGGTAATTTGCTGAGAAAGTTGTTGTGAAATTTGCTTGGTTTTTGGAAGAAAGAAGAGATGGCGCAATTTATAGAAAGGGGTAATTGGAAACAGAAGAAAAGGCGTGTGGAATGGAAGAGTTTCAAAGACGCGGCTGTTTTGAATATTCTATAATTATTTTAAAGTCCATAAACTAAAAAATAAAAATAAATAAAAATTGATGATTATCCATATACGGATATATTGATATTCCCACAACTTCGTTTACTTGACCAAATGGCAAGCGCCTACCGCAATGAAATTGAATGATGCTAGTCATGCTTATGGGACGCTTTTTCCTTTCAATTAAGGCAGCCAGGGTGTCAATCAGCTACGACGTGGTTCACTAAACGTGCCAGTGAGGCCAACAGGCTTTGAAAGTGAAGATAAGGCAACAGTGACTTTGACTTTGGTTGCACTTAAAGAATGGAGAATATTATACCTAGGACATTTGGTAACCATTCGTCGTTAAGTCCTATTCGTTCAAAGGGATGAAAACAGCATATCCCCGTGATCTATGGGAAAGAGTTTTTGCGGCTGAAATTTGAAAATTTTACCTGTATGATTTTGGAGATCTTGCGATTGAAAATTTATTCCAATATTGCGGCTAACGTTTGTTTTAGCCCATTCTGTTTAACGTAAAAGTTATGAACGATAAGTATGTTTTAGACAACTACTTGAAATCCAAAAAAGATTGTTTCCTGAAAAGAATATTTTTTCTTTTATGTTGTCGTTAAGGCTGGCAAAAGGATAAGTTCCACTTCATGCAGCTAACAACGCCCCCCACTTCTTCCAAAAACTTTTTTTTAAGTTGTAGTAAAAGGTAATTAGAATGCCTCATTTCCTTCTTCATAAACTTACCATGGGGACACACTCATACCACCTACTAGAGCTTGATATCAATTCTAGAACGAGTCTAATTGTACAATTTCTACAACCATCTGGAATATAAGGTATTAACATTTATGGTAGGTAAATACTGCCGTTAACAAACGAATATATTGCTCAAATGTTGGGTCAATATGGTCGTTTAAATAATTTTATAAATGGTAGCTTCGTGGAATTGAAATCATTTAAATCTTATTATTAGTTGACTGAAACATTGTTCTAAAGCTGATGTTTCAAAGCCTTATCCGAATTCCGCTACCAATTAATGAAAAAGAAATCTAATCGAATTGAACAAGGGGTCAATTTCAAAATTCAAATATAGGAGAAACATAGTTCCGTTGTTTTCGGATAAGACTCCTAAGAATACATTTCAAACATAAACGGGCAAGGACGAGGAAAGCAAAAAAAATTGGCCCATTTCACTCGCAAGGCTCCGTGTTTACCGCTTCAAAGGTCGAAGACTTTAGTTTTCCCATTTCCCACCGCTGTTATTACTATCCGACGTGGCCTTCCAATTGTCCAACTAAGCAAAAAAAAAATCGAGATTTCAGTAACTAGAGCCCGTTTGGATTGACTTGTTTTAAGTGCTTTTAAGCAAAAATTGCTTTTAAGCCATTTTGTAGTGTTTGGATAAAGCTTAAAAGTGCTTTTAAGCACTTATTTTTAAGCTAAAATGACAAAAACAAGTCAAAAGTCAAAAGTTAGAATTCCTAACTTATGGCTTAAAAACTATGTTGGCTTAAAAGCCACTTAAAACAAGCTCATCCAAACGGGCTCTAGATCAGGCATGTGACTTGCTGTTGAGGAAAGGCTGAAATGGATGAGATGACAGGTGGAATGAGGGTCACATGTACCAAATACCCATTCTTATTCAAACCTAAGGGTACGATCGAACTACTCTTTCGCCTACTCCACAACAGTATGTGGACACACACTGTTGGTTGGACGGTTCCCATTATATTATCACGTTAGTTAAAATGGCTTGCACGTTAGGATTAACGGGACATGTGTCAGATTACCTTTGGCCAAAATACAAGTGATCCAAACGCCAAGAAAGCGGCCCCAGTATATATATTATTATTACTACAATTTACAGTTGTAATGGTAGATGGTATTGTAGTGTATGTTACATTGCAAGGTTTCCTTTCCCTTTGAATTTAATTTGACCAACTTCACATCCAGAACCTGCCAGTTGGGACTAAGGGTGTGTTTGGCTTGAAAGAAAATATTTTTCTTGAAAACCAAGAAGTTTTCTCACTTATTATTCGGTGTTTGGTTCGGTATAAAAAAAATATCTCCTTCTATTTCATACTAAATAAGGTACTTTTATTTTTAGTCTGTTCCAAAATGAATGACATATTTTTAAATTTGGAATTAATTAAACTTTAAACTCATCATTTTACCTTTTTTGCCTTAATGAGAAACTTTTATAGCCACACAAATAGCATGACCCCACAAACCTTTTACCCTTGACTTTTAAGATCACAACTTTCAAAAGTCCTCTTTTTTTTCTTAAACTCCGTGCCGAATCAAACTACCTCAAACAATATGAAACGGAGGGAGTATAATTTAGGCAAATATTATATAAGACGAAACGGGTAAGTGCTTGGAAAGGTGGTAGGTTAGGATCAAGGGGCCGGAGTTACGGTGGCAATGTTAGGGGAGGGGTGGCGGGATGGGGGAACACGCGTTGTGGGGAGGGAAGTGAGGAGCAGGGGGTAGGGGTGGGGGTGAAGGTGGGTTGGGGCGTGGGAAGTAAGGGTGGGAATAGTGTGACGCACGGGAGGGGGAGTAGTAGTGTCACGACCCCAATTTTCCTATGTCGTGACGGCACCTAATCTCTAAGACTAGGTAAGCCTAACAAGTATGCACAATAACTAAAACACTAAGCTAAAACTCAAAACATCAATAGTTCTAATAAATATAATCAGCAACTCATAGTATAAAACTCCCAAAACTTGGTAGATATAAGTCACAAGCTCTAAAGAGAAATACGAAATATCTCGATATATCACAGTCTAAAGAGGATAAGGTAACAATATAATAAACATAGAGGGGGAATCCGAGGTCTACAGACGCTGGCAGATATACCTTGAAGCCTCCACGTGCGGACTAGCTCACTGATACTTGATCTGGTAGAAAGTACCTGGATCCGCACAAAACGATGTGCAGAAGCGTGGTATGAGTACACCACAACGGTACCAGTAAATGCCAAGCCTAAATAATTTCATACTGTAAATACAACTATAGAAAACTAATTTAAATAATAAAGTTATGACTTTAGCAAAGAATTGAAAAATCACTTCAAAAATTCGACCCGGCCCACATCTTAATATCCGATAAAAATTATAAAATCCGAATATTCATTCAATATCGAGTCTAACCATACAAGAATTATTCAAATTGTCTTTCAAAATCCCCAATTTTTAGCCTAAGATGTCTTCAAATAATCCCCAAGTTTCCAACTAAAAATACTACTTAAATAATAAAAATAACAACAGATTCGTGTAATTTAATCAAAACCGAGTTAGAATCTCTTACCCTAAAGATTTCCTTGCAAAACTCTTGAATGCCACAAATCGAGTTCTCTAGGTCCAAAATGGATGCGAAATCGCTAGACAGAAAAGGCCTAAGTTCGAGGTGTTGATTACACCTGCGAAATATCCATCGCATGTGCGGATCCACTTAAGTCCAACAGTTCTGCTTCTGCGGAGAAAGAGACTGCACCTGCGGTCCGGTCCAAAACCCATCCTCCAATTCCTCTTCTACGAAGGGAATGGCCATGCCTACAAAGGCGCACTTGCGCCCAAGTGTCCGCACCTGTGAGCCAAGCCCTGGGCTCTTCTTTTTGCTTCTGCGCTTGACCTTCCGCACCCACAATTTTGCACCTATGGTCAAACCCTTCGCAGATGCGATGACACCAGCAGATTTGGACTTCAACAATTAAGATAAGTCCAAAATTGGTCTGAATTTGATCCGAACCACACATAGGTCCCCCGAGATCCCGTCTAAATATACTAACAAGTCCTAAAATATCGTACGAACTTAGTCAAGGACTCAAATAACATCAAACAATATCAAAAACTTGAATTATGCATCGATTCAAGCATAATGAACTTTAGAACTTCTAACTTTCACATCTGATTTGACACCAATCAAATCAAATTCGATTGATCTCAAATTCTGCACGCAAGTCATAATTAACATTACGGACCTACTCCAACTTCCGGAATCAGAATCTGATCCCAATAACAAAAATTCCACTCCTAGTCAAACCTTCCAAAATCTTCCAATTTCCAACTTTAGCTAATTCAAGCCTAATTCAACTACGGGCCACCAATTCAAAATTTGGACACGCTCATAAGTACAAAATCACCCAACAAAGCTAACGAAATCTTCTAAATTCCATTCCGGGGTTGCCTATACATAAGTCAACATATGGTCAACTTTTTCGTCTTAAGCTTCCAATTTAGGGACTATGTGTCCCATTTCACTTCGAAACCAAAAATCACTCCCGGAAAGTCATGTAACCACAGTATAACATAGAGAAGGAAATAACTAGGGGGTCAGAGCTATTACACTCAAAACGACCGGACAGGTCATTATATACTCCCCTCTTAAAACAAATATTTATCCTCGAACGAGTATAAAGACATACCTGAAGCTGTGGAAAGATGAGGATAACAGCTTCATATCATGTTCGGTCTCCCAAGTTGCCCCCGTGACATGATGAACTCTCCATTGAACCTTCACTGAAGCAAGTTCTTCGACCTCAACTTTCGAACTTACCTTTCCAAAATGGCCATCGACTCCTCAACATAAGATAAATCCTTGTCCAACTAGACTGGGCTGAAGGCTAACACATGAGACGAATCACTGTAATACTTCAGTAGCATGGAAATATGGAACACTAATGAACTACAAAGAGACTAGGTGTTAGTGCAAGTCTGCAGTCCACCTCTCCAATCCTCTTAAGAATCTCACAAGACTCGATATACCCAGGGCTCAACTTGTATTTTTATATATCATGTTTATTCTTCACTCAACTAAAATAAAAAAAGGAAAACGTGACAACTTCTTTATATGTAAGAGAGTTAATATTTTTGAATGCTGAGTACTTACACTTATTATCAAACCATATTGTATGAAATTAAGAAGCATATAATTCTAATCAAAAAGATTTCTTGTACTAAACTTTGAAGTTTTTCTTCTGTTGTTGATTTTAAAATTATTTTTTATTTTCAAAAACCATTTTTAAAATTACGAAGCAAACTCCACGTTTTTAATAGCGTGTGGTACTGATAATGGAGATTAAAAATAAACAAGAACATAAGATGTAAAAATTCAATTAAGGGCCATTGAAGATGATGTTTCACTAAGAACATGAATCTTTGCTGAATCATGGATTATTGACCTATGAAATAGCAGTCTTTTTTCCCTCTAGTTAGTTGATCTTTGTTTCTATTCTCTTGTGGCTCTAAGTAACTTTGAATGAAGTGGTTGCTTGGGTAGAGTAATTAAAAACAAAACAACATAGATCATGAACTGTGATCTAGGTTCATGATCGGCGACTCTCTTAGACCTGTCATCAGTTCTAACAGGATAAACGGGCTTAAAAGGGGCTCCGAAATGGTCATCCTCAACTCTAATTTTTGACTGATATCTGTTATAGATGTCAGCCTAGGTTACTGCTAGATACTCACCAAATGTTGTTTTAGCTGTTGCGAAGCCAATGAGCTTCAGGGGTTAAGCCCTTGAGTGAATGCTTGAACGGGTCAATCATCGGCAATTGGAAGGAGGTCCATTTGTTCCATCTGGAACCTCGACATGAACTCCCTAAGCATCTTGTTATATCTTTGTTTAACTTTGAAAAGGTCTGATTTCTGGTTTGATGGCCCCGTCATGTACCTTCGCGAAAGCACTTGCAAGCATAGCAAATGAATTAATAGAATTTAGGGGTAAGTTGTGATACCGTATCATCTCTCCTTTCGACGCAGTTTCCGTGAATTTCGTTAGAAAAACTAACCCGATTTCATCATCTTTAAGTCATTTTCCTTCATGTCACATGTATAGGTGGTCACATGCTCGTTTGGATATATGTTTCTATTGCACTTTGGAATGTGGGCATACAAAAGTTCTTCGGGGTTGGATTCGATGCACCGATCAGAAAGAAAGGCCTTTGGATAAACTTTTTACAATTCGATCCCTCTAATATCGGGGGTGCTCCAGGGATTTGATAGACACTAGAGTTATATGTCTCTACCGTGTTGTTGTTAGTATCAATTTTTCTTTTACCTCAATCAACCCATTTCGCCAATGATTCAAGAATTTTCATTATCTCAGGTTGGCCTCGGGCTTAGTTTTGCTTGATCACTCAATTGTTTGCTCATTTCTTCTGGTGTTCTCCCGAGACCATTCGGGCTCGACCTTACCAAGAGGCCTTAATTTCTTAGTAGTTTTATCTTTTCCTGTTGAGCCTGCACAACTGCAGGCTTATCCCATTGTCACGATCCAATTTCCAATCCCAATTGTGATGGCTCCTCTCGTGAAGACAAGGCCAGCCAACTAACTAAAATTATATCTTTAACAGTTATTAAACATAAATGAATAGATAAATACAGCTTAATAATAGTAATAACTAGTATTTACTGTGTGGTCTATTATTGCTTTCCCTGATACTTATACTGTTCAAAGGATAAAAGATGTATTGTATAGCTTTACTGTGTGGTCTATTAGGTATTCTTACCTTCAATGTCTTTATCTGTGCTTATTACCACTGAGTTTGAACTACTCACTCTACTCCCTGCACCTTGTGTGCAGATCCAGGTACATCACAGTAGGACTGACTCTTCAGCTGCTTTAGAGATCACATACGGACTGTCGAGGTAGCTACTTGGCGTCCGCAGGACCCGACTTTCCTTGTTATTCCTTTTCTTTGACTTTTCCGCATTTGTCAGATACACTATGTATTCAGTACTATTGCTATACTCTTGGTAGAGGCTCTTGACTTATGACCCCAGATTCTGTGGGAAGTGTCATATTGTTTGTGAGCACGTGATTTTTGCCTTACTTGAGAAGTTACTCCCAGAAAATTCAAAAAATAAAAATAGTTTCGTGTTGGGTATGATTTTTGTGATTTTTGTGTTATTTTATCTTTTGTGTGCACGTTTATTTATTTAAATTAAAAATACAAAAAAAAAATATGTTAAGTCTTGCATTTTTAGTGTTTGATATCGAAGTCATGCGATTTACATTTTTAGGTGATATATAATTGTGTGGGATAATTGTGTGCATATATATATATATATACATGTACATATATATATGTGTAGTAATGAGATCAAATTGGGCCATAGTTTAGTCCAGGAAAACCAGGCCCAAACGAATCCCAATCCGTCCAGCATCTATCTGTGTAACACTTGATCTGGACCGTTGGATTTTATTATCCAACGGCCCAGATTAATCCTTTAACTCCAGCATACATTCAGCCTATGATTTAACAAAACGACGTCGTTTGGTTTAAGTGAGGGGATCCTGATCGTTGATCGTAAATGATCCAACGATCAGGATTCAATCTCATTATACCAAACACCCCTCAGACCCCTCTTTCATTTTTCATTTTTCACCTTCGTCTCTCACCTTTAGAGATCAGCCTCATCGCCGCCGTGAGCCGTCGTGCTCCGCCTGCCGGAAATCGCCTCACGGCGGTTCCGGTAGGCCAATGGCCACCAAATTTTCACCAGCTCTTCCCCTCACCTCCCCCATCACGAACCCAGCCTCCACTAACCTCGAATCATGCCGGAGCTCCTCGAATCTTCATTTGAAGATTCGAGTCAAACTCGAACCTATGCCAAATCGCCCCAAATTCACACCACAGTCTCCCCACACCTCCCCCACACTCCCATTGGCATTGGTTTGCTTCGAATCTAACCAAAAATACAAAAGCCCCAAATCCGAGCCCAAGAACCCTAATTTTTGAAGTAACTCAATTCAAGCCGGGTTAGCCGCAATTGAAGTCCAAGGGACTTTAGTCCAGGTGTTCTCAATCGAGAACATCTTGATTAAATCCCGTTTGGCTTCAATAATTCCGAGTCTTAGCTCGAAGCTTGGTCGGCAGTTTCCTTATGAGGTATTCATTCCTTTTTGGTCAATTTAATTCGATTTTTGTGAATATGTGTGTTGTTTTATTCATTGTTTCAATTCTCATCTAGCATGCTTCTCATTTCTCATAACAGTCGATTTGTTCTCCTCCTTTGAGGCCTTTTATTTGGCCAATTCCCGCTGTTTTTAGTTGTTAAGATGAATCATAGGTTCAATGTGATTAAAGTCGTCAGGGAAATAGTTCGTAATATTAATCCCTTGAATCTGCCTGATGCAATTCACTGGTGTAGAGCTTGTTACTGTTTGATTCAGATTAAAGGGGGATAATTGGTTGTAGTTAATAGGTTAATTGTTTAATCATAAGGGCTAGTGGAACTGAGCACTGCAGGGCATCCCACTGAGGCTCCTGCCACCAGCATTGTTTAATGCTGAGTCCATACTTTGGACAGTAGACAGTGGGTTTGCAGGGAATATGATGGGTTGGGAAGTCAGGGTAGGGGGTAACCTTAGGGGCAGGTGTTCTGGAGGGACTTTTAGCTATAAATATAGCATCAAACTGAACCTATGGGATATACAGACTTGAGAGGACATTTTTGGAGAGTACCTGTAAGGATATACATTGATAGAGATTCATACAGACACTTGAGAGCATCTGGGAGAGCAAAAACAGCACCTGGAAAGCAAAAATCACAGTCATAACTAGAGAGAAAAACAGATACAAAGATACAAAAGAAGCTACTGTTTCATTGGCTTCTGGACTGTTTCGTGGGTTTGATCCAGTGTCTGAGACTTGGTCGCTGGTTTGGTTGTTGTTCTTGCTGTTGGTAGTGCTGGACCTTTGTGTTAGCTGTGTTGAGTGTGTGGTGTTGCTGGTCCAGTTTGTTGCCACTGGTTGTTTGATGCTGCTGGGTTGATTTGGTGCTGTTGGTCCATTATTTTGTTGGCTGGTTGGTCTATTTGGTTACTGCTTGGTTTGTTGTTGCTGTTAGCCTTTGTGTTGTTACTGTGTGTTGTTGTTGTTGTGTCTTCATTGCTGCTGGTTCACTGGATTGCTGCCACTGTTTAGTGTCTGCTATTGGTTTAGTTGGGGGCTGCCATTAGTGGTTGTTGCTGTGGTATTCATTTGGTGCTGTTTGGTCAGTAGTGTTGTCACTCTTGGTCGTTTGTATTGCTGGCTGGTTGTTTGATACTGCTGGGTTGATTTGGTGCTGTTGGTTCATTATTTTGCTGGCTGTTGGTCTATTTGGTTGCTTGGTCTATTGGTTATTGGTTTACTGTTGCTGTTACTGTTCCTGCTACTGTTACTGCATTGCCATTGCTCACTCTTCCTTGTTCTTCCGCATTCCAGGTACACACCTCTGTTATTGTAGTTCCTTGGTTCGAAAGAATGAAGTTTGAAGCTTATGCATAAAGTCTATTGAAACATGTAGTCGCCTAAAGTTCTTATGTTTAAGTACATTCTGTTATTCTCCAATTAAGCTTGTACTGTTAGTTTTTGTTATGGAAAAGTGTAGCTAGGCCAAAAATACACTGTCGTTAGATAAGCACGTAAACCTGAATTAGTCTGTTGTATCTCTATTCAATCTTCTCTGCTCGTGTGTGATATCTCCAAATCTGTTAACGTTAGACCTTACGCTAAAAGCAAGATTAGCTAGGGAGTTGTTACTCAACGGAATGACGTAATTAGATTAAAAGAGTCGGGGGTGCATTTCATGTGACCCGACCCCAATTTCGGGCAAAAGTAAATAAAGCATGTCATGAACCACAGGCGCATTTCATGCGATGTTGGTTCGTAGCAAGTTTTAAGTAATTTGGAATCAACTCTTAAGTAAGATATAGTGAGATGTAGTTCGCTTTAGATTTGAATCCAAGGTACGTCTCGCCCAATAGTTATACTAATCACACAGCCGTCATAAATGTACATATAAATACTTAGGTTTCGAGATGCGTCGTTTCTTAACGAATATCACGCCTTTCTCAACAGTGTAAATAAGTAGTCGATCCGGGCACATATTTTAGTTTTACCTTTTTAAATACGGGTGTGCATTTCATGTGACCCAAATCCAAACCCCGAAATGTTGAATAAAAATATGTTGAGGATCCGGGTGCATTTCATGTGACGTGATTTGAAAGCATATTTTTAAGCAACTTTCTCTTTCGTAAATCACAACCAATAATAAAAGTGGTAAAAGGGGTATTAACTTGCACTAAAGTACATAATTGTAAAAAGCAGATAGATAAGCCAAACACGACAGTTGAGCGACCGTGCTAGAACCACGGAATTCGGGAATGCCTAATACCTTCTCCCGGGTTAATAGAATTCCTTATCCGGATTTCTGGTTCGCGGACCGTTAAATAGAGTCATTCTTTTCCTCGATTCGGGATTTAACCGGTGACTTGGGACACCATAAAATCTCCCAAGTGGCGACTCTGAAGTAATTAAAATAAATCCCATCTCGATTGTCCTTTAATTGGAAAAACTCTTTGCATCCTTGCGGGTGCGTAAAAAGAGGTGTGACAGCTCTGGCGACTCTGCTGGGGACTTCTTTAGAATTCGAGCTCGGAATAACTGTTGTATTTGGCATATTTTATTATCCGATTCTTTTACATGTTGGCATCAATGTGCAAATGTTGTTTTTACTGCTTTGATATTTTGTGAACTGTACATATAAATTGTGCCGGAACCAATCTCCTCTCCGAGTCTTCTAAATCATGAAGAAGGGTGCACTTCGTGTGACTTCTTTTCTCGTATAGTGTCTAATTCCCATTTTAGAACGAGGTTTGGATAAGTTGCAAAACCGGTGAAGCTTCTGTATTCCCGGGTTCCTGCCTCCTCCTCGGCTCGAGCTGTCCGCTCGGGTAAGCCAAGTCTAGAACAGATAAACCCAAGTTTTTAAACCTAGAATAACAAAGCTTCATGCCGGATCCCTAGTAGGAAACGTTTATTTGCATCATGTCGCATTGTGGCTTAGGGGACTCAACACAGGGGTTGGGTCCGTCTAGGACAGGTGACCTGAAATGAACAGACTATCCTGCTGCATCCTGTTTGTCTCGCGCATTTATCTGTTATAGACTTGCATGCTGACCGGCTTTAGAGATTAAAAAAAAAAAAAAAGAAAAAAAAAAGAAAAAAAAAAGAAAAAAAATGTGTGTGTTTTACTCTTAAAGATAGAAATAGCTTATTTGTTCTCCTTTAGTAAAGTGGATAAATAAATAATGCCGTTTGTTTCGTCAAAACCGAACTACGGGGGTTTGATTCTCATCGGATGTGAGATACGTAGGCAACCTCCATCGGGTCCAACTTCACCTTTTGAAAAATTAACTTTTGTACTAAACAAGTCGGTGACGCTGTTTTAAAAATAGCCGAATGTTCCCGAAAGGGACGCCGGAAGGCTAATTTCGTATAAACGGCCACCTTTGGGTCAATTTTGATTTCGATCAATTTACCCCACGGCCTTGAAAGCCTTCGTCCCCGAGACGTTGAGAGGCCGTGATTGAAAACTAATTTTTTATTTTTTAGCAAAACAAAGTTGTCTTCTTATTTAAATCACCTTAATAAATGTGCAGGATGAGCACGAATCAGAATAAATCATTTTCAATCTTTAGTGAGGTCCCTCGGCAGCTCCGTATATGGTGGAACGATTTGGAAGACAGTAGCAAAAAGGTTGTAGGGAGAATTTTGGGAGGTTTGGTTGATCTGTTGAATATCGAGCCAAGGGAAGACATCATCAAGGCACTGGTATCTTTCTGGGATCCGACCCGCAATGTGTTCCGTTTTGTTGACTTTGAATTGACACCCACATTAGAGGAAATTGCGGGCTATGCAGGACTGAATGGGAAATTAAGAGGGCAATACCTGCTCTCACCAAGACCGGTATCTCCACATGGGTTTCTGGATTTGCTGAGCATTAGTCGGAAGGTGAAAAATGATGATCTGTTGAAAGGGTATTGCGATCTTCAATTCTTATATCAACGGTACGGCACTCCTCGGGGTTTTGAAGAATCAAACCTTGGACTGACTCACGCAGGGAATAGAACCAAGTGGGAGGCCAGACGAATTCTAGCATTCCTAACGACATTCTTGGGGGTTGTGATTTGTCCGCGTGAAGATAAGAAAATAGAGATAAGTCTGGTAGGAATAGCCGATGTTGCAATCAAAAAGGCTACCAGCACTGTGGTCCCTTTGGTTTTGTCCGAAATCTATCGAGCTTTGACCGTATGCCGAGAAGGGGGCAATTTCTTCCAAGGTTGCAATCTGTTACTTCAACTATGGATGCGAGAACACCTCCATCACCGAACACAATACATGAACCATGGGTTGACCGGGAAAAACTGTATCAGGGGTTTCGAAGAACGGATGATGGGTGCTGTATTCCCTGAAGGCGTCGAGGCATGGCTTGCACGACTGAGCTCAATAGAAGCCGATCAGATTGAATGGGCATTCGGGTGGTTACCCGATACTGAAGTAATATATATGGCAGCCGAGGAGTGTTATATCCTTCTGATGGGGATCCGCAGTGTCCTACCATATGTCCCTCACCGTGTATTACGTCAACTAGGAAGGTTTCAGGTTATTCCTACCGATCAAGACCTGAGGAAGTACGCCATTGAGTTGAGCCCGGGAGTTGTATTCCCCGAAGAGAAGGTTAGAAGGTTGTGGCACGAATGTCGGTTCCTTGAGCCTAAAACCATGGTCCGGGAACTAGCTAAGGGAGAGGTGGACCCAAAGTACAACGTGTGGTTCGGGAAGAGATTTCAGATTCGTCGGAAATGTTCTAAAAGAGCCCATGTCCAACAGTTCACGGAAGATTCGCGGGAACAATGGGACTGGTTAGCAAAGGAGGAGGGATACAGGACGAAGATTAGTAGGATAGAACAGCAGGTCCGGGACCTTCAGTTCGAGAAGAACATGCAAGCTGCCACCGACGAAGGAGACAGAAAGAAGTTGGCACAGGAAAATGACTTCTTGAGAGCTCAAATCCAGCAAATGAAAAGAGATGCTGACAGACAGTCGAGGAGTCGGGCCGACGAGAAATTGATAAGGGGTTTGAGAAGCCAAGTCACCGACATCCAAAGAGAATTGGACGAGTCAAAAGCCCAAATAACGAGGATCCGTGCTAGCTGGAAAAAGGAGGCACATCAACATGCACTTCACCTAAAGCGGGTAGAAGAAGATTACACCGATATCATCACTAACCTGAGGGAAGCAAATGTTGTCCTTAGGGAGCGGGTTTTCAAGCAAGCCCAAGATGCCAGAGCAGACCTCGACCGCTGCCACAATTTGATGGCCCGACTGCAAGGACAAGTAGATAGGCTCCTAGATCAAGTCACCAACAATGCTCGAAGATTGGGGGCGAAAAACCAGCAAATAGAGCGGCTACTCGGAGAAAGGGACATGATCAAGGATAGAATTGGAGAAATCGGGCACTATGTCACCATGAAGTGCCTAGCTTGCGAACGAATGCCCCGCGCCGACCTTTTCGCTTCAATTATGGGTTATGTTCACCGGATCATGGAAGAGTTGAGGGAACTACACAAGGACCTCACACCAAGGCCCGCGGCAAGGCCGAATGATGCCTCGCGGGCCCCCAGGGATTTTAGGGCATTAGATTTTTGATTGAAAATGTATTTTGAAATGTTGAGTCAAGCCAGTTGGCAGTTCTATCTTTACTTTCCTCAGTCAAGCATTTCTTTTGTTTTGTTGTTGTAAGACGTGTTTTGTAACTACACGGTTTTATTGGATATAAAATTTTGCCACAATCTTGTTGCCAGAACTACGCTCGGTCTGATTCACGCGGGGTCGTGATACGTAGGCAATCCACATAAGATTCGACCACTACTAAAAAAGAAAGAAAAAGAATCCAAAGGTTAAATAACAATAAGGCTTGCAAAGATAGTCGAAAAAGAAAAAAAAGGAAAAGAAAAAGAAAAAGAAAAAGAAAAAGGGCCGGAATGACGCATGTTAAAGAGTACACGTAGAAAGGGTTATTTGGTTAGGTGCATTGCATCCAACGTGCTATAACATATCTGTCAAACTCGGTGAACTAACAAGTTTGTTGCGTATTCCGGAAAGTTTAGCAGTTGGTTTGACAGAATATACTGGCCAGCCATCACTACCGCACTAGATCCAAAGGACCAGTTACAGTAAGCATGTCGAGTTCTGGCAAGAGTCTCGAGGAAGAAAAATCCGAGCTACAAATCATGAAAGAAGAGGTAGACCGGTTAAAACAACAGATAACAGAGATGCACCTGGCCTGGGCCAGGGAACAGTCTTCACCAAACCGCCCTACTCTCGCCTCAGCTCCGGAACATCCGCCCGTCGATCCTTCAACAAGCGCCCCGAGCTATCCATACTTTCAGGGGGAAAATCCATATGCCACCCACATTCCACCAGCCAAACCAAATCCTCCTCCAGTCACCCCCGTTTTTGTGGCACCTCCACCTGCTCCTCTGCAAAGGCCGGCCAGCGAGCCATATGTTCAGATCCATGACAACTCTTACTATCCTCCAGAGCCTACTTTCAGGGCTCCCGAACCACAATCACATACACCTCACTGGGATAATCCGGCAGAACCGGAAAAGCACTTCCAAAGTTCGGAACACGAGGAAGTTGTCAGAAAAGTTAAAAGCCTGGAGCAGTCCTTCAGGAACATGCACGGTTTAGGCAACCAGGTCAGCGTCGCCTATAAGGATCTGTGTCCATTTCCGGACGTCCAGTTGCCAGCAGGATTTAAAATGCCCAAATTCGACCTATACGAGGGGCATGGTGACCCGGTGGCCCACCTGCGGGGGTTTTGCAGTAAAATGAGAGGGGCCGGAGGACGGGACGAGCTTCTGATAGCCTACTTCGGCCAGAGTCTGGGAGGATCGGCGTTGGAGTGGTACACTAGACAGGATCCCAGTAGATGGTTTACGTGGGATGATTTGGCTCAAGCTTTTATCGGCCAGTTCCAATACAATCTTGAGATAATCCCCGACCGCCTATCATTGCTAAAACTAGAGAAGAAGCCTGCTGAAAGCTTCAGGGAATTTGGTTTTCGATGGAGGGAACAGGCGGCCAGGGTAGATCCACCGATGAGAGAAAGCGAGATGGTGGACTACTTCTTGCAGACATTAGAGCCCACCTACTTCGGACATCTGGTAACGTCCGTAGGCAAATCATTCACCGAGGTGATAAAAATGGGGGGTATGATCGAGGAAGGTTTGAAGGCCAACAAGATCATGAGTTACTCAGCACTGAAAGCCACCACTCAGGCTATCCAAAGTGGTACTGGAGGAGTACTGGGGAAAAAGAGGAGAGAGGAAGTTGCGGCCGTCGAGTCCGGGGCATGGTTCAAAAATAGAGGCCCCGCACCCCAATATAGCCCACCCCAGCCTCACCACCAAAATTACCCCCACAACCCATATAGCTACCCGCAACATTGCTATCCCGCACCTGATCCTCATTTTACTGTCCACCATGCACAGTCATATTCCGCACCTCCCGCTCATGCACCGTGGCGTGCACCGAACCCCCAGAACAATCAGCCACCCCCAAGAGCTTACAGAAACCCCTCGGGCGCGAGTTTCCGTCCGAACCAGGCATTCAGGGCGACAGGGCGCCGAGGCCAAAGACTTTCACTCCCTTAGGAGAGTCTTACACCAGTCTGTTCCACCGGTTGAAGCAAGTAGGTTTGCTAAATCCGGTTGAAGCTAAGCTACCAAACCCCCTCCCGAAGAACCTGGACCATTCAGTAAATTGTGCCTACTGCTCGGGATGTCCGGGACATGATACGGAAAAGTGTTGGAGGCTGAAGACGGCCATCCAAGAGCTCATTGACACCCGCAGGATCGAGGTCCAGACTCCAACAGAGCCCAACATCAACCAAAACCCGCTTCCAACTCATCATGAGACCAATATGATCGAGTTGGTCCGAGCGGAGGAAGGAAAGGAGAAAGCCTCTCAGACCGTAATGATGATTAAGTCTAGCGGGGCAAGAACGATAAAAGGGCCAAGCTGTGATGAGTCGCCCAGTTGCGAGAAAGACATACCAGGGGAGTCGGAAGCAGGAAAGGAAAGTGTGAACGAAGTACCGGTGAAGCCGGCCAAGATAGTTGTACCGGGGGCAGCAATCAAGCCCATCTTGACAGTAGCAGGCGTTCGAATGGATCCTTTCATCATCCAGCCGGCAACACAGTTGCCAGTAACCGATAGCCGGGCTATCCCATGGAATTATGCTCGGATTACAACGACCTACAAAGGAAAGGAAGTGAAAGAGGAAGTTTGTGAAGCCCAAGGGTTGACCCGCTCAGGGAGATGTTTTGCCCCTGCGGAATTGAGGAAGACCACTCCGGCAGTATTGAAAAAGCCGGTCACTGATGAAGAGGCGGAAGAATTCTTGAAAAAGATGAAGCTGCATGACTACTCTGTCTTAGAGCAGTTGAAGAAGACTCCGGCACAAATATCATTGCTATCCTTGCTGATACATTCTGAAGAACATCGGCAAGCATTGATGAAAGTCCTGAATGAGGCACATGTACCGGATAAAATCTCAGTGAGCCATTTGGAGAAGATCACCAATCGGATCTTCGAAGCAAATCGGATCACCTTCACCGATGACGAGTTGCTTGAGGAAGGCACTGAGCATAACAGGGCTTTATATCTTACGGTGAAGTGTGAAGAGGCGGTGGTTACCAAAGTCTTGGTCGATAATGGGTCCGGTGCTAACATTTGTCCTCTCTCTACACTGGGCAAATTAAAAGTAGACATCGGCAGGGTACGCGAGAACAGGGTATGTGTTCGAGGGTTCGACGGAGGAGGCAAAGCGTCGGTAGGTGACATAGTGCTAGTCTTGACAATCGGGCCAGTGGAGTTCACCATGGAATTCCAGGTGCTGGACATGGTGGTGTCATATAACCTCCTAATAGGGCGACCATGGATTCATGCCGCGAGAGCAGTTCCATCCAGCTTACACCAGCTCGTCAAGTTTGAATGGGACCAGCAGGAGATCGTCGTCCATGGAGAGAACGATCCACAATCAGGCACCATCATTCCCTTTGTGGAAACAGAAGAAGACGTTGGGCCGTGGGTATATCAGGTCTGCGATGTGGTGTCCGCCCACCGAGTTCCGGAAGGGGAATGCATTCCCGGCGACAGAACAATTACTGCGGATGTTATGGTGGCGCATGAAATGTTGCGACATGGTTTCGTACCCGGTAAAGGTCTAGGTGCATCTCTGCAAGGAATCATACAACCGGTATCGGTGGTCGAGAACTTGGGAACCTTCGGCTTGGGATTCCGGCCAACCTCAGAGGACATCCGGCGAGCAAAGCAGAGAAAGCAGAAGACATGGGTGCTCTCAAAACCTGTTCCACGCCTTTCCCAATCTTTTATCAGGTCCGGAGCAAGAGGACATCCAGCGACAAAGATTCCCGGTCCTACGGTCAGGCCAGACGAAGAGTTCTTCAGGAAGTTCGAAAACCTATTCACAGATGTATGTATGCTCGAGGACGGTGAAGGATCTAGTCACGCCGAGATACAATTTGTGGGACCAAAGGCAAAGCTGAATAACTGGAAGGCTACTCCTCTCCCTGTCCGGAAGGAGTCTTGGTAGTTTGTCTTGGATTGTTTTTCTTTCGAAATTTTGTATTGGGGGCTTGTCCCCGAAGTAAAATCCCTTTGTTTGTTTTGTTCATTTTTGATTTAAGTTTGCAGTTTGTTTTCCTTTTGTACAATTCCCATCAATGAAATTTGGTTCCTTCGTGTCTAATTTTGTTTATCTTTTCTTCTTTTTACTTTTCTGAACAGCCTTCTTGCAACCGATCTTAATGATATGGCGTGCTTAAAGATTAATCAACCCAGTCTAGAAAGTCAATCGGGTTTGGAAATAATAACACATGAAATAAGAAGTGACGAGAGTGAGTCGGAGTACGGCGATGATGAAGCCGTAGAAGAAATCGGTGAAGAATTAAGTCACTTCGAGGAAAAACCCAAACCAAATTTAAATGATACTGAGGCCGTTAATCTAGGGAATGCTGATGACGTCAAAGAAACCCGGATAAGTGTCCATATTGAACCCAATCCGAGAGAAGAATTGATCAAAACACTCATGGAGTTTAAAGATATTTTCGCATGGTCGTACGACGACATGCCAGGACTCAGCACTGATCTAGTGGTTCATAGATTACCCACTGATCCGGCATATCCTCCCGTCAAGCAAAAGCTGCGGAAATTCAAGACGGAGATGAGTGTGAAGATTAAGGAGGAGGTAACCAAGCAGTTGCAGGCGAAAGTCATTCGTGTCACTCGATACCCTGAATGGTTGGCTAACGTAGTACCGGTGCCAAAGAAAGACGGAAAGATCAGGGTATGCGTGGACTATCGCAATCTCAACAAGGCAAGTCCTAAGGATAATTTCCCACTTCCTAATATCCATATCTTGATTGATAATTGCGCCGGACGCGAAATTGGATCCTTTGTGGACTGTTATGCGGGATATCATCAGATTTTGATGGATGAAGAGGACGCAGAAAAGACAGCTTTTATCACACCATGGGGGACTTATTGCTACCGAGTGATGCCATTTGGTTTGAAGAATGCAGGAGCGACATATATGAGGGCGATGACTACGGTATTCCATGACATGATACACAAGGAAATTGAGGTGTACGTAGATGACGTGATCATAAAGTCTAGGCGTCAAGAAGACCATGTGGCCGACCTCAGGAAGTTCTTTCAAAGACTTCGAAGGTACGACATCAAGCTCAATCCAGCCAAATGCGCATTCGGAGTTCCGTCGGGAAAGTTGCTAGGATTCATCGTCAGCCGACGGGGCATTGAGTTGGACCCATCCAAAATCAAGTCCATTCGGGAGTTACCCCCGCCGAAGAATAAAACAGAGGTAATGAGTCTGTTGGGAAGGTTGAATTACATCAGTAGGTTTATTGCCCAGCTTACGGCCACCTGTGAACCCATATTCCGCCTATTGAAGAAAGACGCTGCGATAGAATGGACGGCAGAATGTCAGGAAGCGTTTGACCGGATCAAAGGGTATCCGTCAAATCCACCCGTACTAGTTCCGCCTGAGCCAGGTAGACCCCTGATTCTTTATCTGACGGTCTTGGAGAATTCGTTTGGCTGCGTACTGGGGCAGCATGATCTTACCGGGAGGAAGGAACGGGCCATTTACTACCTCAGTAAGAAGTTCACAGTCCACGAGGTCAAGTACACTCATCTAGAAAAGACATGTTGCGCCCTGACTTGGGTAGCCCAAAAGCTGAAACACTACTTGTCTTCTTACACCACTTACCTGATTTCGCGTCTGGATCCGCTGAAGTATATTTTCCAGAAACCTATGCCTACGGGGAGGTTAGCAAAATGGCAAATATTACTTACGGAATTCGACATCATATACGTGACAAGGACGGCTATGAAAGCTCAAGCCCTGGCCGATCACTTAGCTGAAAATCCCGTTGATGACGAATACGAACCTTTGAGGACGTATTTTCCAGACGAAGAAGTATTGCAAATTGAGGGGTTAGAACTAACCAAGGATCCAGGATGGAAGCTCTTCTTCGACGGAGCGGCGAACGCAAAAGGAGTCGGAGTAGGGGCTGTGCTTATATCGGAAACAGGACATCATTATCCTGTTACTGCTCAACTGCGTTTTCATTGTACCAATAATATGGCTGAGTACGAAGCATGTATCTTGGGGTTGCGATTAGCGGTGGACATGGATGTACAGGACGTCTTGGTCTTGGGGGACTCGGACCTTCTAGTACATCAGATTCAGGGAGAATGGGAAACCAGAGATTTAAAGCTTATCCCGTATCGTCAGTGCTTGCATGATCTGACCAAGCGCTTTCGATCAGTAGAATTCAGACACATCCCAAGGATGCATAATGAGGTTGCCGATGCTCTAGCTACTTTAGCGTCGATGCTACATCACCCGGATAAGGTTCGTGTCGATCCATTACATATCCAGATCCGGAATCAACATGCTTATTGTAATGTGATAGAGGAAGAGGTGGATGGTGAGCCGTGGTTTCATGATGTCAAGGAATACCTCAGGTTAGGAGTATACCCGGAGCAAGCAACTGGAGATCAAAAGCGAGCTATTCGGCGGTTGGCGAACGGATTTTTTCTTAGTGGAGGGGTGCTGTACAAAAGAACCCCGGATTTGGGATTATTGAGATGTATAGATGCGAGTCAAGCCACAACAGTGATGATAGATGTACACTCGGGAGTGTGTGGACCACATATGAGCGGATACGTATTGGCAAAGAAGATTCTTCGAGCAGGATATTATTGGCTCACTATGGAGCGGGATTGTATAAGTTTCGTGCGAAAATGCCATCAGTGTCAGATACACGGAGATTTGATTCATTCTCCGCCGGCTGAATTGCACACAATGTCCGCACCATGGCCGTTTGTCGCATGGGGTATGGATGTTATTGGACCTATTGAGCCTGCAGCTTCCAACGGTCACAGGTTCATTCTAGTAACGATTGATTATTTTACCAAGTGGGTGGAGGCCAAAACATTCAAATCAGTGACCAAGAAGGCGGTAGTGGACTTCGTACACTCCCACATCATTTGTAGGTTTGGAATTCCAAAGATGATCATTACGGATAACGGTGCAAATCTTAACAGTGGATTGATGAAAGAGGTATGTCAACAGTTCAAGATTACACACCGAAATTCCACACCGTATCGCCCAAAAGCAAATGGTGCGGTCGAGGCAGCAAACAAGAACATAAAGAAGATATTGAGGAAAATGGTAGAAGGATCTAGGCAATGGCATGAAAAGCTACCATTCGCGCTGTTGGGTTATCGCACTACCGTCCGAACTTCGGTAGGTGCAACTCCTTACTTGTTGGTATACGGGACTGAAGCAGTAATACCCGCAGAAGTTGAGATTCCATCCCTCCGAATCGTCGCTGAAGCTGAGATTGATGACGACGAGTGGGTCAAAACCCGATTAGAGCAGTTGAGCTTGATCGATGAAAAGAGATTGACAGCAGGTATGTCACGGCCAATTGTATCAAAAGAGAATGGCGAGAGCATATAACAAGAAGGTACGTCCCGGGAGATTTGAAGTGGGACAGCATGTGCTGAAGAGAGTTCTACCCCATCAGGCCGAAGCGAAAGGCAAGTTCGCTCCAAATTGGCGGGGACCTTTTGTGGTGACTAGAGTATTATCCAACGGCGCTCTATGTCTGACGGATGTCGAGGGAAGATGCACCGATATGGCTATCAATTCTGATGCAGTCAAGAGATATTATGTGTAATTCTTTAATGCATTTGTCAACGTTTGGTTTCGTTTGTGTGTATTTGGCATTTTTCGGAGAATGAAATGACGGAGGCAATTTTTCTACTACCCAAACACTTTAACCTTTGTTTCCCCATTTGAGCCTTAATTGTTCTTTCATACACCCTCTTTTGGAATCATCAAGGAAGATGTGTAACAGAATAGAAAAGAAACAAAGAAGTAATACAAGAAAAAGTGAACTACGTTCGACCTGATTCCTCAAGAAGGATACGTAGGCGCCACACGGCTCGGTCATAATAAAATAAAAATCAAAAAAAATCCCCCAAGCAAAAACTGGGGCAGAAGTCATTGTTTCGTTTGAAAGATAGTATGGATTCCGAAAGTTGTAGTAAGCTAACCGTTGAGGTTAAAACCCTTTCTTCAGCCTCACGCACAGAAACCATATCAAGAACCAGAAAGACCTCTCGATCAGTATTTGAGAAGTGCCAAGTCATGTGAATGAAAGCCAAGAGTGACATCCCGACCCTCGATTGGATTCAGGATGCACAAGCCGAAAGGGGATAACGCTCTAGAGGGAATCTCAGGGGTGATACCCCACCGCAAGGAAAGAAGGCATAAATGAGAGAGTCTTAACGGTGAAAACCCTCGCGGGCACCTTAAGGCGAAGGAAGTTGAGAGAAGTAAAATGAGAGAGTCTTACGGTGAAAACCTTTACGGGCACCTTAAGGCGACGGGAGATAGAGAGAAATGAGAGAATCTCGTTAGTGAAAACCCTTTGAAGGGCACTGTGAGGTGACAAGACGAGATGGTTACAAGATGCCTGCATGAGACAGGGTTTGGACATCCGTTTACCTCTAGCAGGACGCGGCATCAGAAAGTGATTGATATGAATAGACTGGGTGGTTTAATCTCAAAGGCGCGGCATAACCATTGGATCAGGCACACATTCAGATAAGTTTTCCTATTTTTGAGTTCAGAAAAGTTTTCTCTTCTTTTGTCATTTGCGGTCAATATTCTTTTCTTTTCTTTCATTTTCGAAAATTGATTTTTCAAAGCTTACTACCAAGTCTCCCGAAGCAGTATATTGAAAGTGAATAGGCATGGAACGAGGCAATGAGACAGAAGTCGTTACGATAGTGAGATTGGGATGACAGGCTGAGTGGAAGGTTCGCAAGAATTATGGAGTATGATGGACACATGTGGCATGTCCGAAAAATGATTTCACGCAACAGATCACCGGCTAAAAAGAGTCGGACCAAACCAAAGAGTGGAATAAAAGGAAAGATGAGAGGTCGTTCGTGGAAAAAGCATCTTCCCAAGCAAGCGTCAACGTCGTCCTCAAAGTTCGAGAGAGGCCGAGCAGCTGAAAGAGAATGGCCTCAACAAGAGTGGCACGACCACTCGTGGCCTTTTGAAACTAACAATTTTTCTTTGATTTAAAGCAGGAAAAGAGGGTCCGACGGCAGAAAAGCATACCGACCAGAAGTTTATCACACTGGGGCAGAAAATTTTCTCCTGTTGCGAAAATTTTCTGGAGAGCAAGACTCAGAGGATAAGTGTAGAAAGCAACACAAGATGGGGTGATCTTTGAGCCAGGTATCATCTCCAGCGGTTATTGGAAAAAGAAAAATGGCTTCGAGATTCCCCCAGCAGTATTACATCCTATAATTTGATCAAGGAAACAAAAGCGTGAGTCCCAGAAGAGGTAGGGGAAGAAGGAAGAGAATGAGGGGTGAAGGAAACAAAGAATACTTCCTCAGCAGCATCACCCCCAGCAGGCGGGTAAACAGTTCCAAAAAATATCCCCAGCAGCCAGAAGAAAAGTAACACGACCTAAGGGAAAGCAATTCCAAGACAGGATAATTCGGAAGAGAAGGTGGTCCGAGAGGTAATGCAGGAACAAGGATAGGGTACAAGAGGCAAAGGAAGGTAATCAAGATAGGATGAAAATCAGGTGAGTAGTAGTTGAAGTCGGGGAGCCCGCCCGGAGAATGGAATGGCGATTTAATTTTGAAGTAATAGTTGAAGTCGGGAGCCCGCCCGAAGAATGGAGTGGCGATTTATTTTGAAGTTAAAGCTGAAGTCGGGGAGCCCGCCCGGAGAATGGAGTGGCGATTTAATTTTGAGGTAGTAGTTGAAGTCGGGGAGCCCGCCTCTGAAGAATGGAGTGGCGATTTATTTTGAAGTTGTAGTTGAAGTCGGGGAGCCCGCCTGGAGAATGGAGTGGCGATTTAATTTTGAGGTAGTAGTTGAAGTCGGGGAGCCCGCCTGGAGAATGGAGTGGCGATTTAATTTTAAAGTTATAGTTGAAGTCAGGGAGCCCGCCTGGAGAATGGAGTGGCGATTTAATTTTAAAGTTATAGTTGAAGTCAGGGAGCCCGCCTGGAGAATGGAGTGGCGATTTAATTTTGAGGTAGTAGTTGAAGTCGGGGAGCCCGCCCGGAGAATGGAGTGGCGATTTAATTTTGAAGTTGTAGTTGAAGTCGGGGAGCCCGCCCGGAGAATGGAGTGGCGATTTAATTTTAAAGTTATAGTTGAAGTCGGGGAGCCCGCCCGGAGAATGGAGTGGCGATTTAGTTTTAAAGTTATAGCTGAAGTCGGGGAGCCCGCCCGGAGAATGGAGTGGCGATTTTATTTTGAAGTAGTAGTTGAAGTCGGGGAGCCCGCCCGGAGAATGGAGTGGCGATTTTATTTTGAAGTAGTAGTTGAAGTCGGGGAGCCCGCCTGGAGAATGGAGTGGCGATTTCATTTTGAAGTAGTAGTTGAAGTCGGGGAGCCCGCCTGGAGAATGGAGTGGCGATTTAATTTTGAAGTTATAGTTGAAGTCAGGGAGCCCGCCCGGAGAATGGAGTGGCGATTTAATTTTGAAGTTGTAGTTGAAGTCGGGGAGCCCGCCTGGAGAATGGAGTGGCGATTTAATTTTGAAGTTATAGTTGAAGTCGGGGAGCCCGCCTGGAGAATGGAGTGGCGATTTAGTTTTAAAGTTATAGCTGAAGTCAGGGAGCCCGCCTGGAGAATGGAGTGGCGATTTTATTTTGAAGTAGTAGTTGAAGTCGGGGAGCCCGCCTGGAGAATGGAGTGGCGATTTTATTTTGAAGTAGTAGTTGAAGTCAGGGAGCCCGCCCGGAGAATGGAGTGGCGATTTCATTTTGAAGTAGTAGTTGAAGTCGGGGAGCCCGCCTGGAGAATGGAGTGGCGATTTAATTTTAAAGTTATAGTTGAAGTCGGGGAGCCCGCCCGGAGAATGGAGTGGCGATTTAATTTTAAAGTTATAGTTGAAGTCGGGGAGCCCGCCCGGAGAATGGAGTGGCGATTTAATTTTAAAGTTATAGTTGAAGTCAGGGAGCCCGCACGGAGAATGGAGTGGCGATTTAATTTTGAAGTTGTAGTTGAAGTCAGGAAGCCCGCCCGGAGAATGGAGTGGCGATTTAATTTTGAAGTCGTAATTGAAGTCGGGAAGCCCGCCTGGAGAATGGAGTGGCGATTTAATTTTGAAGTAGTAGTTGAAGTCGGGAAGCCCGCCTGGAGAATGGAGTGGCGATCTGTTTTAATTTGGTAGAAGAAAGCGGTAGAATGTAACAGAAATCTCCGGCATGAATCCAAGTTCATAAGAAGAGAAGAAGCATCAGAAGGAACGCCAAGTCAGACAAGATGGCAAGGAGCGCGACAAGATCAAGTTAAAAAGGATAGATAAGAACTTGTAGTACTGTAACTTAGCCTAGCTTCTTGTTTTTTGTTGCTTAGCGCGGTGTAACAAGGAAATCAGTTAAGCAGTGGTAACAGCAGTCACAGCGGCAACAGCAGTAACAGCAAGATCGCAACAGGCATGGTAGTCCCAGCTACCAGAACTTCCCGAACTACATTGACCTGATTCCCTTTTAGCCAGGGATATGTAGGAGACCTTTGAAGCAAGGTTCGGTCAAAACTTTTCCAAAATGCTTCATACGGAGTGTTCGAATGGGCAAAAATCGCTTATATCCGCTCATTTATCTTTGCACGAAAACTCTGCGTGTTTACGCGCATATTGTTTGTGAGCACGTGATTTTTGCCTTACTTGAGAAGTTACTCCCAGAAAATTCAAAAAATAAAAATAGTTTCGTGTTGGGTATGATTTTTGTGATTTTTGTGTTATTTTATCTTTTGTGTGCACGTTTATTTATTTAAATTAAAAATACAAAAAAAAAATATGTTAAGTCTTGCATTTTTAGTGTTTGATATCGAAGTCATGCGATTTACATTTTTAGGTGATATATAATTGTGTGGGATAATTGTGTGCATATATATATATATATACATGTACATATATATATGTGTAGTAATGAGATCAAATTGGGCCATAGTTTAGTCCAGGAAAACCAGGCCCAAACGAATCCCAATCCGTCCAGCATCTATCTGTGTAACACTTGATCTGGACCGTTGGATTTTATTATCCAACGGCCCAGATTAATCCTTTAACTCCAGCATACATTCAGCCTATGATTTAACCAAACGACGTCGTTTGGTTTAAGTGAGGGGATCCTGATCGTTGATCGTAAATGATCCAACGATCAGGATTCAATCTCATCTCTGGTATATATTCCTCATTCCATACCCCGCCCCCCCCCCCAAGCCAGACCCCCCCCCTCTCCCTTCACCTCCTTCAAAGCCCGGTGTAACGCCACCCTCCTCCGCCGCACTCCGCCTGCCGGAAATCGCCTCACGGCGGTTCCGGTAGGCCAATCACCACCAAACCAACGCCAAAACCTTTCCCTCACCTCCCCCATCACGAACCCAGCCTCCACTAACCTCGAATCATGCCGGAGCTCCTCGAATCTTCATTTGAAGATTCGAGTCAAACTCGAACCTATGCCAAATCGCCCCAAATTCACACCACAGTCTCCCCACACCTCCCCCACACTCCCATTGGCATTGGTTTGCTTCGAATCTAACCAAAAATACAAAAGCCCCAAATCCGAGCCCAAGAACCCTAATTTTTGAAGTAACTCAATTCAAGCCGGGTTAGCCGCAATTGAAGTCCAAGGGACTTTAGTCCAGGTGTTCTCAATCGAGAACATCTTGATTAAAGCCCGTTTGGCTTCAATAATTCCGAGTCTTAGCTCGAAGCTTGGTCGGCAGTTTCCTTATGAGGTATTCATTCCTTTTTGGTCAATTTAATTCGATTTTTGTGAATATGTGTGTTGTTTTATTCATTGTTTCAATTCTCATCTAGCATGCTTCTCATTTCTCATAACAGTCGATTTGTTCTCCTCCTTTGAGGCCTTTTATTTGGCCAATTCCCGCTGTTTTTAGTTGTTAAGATGAATCATAGGTTCAATGTGATTAAAGTCGTCAGGGAAATAGTTCGTAATATTAATCCCTTGAATCTGCCTGATGCAATTCACTGGTGTAGAGCTTGTTACTGTTTGATTCAGATTAAAGGGGGATAATTGGTTGTAGTTAATAGGTTAATTGTTTAATCATAAGGGCTAGTGGAACTGAGCACTGCAGGGCATCCCACTGAGGCTCCTGCCACCAGCATTGTTTAATGCTGAGTCCATACTTTGGACAGTAGACAGTGGGTTTGCAGGGAATATGATGGGTTGGGAAGTCAGGGTAGGGGGTAACCTTAGGGGCAGGTGTTCTGGAGGGACTTTTAGCTATAAATATAGCATCAAACTGAACCTATGGGATATACAGACTTGAGAGGACATTTTTGGAGAGTACCTGTAAGGATATACATTGATAGAGATTCATACAGACACTTGAGAGCATCTGGGAGAGCAAAAACAGCACCTGGAAAGCAAAAATCACAGTCATAACTAGAGAGAAAAACAGATACAAAGATACAAAAGAAGCTACTGTTTCATTGGCTTCTGGACTGTTTCGTGGGTTTGATCCAGTGTCTGAGACTTGGTCGCTGGTTTGGTTGTTGTTCTTGCTGTTGGTAGTGCTGGACCTTTGTGTTAGCTGTGTTGAGTGTGTGGTGTTGCTGGTCCAGTTTGTTGCCACTGGTTGTTTGATACTGCTGGGTTGATTTGGTGCTGTTGGTCCATTATTTTGTTGGCTGGTTGGTCTATTTGGTTACTGCTTGGTTTGTTGTTGCTGTTAGCCTTTGTGTTGTTACTGTGTGTTGTTGTTGTTGTGTCTTCATTGCTGCTGGTTCACTGGATTGCTGCCACTGTTTAGTGTCTGCTATTGGTTTAGTTGGGGGCTGCCATTAGTGGTTGTTGCTGTGGTATTCATTTGGTGCTGTTTGGTCAGTAGTGTTGTCACTCTTGGTCGTTTGTATTGCTGGCTGGTTGTTTGATACTGTTGGGTTGACTTGGTGCTGTTGGTTCATTATTTTGCTGGCTGTTGGTCTATTTGGTTGCTTGGTCTATTGGTTATTGGTTTACTGTTGCTGTTACTGTTCCTGCTACTGTTACTGCATTGCCATTGCTCACTCTTCCTTGTTCTTCCGCATTCCAGGTACACACCTCTGTTATTGTAGTTCCTTGGTTCGAAAGAATGAAGTTTGAAGCTTATGCATAAAGTCTATTGAAACATGTAGTCGCCTAAAGTTCTTATGTTTAAGTACATTCTGTTATTCTCCAATTAAGCTTGTACTGTTAGTTTTTGTTATGGAAAAGTGTAGCTAGGCCAAAAATACACTGTCGTTAGATAAGCACGTAAACCTGAATTAGTCTGTTGTATCTCTATTCAATCTTCTCTGCTCGTGTGTGATATCTCCAAATCTGTTAACGTTAGACCTTACGCTAAAAGCAAGATTAGCTAGGGAGTTGTTACTCAACGGAATGACGTAATTAGATTAAAAGAGTCGGGGGTGCATTTCATGTGACCCGACCCCAATTTCGGGCAAAAGTAAATAAAGCATGTCATGAACCACAGGCGCATTTCATGCGATGTTGGTTCGTAGCAAGTTTTAAGTAATTTGGAATCAACTCTTAAGTAAGATATAGTGAGATGTAGTTCGCTTTAGATTTGAATCCAAGGTACGTCTCGCCCAATAGTTATACTAATCACACAGCCGTCATAAATGTACATATAAATACTTAGGTTTCGAGATGCGTCGTTTCTTAACGAATATCACGCCTTTCTCAACAGTGTAAATAAGTAGTCGATCCGGGCACATATTTTAGTTTTACCTTTTTAAATACGGGTGTGCATTTCATGTGACCCAAATCCAAACCCCGAAATGTTGAATAAAAATATGTTGAGGATCCGGGTGCATTTCATGTGACGTGATTCGAAAGCATATTTTTAAGCAACTTTCTCTTTCGTAAATCACAACCAATAATAAAAGTGGTAAAAGGGGTATTAACTTGCACTAAGTACATAATTGTAAAAAGCAGATAGATAAGCCAAACACGACAGTTGAGCGACCGTGCTAGAACCACGGAATTCGGGAATGCCTAATACCTTCTCCGGGTTAATAGAATTCCTTATCCGGATTTCTGGTTCGCGGACTGTTAAATAGAGTCATTCTTTTCCTCGATTCGGGATTTAACCGGTGACTTGGGACACCATAAAATCTCCCAAGTGGCGACTCTGAAGTAATTAAAATAAATCCCATCTCGATTGTCCTTTAATTGGAAAAACTCTTTGCATCCTTGCGGGTGCGTAAAAAAGAGGTGTGACATTGTTATCGGGATATTTTCGCAATCTATGATAAATTTCGTATTTCTCTTATCATTGTTAATATTTTTAAAGAAAAGTGAGAGCTGATAGCTCGATATTGTGTAAGACTGGTCAGGCTGGCCTAGCAATGTGTTGGGCGCCATTAGGACCGGGTTTTCGGGTCGTGACACTTACTAAGTTTACGTACTCATATTACTTATTGCACCTTGTGTGCAGATCCAGGTTCCCGAGCATCAGAGTGCGAGCTTCCAGCACTCTTAGAGTTTAGTCGAAGATCGCAAGGTAGTTGCACGACATTTGCAGTCCTACTTTCCTCCTTCCTATATTAATATTTTGTTGTTTCAGACTTATATGTATTATTCAGATATTGTCTTGGTTGTATTTAGAGGCTCATGACTAGTAACACCGAATTATTAGGCTATGTTGGTATATTTTGTATTGATTTCCGCACATTTTCATTGATATATATATTTCATTTGAGAATTTGAGACCTATTTGGTTTTAGAGAAATAATTTTATAAAAAGAATTCACTGTGGTTAAATATTGAGTTGGCTGACCTAGTACTGTGATAGGTGTCATCATGACCGAGGTATTTGGGATCGTGACAAATTGGCAGGGGGCGTCGATAGCAACCTATGAATTAGCATCATTTAGATCGGTAGATGGGACTCCATTGGGATCAGCAAGGGGCACCTTAGTGCTAGGCACCAGGTTGATTTTTTTGCCATGATTTCCACACTCAGCCTCAACGTTCAAGTGAGCAGTAAAAGTGTTGGACATTTTTAAGCTGACTTGAAATTGAAACCTTAAAGGAAAAAGTGTAAAATAGAGTATGTTACAAAAATGTACATCAAATCACCACTACTATCCTTAGCCCCATGGTGGGTGGCAAACTTTTTATCCTTAAAATGGATAACAATTTAATCTATACGTTGTTTTAAAGATATGAGAATTGATTTAACACAAATAATCAAGAACCTTAGATAAATAAGTTAAAGACACCATGAATAGTCAAACTAGTCGTAATGTTATGGCATAGCTTGAACTTGGATTGGGAAATAGTTCATGCCCTCGGTTGGGTCTTGGGTTCGAAACCAATCGAGAACAAAGAACAAAAGTAAAATAAAGACTTTTCAGTAGCTAGAAAGTAGAGAAATAATTTTGTATTGCCTTGGTATGCATGTTATAATATGTCCTATCCAAGAAAAAACTTTCCCTTTTATATAGCAGGAGAACTTCATCCCTAATACAATTCTAAAAAGGGTAAAAATCCTCTGTTCTTATCAATTACTGATCTGTTGTCGACGTCGGACGAGATGACATTTGATGGGGTGCGAATATCACGACCCTCTGTTAGTCGTGTCCAACTGTTGCGTGCTTTTTGGGGTCTCAAAGCTCGTTCTGGGTTCGGAAAAGTGTCTTATCAGGACCGGTGGCGAGCACTCCGTTCAAGCCTTAGTACGAGAAGTCTCCGACTTCGATTTTGATCTTATGTAGTCATGTACTTGCTTCATTTTACCCTCCGGGAAATTCGGGTGCCCATTAACCCCGATTTTACCCCCATATTATATATATTTTCTCCATCCCTACAAAAACTAGTCAAAATAATCTGTTATATGTTATTTACAAGCACAAGTAACTTGACTCAAAAAGAATAAAGTTTTCTACCTGGAGAAATAAAAATGATGACTAACTTACAATTTAAATTTTGAATTTGCTGCTATGACGGAAAATGGGGTTTTATTTGTATTTGTGAAAAAAAATATTCATTGATTTTGAAAGATATTAGCATACTAGCGAACAAGATAAATAATTGGAAAAGACCATAAATTAGGGCACTATAAAAAAGGTCTTGACTTTTATATTTAACGCATTTCAGTTCTTTTTTAAAACTTTTGAGTAATTACAAGCTGACTTTTGGGAATTTGGGTACTATATGAAGGACTTATTCAATAAATTTTATTTTAATTTGAAAAATTCTCTGGAGCTTACGCTTACGCCTCACAACAAAAACGTGCCTCAAACTTCGGCCATATGCCATGAATGCCCCCGTGTATGCTCCATATTGTTGGACGTACGCCTCTGTATACTTTCGCCACACACCATCGCCTTGGGAAATTTTTGGTGTGCCTCCCCCGAAAACGCCTTTTAAACAATGGTTCAACTCTCCATCAGCCCTTAATTTCTTTGTACTTACTTTGCTAAATCGTACAGAAATAAATGGATAGAAATCATTTTGGTCCTCATATTTCGTCTTAAAAATTAAACTCCTCCTCCAACATTAAACAATAGACATTATATTCATTCAAACTCAATTATATTTTTAAAATATCTATTTTATCCTCGACCTTATTAGCCAGCATATATTTTTTCCCTTTACTTTTTAAATATCACAACATTTTTCTTAATCTATGTTATGAATTTATCTATAGTGAAAGTATCTTTTCTTAAAAATTAAAAAGTGAAAAACGATAATCAATATATATATATATATATATATATATATATATATATATATATATATATATATATATATATATATATATATATATATATATATATATATATATATATATATATATATATATATATATATATATATATATATATATATATATATATATTGGAATTGAATAATAAAAGAAATGTTCGTAATTAAAATATCTGAGTAAAACATCTTACTCGCCATATTTTAATTTAAATAAGATACTTTTCTTATTAGTATTTTCTAAAATGAAGGACACATTTCTATAATTAAAAATAATTTAATTTTAAACTTTTTATTCACCTATTTTTCCCTTATTGAGGGATGTTTTTATAACCACACTAATTTCATGGCCCCACAAAGTCTTTATCCCTTAAGTTTTTTAGGACCACAAGTTTCCAAATTCTTCTTAGAATTTGTGTCGAGTCAAACTATCTCATCTAAATTGAAACGTAGGGAGTACTATCTAATAAAAATAGTCTTTCTATCTCCATAATGTAAGGGGTAAGGTATATGTACGCACTACCCTCTATGATCCTATTAGGTGTATTATTGTTGTTGTAAAAGATCTTACTAATAGCAATCAAGTAAAACTTAGTACAATAATATAAAATTAATAATAGAGGTAGATTTTATAATAAATTCCTAAAATATTACATATGTTTATATGTTCTTTAAATTATAAATTAGAAATATTTTGTGAATGAAAATAAAAAATCATATACATATATATAAGAAAGAAAAACTTAAATATATACTTAATATTAAAGTAACAATAAAAAAGAGTACAAATAAATATTATTGTGCTAAGCTTTAATTATAAATTTATAATAAGATAATTAAATTGGTAAAACACTTAGTTAAAGATAAAATTTATCTTGTATAATATAATAAAAACTTATATGCATAATGAATACCTGATAGATATGAAAACTAGAAATAATGATTATGTGATCTTTGTTGGGAAGATTGGAGAATGTCATGCTGTGTTGACTTTGAAGAACATTGTCAATTGTCAAAGTGCAACGCCAGCGGTTTCCTAGCAGGGAAGCATGCTTTGTAGTGGTGGTTACCTTATGGGCTAGCTTACTCATGTTACGTGCCTCTACCTATCCATAACTATAACTCTCCCCCACCAATCCCATGTTACTCATTTTTTCAAATTAAATTATCCATTTCGAATGTCCACATTAACAAGGTTATCTGAATCACATATATGTAACTTTATATCCTTTTATTGTGTGGAGTAAGGTTATCTAGATTTTGAGATTACCAAGAAAATGGGAATCATGTAATGCAATGCTAAAATCGTTAAATAAATATCAATAAATTGAATTGGTAAATAAACATTTATCCTTAATCCAAAGTTTTAAGTTTGAATCCTGAGTACGAAGTTGTCTTTATTATGGAGTGTTTTACGGGTGAAATTCAAAAAGCCAAATTTAGAAGTGGCAACTGAAAAATAGTCGTAATTTAAAAAGTAATCGAAATTTAGTCACTTTTTTATGCAAATATTAATCTGTACGAAAACACTGTTCAAAATTTGAAAAATATTCTCGTATTAATACATTGGAGCTTCGGCATAATGTACTGGAGTTCTAGCATAATATACTAGAGTTTCAGTATAATGTACAGGTCTAGCTTAATACGGTGGAAGTTCTTACACAAGTGTTCCAATCTCCAGGATATTATGCTGGAACTTTCTGTGTGTTGGAATTCCAGCATAATATGCTGAAAGTTCATACACGTGTGCACCAATTTCCGATATATTATGCTGGAATTGTAACAAAATAGTAGTAGTTATTTTACAATGACTTTGCAAACACGGACTATTTTTCAATTACCAATTCAAAAACTGACTATTTTCACGCGCTTTACCCCTTAATATCGGACTTCAAACGCTGATTCTATTTCAGTCAAGCTCCAATCAAATCTTTAAAAAAAGCGTCAAATAAATGAATTCTTCAAAAGCATTGTGGTCGGTTCACGGCCTATGAGGAAAGATCCCTTGCGTCAAAGCAATTGTCACGCCTTGTAGGGATATTGCGAAATGAAGAGATCAATTGCAGAAAAAAGAAAAGGGGAATTAAATTGGAAGTGTTTTGAGGATTTGTGGGACCCAACTGTATTATTCGTTCTCAATATATGGGAAAGAAGAGATCCACCAATTTGATTTGTGTTTTGGTAACAACCCTAAATAATGGATCAACTATTCTATGAATACAGAGTGAATGGATAAGTGCCAACTCCCTTTGGTAGGATAAAGCTATGTTTATCCAATAGTTTTGGTGATAACTCAATAAAAGAGAATCGTGGAGAACTGAGTGATAAAGGGTTAGGCCACCTGTATGTACGTATTTGATATATAAATAATATGATTGTAGTTTTAGGATATTTACCTGGATTAATAAATAACAATAATTGTTTCACTCTAATATCTGTTTTGGTATTTGAAAGCAGATAGTTTTCCACGACTCTGTCAATTAAAGTAAGTCCTGTAAGGTTGTAAGACTTCCCCGTCTCCTGAGCCGATTGTGCTAGCAATTGTGCCAATTTATTGCAAAGCAGATGCAGATAAGGTTTGATGCAACTGTTCTATACTGATTTAGTTTTTTTATTTTATCTTTTTGAGTTTCTTTATCTTGTATGACCGTTATATCAAATTGTTTTATATTTATAATTAGTGTATGGGGTCAAATGTGACCCTTTACGCAAATGTGACCCTTTACGCCCTCACGACCAGAGGGTACGACCTCCCTTACATACCCCTTGTAGCATGGGTACGGTTTAGACGTAGGGACGCGGACGACGCCACTCACGATCGGACATCCCCACTAAGAGGACTTCGACGACGCTTCAATATTTTTTATTATTATTCTAAAGGAGGCTTAAGACAAGAGGGGTTGCTCTGATGGTAAGCAACCCCCACTTCCAACCGAGAGGTTGTGAGTTCGAGTCTCCCCAAGAGCAAGGTGGGAAGTTCTTGGAGGAAAGGATGCCGGGGGTCTATTTGGAAACAGCCTCTCTACCCCAGGGTAGGGGTAAGGTCTGCGTACATACTACCCTCCCCAGACCCCACTAAGTGGGATTATACTGGGTTGTTGTTGTTGTTGTTGTTGTTGTATTCTAAAGGAGGCTCCTTTCTACATAAACGGGGTCTCTCCATTGTAAAAAGAAAAACGGTGTTATTATCTAATAATACAACTCTCTCATTCTCTCTCTATTTCTTAACTTTGCCAAGCAACTGTTCTTAAAGTTCTTCATTTTGTAACATCTTATAAGCGATAACTATATCGATCTCACATCTAGGTTTATTATATTTGATTACGATTTACCCCTTCTCTATCTTTTTCGATTGTTTTAGGCTCGAAAGTAATATTTAACTTTTGGAGCCAAACAATTTGGCGCCGTCTGTGGGGATTTTGAGAATCAAAATCATAGTATCCACCTAGAGATCAGCCAACCACCTTCTTCTACATCTAAGATGGCTGAAAATGACACTAGATCCAAAGCAATAACGGAGGTCACAACCAACCTTCTTGGTCCTCTTAACGAGTACAGCGACGATCATATCATCAACACAACCCCCGGCACCGCACCGGGTGCAGAGATCCCACCTTCCCCCTCGTAGGATCCAACGATCTTGCATGACAAAGGAGCTTCCACATCTGCTGCCAAGGAGGCACCCTCGGTGGTCAAAAAACTACTGGAAGGGTGTCTTACATGTACCTTAAGTGGCTTGGTCGAAAAGCCACCACAAGGCAACATAAGGTCAGTACCAACGATAAATATAACAACCGCCATGGACGAACAGGAAGAGATGCAAGTAAACAACCAACCCATCGAAACGCAGATCAGTGATGGCACGCTAACCGCCATCCTAAGGAAGATGGAGGATATAGAAAGCGAAAATAAAGCATTCCGCGACCAGATGAAGGAACATTAGTAAAGGGTTGACAAAATTCCTGGAGCCCCTAAGTTACTACCAAAACGCGACATGGGGAGATTCGTAGAGCAGCCATACTTTGAAACAGCTGCCCCCTACTCTATCCCAAAAACCTTCAAGATGCCCCCCTACTAGAGGGTACGATGGAACTACGGATCCCGAGGATCATCTAGTCCATTATGTCACTGCTGTGAAAGACAACGACCTATCAAAAGAACATGTACCATCAATGTTGCTGAAAAAGTTTGGCAAAACGTTAACCGGAGGGACCTTAACGTGGTACTCCCAGTTGCCTGCCAAGGCAATACTAACGTTCGAAGAAATGGAGGATAAGTTCGTCACCGCCTATGTGGGTGCAAAAAAGGCGGAAGCAAGGGTCAATGATATCTTCGCCATCAGAGAAACCACAGGTGAAGGGCTCATGGACTTCCTCACTAGATTCAACAAGGTGAGAATGAGCTTGCCAAACGTATCAGAAGGAATGGCAGTCGCCGCCTTCTAGAACGAACTAAGCAGAGACGGCTCAAGAGCAGCTAAGAAGCTGGTGAGCCGCCTCTTGAAATATCCCCGTACGACATGGGAAGAAATCCATAATGCCTATTGTGCCGAAGTACGGGCGGACGAGGACGAACTCAACGGGCCAACTCAACGGCTGATAACGATACACTCAGAAGCAAGGAAAATATGGTGTCATGAGGGACGTCGAGAAAACCTCCCGCGCTCCAATGGAGAATGACATCAGCCATACACCAGATCCTCCCATCCACCACTCATACATATGGACGCGTTACAATGACACGTCGCCCCACTCTGAAATGAAAGAGGTATGCCCCCCTCATTATCATCACATAACTTTTGCGTGTCTCCTTCAGAAATAGTGTACGCACTAGAGAAGCTAGGCACCAAGGTGCAATGGCCTCAAAAGATGAAGTCAGACCTTGCCACAAGAAAATCAAACTTTCTATGTAAGTTCCATCAGGAATGGGGACACAAGACCGAAGAACATATGTCTACGGCAAGAAGTGGTCAGGATGGTGAACCAAGGATACTTGAAAGAACTACTCAGTGACAAAGGAAACATCAATTTTGCATGTGGGCGAGAGCATTCCCATGGGCCACCAAAGTCGCCTTCCCCAACATGGACAATAAACATGATCGTCGGCAGTGGTAACGACTCAACGATCAACTACGTCAAATTCACCAACACTCACAGGCTGAAGAGGACCATCTCCCACGAGCGGTATGATGACTTTGAAGGTAGTATCACCTTCGATAAGTCTGATGCCGATGGTTTGTATTTCCCTCACTATGATTCTTTGGTTATTACTTTACGCATTATTGATACGCATGTCAAAAGAGTCATGATCGACGACGGAAGTGGTGTCTGTATTATCCACCCAAGGGTCCTCACACAAATGGGACTCGAGGATAGGGTAATATCGCGCTGCATAACACTCACTAATTTTAACAATGATGTGGAACGGACGTCCGAAGAGATTACATTACCCGTCCTCACGGGAGGAGTCACGCTGGAAACAACTTTCCACGTGATGAACCAGGAGACGGCATATAATGTTGTCATAGGGCGCCCGTTGATACATGCCATGCGAGCGGTCTCTTCAAGACTTTGCCAGACGATCAAATTCCCTACCATATGAGGAATATTCAGCATCATGGGAGATCCGTGTACCGCACAAGAGTGCTACAAAATAACCCTACACTGCGGGGGCAAGCGCGGAGGCATAGCAATTAGCCGTGTCGGGGACTAAAACCGACCCAACTGCAGACGCCATCAAAGATCCTGACATCGTGGAAGCATGTAAAGCGACAATCGAAGATCTTGACCCAGTCCAATTGGACGATACCGACACAGAAAAGAAAGCTTACATCGGCCACGGCCTCACTACCCTAGTAAGTATCATAAATTCCTAACTGACCATGCAGATCTGTTTGCTTTTTTCCATTCAGATATTCCAGGGATTTCGCAAGATATCACCACCCATAATCTGAGCGTCCACCCGCCGCATCCGCTGGTACAGCAGATAAGAAGGAAATTCAACACTGCAATTAATGAAGTGGTTAGCGAAGAAGTAGACAAACTACTCACCAACGGTTCCATCTAGAAATCGAAGTACGCTCAATGGATCGCCAATGTCGTCATGGTTAAGAAGGAAAATGGGAAGTGGAGGATGTGCGTGGAATTCGCCAACCTGAATAAAGCATGCCCAAAGGACTCATTCTCGCTTCCTCACATCGACCAGTTGATCGACGCCACCGCAGGGCACGAACTGTTGAGTTTCCTCAACGCCTATTCCGGCTACAATCAAATCTTGATAGCCGAGGAAGATCAGGAGAACACGACCTTCATCACCTACCAAGGAACATACTGCTACAGAGTGATGCCCTTCGGGCTCAAAAATGCGGGGGCTACCTACCAGAGACTGGTCACCGAGATGTTCAAAGAGTATCTCGGCAAGACCATGGAAGTCTATATCGATGATATGCTGGTGAAGTCCATGAGAAAAGAGGATCATATCGACCACCTAAAAGAGGCCTTCGAAATACTGAGGAGATACATGATGAAACTGAATCCCGAGAAATGTGCTTTTGACGTAGCCTCAGGGAAATTTAGGATTCCTCGTATCCTAACGAGGTATCGAGCTCAACCCAGACCAAATCAAGTATATATGCAATACTCAAGGTACTGAATAGCAAAAAGCAGGTGCAAAAGCTAACTGGCCGAATAGCCGCCCTATCCAGATTCATCTCAAGATCCTCCAAAAAATGCCACAAATTTTTCAATGTATTGAGAAAGGATAGTGGAATACAATGGAACGAAGAATGCGTCGAAGCCTTGAGAGAATTGAAGACATATATGTCCTCACCCCCATTGCTAGCCAAAGCAGACCCGGGCGAGCCCCGGCTGGTATATCTAGCCGTGTCAGAAGTCGTTGTCAGCGCCGTATTGGTTTGAGAAACTAAAAGTACGTAATACCCTATTTATTATATTAGCAAAACCCTAGTGGACGCCGAAACACGGTATCCATGCCTTGAACAATTAGCCCCGTCACTGGTCACAACCTCATGGAAGCTTAGACCTTATTTCCAATGTCATTCCAATAAAGTGGTGACTACCTTCCCCCTGAGGAGCATACTACATAAGACTAAGTTACCAGGCAGACTCGCCAGGTGGGCCAATGAGCTTAGCGAGCACGATATCTCGTACCTTTCAAGAACCGCCATCAAGTCATAGGACCTCGCAGACTTCGTGGCCGACTTCAGTGCAAAAATACTACCAAAGGTGGAACAAAAGGCACATCGTGCCCCCTCCAATACCGACATGTGGGATCTATACACATACGGTGCCACTAATGCCTCGGGGTCGGGACTGGGACTCGTCCTCGAAGTCCCTACGGGCGAAATAATTCACCAGTCCATACGATGCCTCGAGATGACTATCTACGAGGAAGAATATGAAATCGTTATCGCAGGTATAAAGTTGGCCATAAAATATGGAGTCCGCTGACTTGTTCTCCATCACGACTCCCAACTCGTGGTAAACCAAGTCACTGAGACTTACCAAATCAAGGAGCAGAGATTATAAAAGTACCAAGCCAAAATTCACAGGTTAATGTCCGAACTCGACGAGTGTGGTTTTGAGCAGGTCTCCAAGGCACAAAACGCCGAGGCAGATGGCTTGGCAAAATTGGTTGCAGCCACCAAAAACCTCAACAAAGAAAGCATGGTCACCCTCCTTCATTCAGCAATTGACCACGCAGAGGTACTCTTATTAAATTTAACTTGGGACTGGCTCAATTAGTTCTTGTCCTACTTGCAGGAGGCTACACTCTTGCCTAACAAGAAAGAAGTCAAGAAGCTCCGCGTACAGCCCGCCCGATATTGACTGATAAACCACAAGCTCTACAAACGGACCTTTGGTGGACCCCTGGCCAAATTTCTAGGTCCCAATCAAACAACAACGATACTCGAGGAAGTGCACGAGGGCCACTGCGGCACCCACACAGGCAATTGCGCCCTCGTGCGCTGTCTAATACGGGCCAGCTATTATTGGCCAACTATGAAGAAAGATGTCGCAGAGTACGTCCGCCGCTGCGAACGATGCCAAAAATTTGCCCCCATGATACACCAACCAGGAGAACCCTCCACTCGGTCACTTTCCCGTGGCCTTTCATCAAATGGGGAATGGACATAGTCGGCCCATTATCGGCGGGACGAGGAAAGATACAATTTCTACTAGTTTTAACTAACTATTTTTTCAAGTAGGTAGAAGCAGGTGTGTACGCCTAACTACGCGAACCGGAAGTCATCACATTTATATGGAAGAACATTATCTGCCACTTCGGAATCCCCAAAGAAATCACCTGCGACAACGGGCGATTGTTCATCGGTCAGAAAATAACCAAATTCTTCGATAAATGGCATATCAAACGAATACTCTCCACACCATATCAGCCTGCCGCCAACGATCAAGCAGAACCATCTAACAAAATGATATTGAACATACTGAAAAAGAAGCTCGAAGACACCAAAGGGCTATGTCCCGAGCTACTACCAGAAGTACTATGGGCACACATAACTATACCTAAATCCTCCACGGGAGAAATGCCATACTTACTGGTATACAAAATTGACGCTATCATACCGGTTGAAGTAGGCAAACCAAGCCTGAGGTATTCGCACACAAGCGGCGTGGAAAATGATTTGAACAGACTCCAAGACCTTTATAAGGCCGAGGAAAGAAGAGAAATGGCCTACATAAGGATAGCGGCCCAGAAACAGCAAATCAAAAGATACTACAACAGGAGGGCCAAAATACGATCACTCAAAGTGGGCGATTACGTCCTCAAAGCTAAAACCTTGGCATCTAAAGACCGAAGTGAGGGAATACTGGGCACCAACTGAGACGGACCATAAAAAATCACTGCTACAGCATATAAAGGGTCATTTCAACTAGAGACAATCGAAGGAAAGACACTCCAAAACAATTGGAACATCTCTCACCTCAAGTATTTCTATTACTGAAGAGCCCCCCACCCCCACCCCCCAACCCCCCCTGAGTCATACTCTTTTTTCCTTACCCGAGTTTTGTCCCAATTGGATTTTCACGGAAAGGTTTTTAACGAGGCGACAGAGGAGATGCTCGGAGATACTCACTAGGCAAGTTTGACACGCCAGCTACTCTGAAGGCCCTCACAACTGGCATGCCAAAGGGACTGGACTAACGCCATCTCCAATGAATAAAAGGCTACGGCCATCTCCAATGTATGAAAGGCTACGGCCATCTCCAATAAATGAAAGGCTACAGCCATCTCCAATGTATGAAAGGCTACGACCATCACTAATGTATGAAAGACTACGGCCAACTCCAATGAATGAAAAGATATGACCATCTCTAATGTATGAAAGGCCATGGCCATCTTCGATGTATGAAAGGCTACGGCCATCTCCAATGTATGAAAGGCTATGGCCATCTCCAATGAATGAAAGGCTACGGCCATCTTCAATGTATGAAAGCTACGGCCATCTCCAATGTATGAAAGGATACGACCATCTCCAATGTATGAAAAGCTACGGCCATCTCCAATATATGAAAGGCTATGGCCATATCCAATTTATGAAAGGCTACAGTCATCCCTAATATACGAATGGTCACGACCATCGCTAAATGTATAAATGGCCAAGGCCATTGTCATAATAAGTCGACTTAGCTCGAACACGACAAGTTAACTCGACACAGTTGAGATCACGTACATGGTCACGACCATCGCTAAACGTATAAATGGACAAGGCCACTGTCGTAATAAGTCGACTTAGCTCGAACACGACAAGTTAACTCGACACAGTCAAGATCACGTACATGGTCACGACCATCGCTAAACATATAAATGGCCAAGGCCACTATCGTAATAAGTCAACTTAGCTCGAACACGATAAGTTAACTCGACACAGTCGAGATCACGTATATGGTCACGACCATCGCTAAACGTATAAATGGCCAAGGCCACTGTTGTAATAAGTCAACTTAGCTCGAACACGACAAGTTAACTCGACACAGTCGAGATCACGTACATGGTCACGACCATCGCTAAACGTATAAGTGGCCAAGGCCATTATCGTAATAAACCACCTTAGCTCGACTATGACAAGTTAACTCGATACGGTCGAGATCGCGTACATGGTCACGACCATCTATAAATGTATGAATGGCCAAGGCCACTGACATAATATGTCGATCTAGCTCGACCGCAACAAACGAAAACAACTCAACAACGACTGATACAACATATATTACTACGGCAAGCACACGAAATAAAAGATACGAAGAGAAATATCAAAAGAACAGCTTTTATTTTCCTTAAAGAAGGTATGCATGTACAAGGGCACGTACTCATCCTCAGAGTCGGTCCCCGCTGCCGACAATGACACAATATTGTGGATCCTCCTCCTCCTCTTCCTCCTCCTTGGAGCGCCTGGCCTGCCAAAATAAGATAAGTCAAGCAACAACACTTAAACAAAATATCCAAACTCTCATCGAGACGTTACCTGATGGGTCGTATCGGTTACAGAATGCAGGCCATGTACGGCACTCCTCCGCCAAAGGGATCACCCTTTCCACCCACAACCTTATGTCTCCAATGAGTCGGGGTGGAGTGTCCCTCGCTGCAAAAAGGAAGAAAAAAGCAAAGAGAAGTTACAATGATTGCACGGCCAAAAGTTGCAAAAAGTACTAAATACGGGTAAAAGTACTCACATTCTGGATTCCACCTCTCCGGGATCCTTCTGGGTTCGACACCAGGACCTCCGTCCTGATGTAGAAAAATTTGCGCCATAAGCAGTGATTGGCCTTGTCATCGGCCCTCACAATCAGACCTTTTATGCCATGGCTTTTTAATTGCAGCATAGAGTCGCTCATATAGCCGGGACTAAACAACTACAACAAGTGATGGACAGAGACATCGAGTCCGTCCCTGGTCGCGTAAGTAGTCACAATGTGACACACCTTCTAGGTATAGGGAGTAAGTTGAGTCGGGCATACATTATAGAAGCGGCAAAGCTCCTCCACCAAGGGGTAAACCGGAAGACCATACCTGACTAGGAACGGGTACTCGTAAAAAGAACAAAATCTTGGCTGATGTACAATGGCCGATGTACATTAATATAGTCGGTTCCGACCGGCTCCATAACCACCTGGTCAGGGATTTGGTACGCCTCACGTAGGCCATCCAAATATGATTGAAGAGGCTCAGTATGATCCCACGGGGGAGTCGGGCTCCTAGTCGGGAAATCTCTTCGAGCATGAATCTCTCTAGGGAGAATATTGTTCACACTAAGGGGGACAATAGGTTTCTGGGCCTATTTCCCACCATTCGAAGATGATGGAACCCTAGAAGGAGCATCATCTTGGCTCCTCCTGTTGTGTTGTCCACGTTCTGCCATAATGGTAGTTTATATGAATCGAGTTCTGACAGCTAAAAGAACAATTCCAACGGAAACTGAAGGGTTCAAAGCAAGATATATCGGTTCTCTTTGAAGAAGATGAAAAGAGGGAGTAAGAAATCTCAGAAGTTCGAAAGATAGAAAAGATTGAACCTTCCTCCTATTTCTAGGGCTAAAATACATAGAAATCGAAGAGGCATGATTCGAAATGGGGCGGGAAAACCATCTCGAAAGCAGATATAATTATGACGCATGCCAACTGTGACGTCAGTTCAAGAAGTAGACCACGTGTCAACGAATCCACAATGCCACGCACTTCCCCATTTTTCCTGATCACGTCGTCGTCCTCGTACTAAGATCAATATTCTTCAAAGGATGGAATCGACATTTCCGCCCGTTGAAGACGTATGCCGCATACGCCTCCAACGAGCGAAGGGACTAACTGTATGAGGTCAAATGTGATCCTTCACGCCCTCACGACTAGAGGGTACGACCTCCCTTACATACTCCTTGTAGCATAGGTACGGTTTAGACGTAGGGACGCGGACTACGTCACTCACGATCGGACGTCCCCACTAAGAGGACGTCGCGCTCCAATATTTTTTATTATTATTCTAAGGGAGGCCCCTTTCTATATAAAGGGGGTCTCCCCATTATAAAAAGAAAAAATATGTTATTATCTAATAATACAACTCTCTCATTCTCTCTCTGTTTCGTAACTTTGCCAAGCAACTATTCTTAAAGTTATTCATTCTGTAATATCCTATAAGCGATAACTATATCGATCTCACGTCTAGGTTTATTTTATTTGATTACGATTTACCCATTTTCTATCTTTTTCGATTGTTTTAGGCTCGAAAGTAATATTTCACTTTTGGAGCCAAACAATTAGGAAATTTGTTTCTTCTTTATCCTTTATTCTTTACAAGGTTACTGACGTAATTATGTTTCGTAAAAGTCTAATCTGGTAGACTTGTATGTATTTGGCAATTGGCATTCCTAAAAACAATATTTTAGGAAAGACAAAACAAAAATTAAACTAGAAAAATTAAAGGTGTAGGAGTGCATGAGTATCCTATACCTGAAATACAACGAAAAATGATAATCAAATTATCTAAGTAAAAAATGTGTTAAATTGTACTGATCGACTCGTCAAAGGATAATTATAAGAACGATACTAATAACTAATCTTCCAAATTAATAGAATGATAACTATGCTCATAATATAATTAGTAATTAAATAATAAAACCGTGTTTTCTCTAATATCTTATAACCATACCCATTATTAAAAAGAATTTTCATGTACATGAAGTAGAATCAAGCCCGCACGTAAAGAGCATGTTGAGAATATAATTAAATAAATAAAAATATATTCTCTGTAACAACTTAAAATTTTTAAATGAGATTACCATACACTTCAATAAGCTATTCAAAAAGATAAATTGTTCTGCCCTGAAAAATCAAGTTTATAATTTTCCCCTTTTAGGAAAAAAGGCAACTCAGTCCAAAATTCTACAGCCTCGAGTAATGTTATTGAGTAATTAATTGGATAAAAAATAGGGGGTTTGATACAGTTACCCACAAAAACAAAATAATTTACCCTTGTCTATCCATTTATTTTTCTACCCATAAACTAATTACATTTCCTACCCGTAATAATTTTTGTGGAGAATTTTTTCTTTATTCTCTAATTCTTTTTTATTTCAATGTTTCTTTTCTTCTTCTTTTTTTTTTTTTTACTTTTCTGCTTTTTTTCTCGATTTCTTCTATTTTTTTTCTTTTCTAATTTTATTTAACTTTTTTTTATATTATTTTTCTCTTCATAATTTAATTTTATTTAATCTTTTCACTATTTTTTATCATTCTTTTTTTATACAATAAGAAAAATAATGATATGGTAAATATTTGTTTACATCTTTTTAATATAACTAGTACAATATACCTTTTATTTTATTTTTCTTTCTCATTTTTTAAATTCAATTAGTAAACTTAAATAATATCAGTTGTTACTTGATCTAATGCACTGAATATCATATTGATTACTGTTGAGCATGAATTACATAATCAGATTCTAAGAATCAATGCGTGATTGTCATGCAAACCTTGATCTTCTTCCCTATAAATATCAATACACAATATACCATTAGCAGTAATACAACCAGTTATAGAGCAAGAAAATATAATCTACGGCAATCAAATCTCCACATATACTAGTTAGAATAAAAATAATATAAAATATTAAAAAATAGAACAAAAGTTTAAGTAGCGAAAAAGACTTCTAGTAACATGTGATAGCAATATAGTATATATGTATACCAACAAAATATATAATTTCTCTAGAATATTGCTACAATTATCTGCGACTATACTACTCTACCAAAACATTAAAGGAAGCGATAAAAGTATGAGAAAATTACATGTTCGTATTGCTAGTTAAATATTCACAAAATAACTTGCTCATTGCGTATACTAAGAGGATATATAGTTGTATGGGGTTGTTCCAACAATTGTCTATAACTATAAAAACTATTAATACACATACTTTATGTCCATCACCACACAAAAATTCTAGCATTATTACAACTCATGCTGATATAAATAAATTCATAATAGAATTCACTTAAGATGCAACTAAAACAACCAAAATAATGTTCAAACTACTATATGATACAAATATGACATATCATTGTACCAACATGGTATAAAGTTTTACTAGTTAATTTTCGGCAACTATATTACTATACTACTATTACATAACACACATGCATAAAGAGGAAAAAAAAATAGTGTAACACATATTAATATAATAAGGTATTTCAAGATATTGTACTATATTATCATTATTAAAAGAAAATTAAATATTGTACCAATTAAATGCAGGTAATACAGCCAAAAAATAATTTAACTAGCATATGATACCAATATAGTATATAGCTATACTAATAGGGTATATAGTTGGATGAATTGTATACTAAAATGGTATATTTGTATACTATTTGGGTATACAATACAAATCTGTCTTCATCTCTGATTCAAATAAAACAATAGTGTACCACATATTAATAGTATCTCTTTCATGTGTCAAGTTTCAGTTTAAATAGTTTAGCTTATAATGCTAAATTTCAGTTTTACTTCTCATATGTTTCTTTCTAGTTATTTAGCTTTATTGTTTGTAATGTATAAGTTTTCATGTTTAAGCATTTGGGATCTACTTGATAGTTAACAGTTTAGTGGGGAACCTTCATGTGTGAAACTTTAGATTAGTTCACCTTTTTATGTATTGTCTTTACTAGCTTCAGCAACTTATTTGGGTTGTTTATTCGAGAATATTTATTAACATGTCATACAGATACATTGTCTGATTGCTAGGTATATCCAATTTAATGGTTAGAGTTCCAGCGTTGCTAAAAGTAATTATGTATTTTATATTATTGTGACTAATGAGACCTTTAAGATAGTTTAGATCTATATTTGTTGCTAATAGCATTTTAAAATTCCTAATGAGGTTATTCATCATATTTGAATTTCAGGGTTTAATAAACGTTCTTTTCTTTTTGTCATATGTACGTACGGGTAATAATTTTAGATTGCCTAGGTAGGAATTGTAATTAATTTCCAAATGGACAAATCCGGATAAATAGTTTGGGAGTGATAGGCATTTAATGTTATTTCTACATGTAAGTTTTGTCGAAAGAGCACTCATATCCCAATGAAATAGCAAGATTTTTTGGGTAGCATGAGAGAGGCAAACTCTTGGTAACCCAATGGTATGTTCAAAGGGGCTATGAAGTGTACCATTACCCACTTTTAAGACTACTATTCAACATATATTTACAATTAAGTATATATTTAAATATTAGTTAATTCACTCAAACTTCAGATTAAATTTTCTGAATTTAAAATTCAGAACATAAGATTCAAACTTCTAGAAGCAATTTTCGAACTTTAGAACACGATGTCCTAAAGTTTGAACTTTGAGGTTTAAATTTTAGCATGTCGTTTCCTGAAATTTGAGCGAATTGGCTAATTTTTAAATATATTGTAAACTATATTGATCATCATACTTAAAAGTGTCATTTCCACTCAGAAATTGAGATTGAAACAAATTCCATGCTCCCGTGGGAATCGCAAGCAGTGGACTGTACCTCGGCTTAAAACATTAGTCCATACTTATAGGGAAGGGAAGGATAAAACTTACCAATCAAATGTGATTTTGTCAATGATTCAATCTAATTGGTCAGTGATTTAAATTAACCAACAAATCAAAGAGAAAAAAGTTGATACTCATTACGTCTCCTCTTTTTCACAACTATAAATAAAAATTATGTAAGAAAATGATCAGAAATCCAAGAACGCGTACATTAAGAAGCTAATGGAAAGTAGAGTAAGCTCCGAAGAATCAAGTCTTTCCTCTACAACCATCAATTTGTGATCAAATTCAAGAAACAAATTCAAAGTCAAGATTCAAAGCGTGTGGCTACAAAAAATTTATTAGTAATAGCTTAATCTCATTCATGACTGATAATACGAGTTCAAAATCAAATTTTCAGGCTCTTGAAACAGCTCAACTCCATCAAATTCAAAATCAAGCTCAAAGTCTTCGAATCAAATTTTGACTAAGGTTATTAGAATAGTTTTTATATTTGAGATATTCTAGAGATTGTAAGTTTGTAACCTTCCTCGTTTCTCGAAATCAAATATTATATGATAAAAAAGTTAATACTACTCATCATTTCTCCTCTTTTTCACAACTATAAATAAAAGTTATGTAAGAAGATGATCACAAATCCAAAAACGCATACATTAAGAAGCTAATGAAAAGTAGAGTAAGCTCTGAAGAACCAAGTCTTTCCTCTACAACCGTCAATTTGTAATCAAATTCAAGAAATAAATTCGAAGTCAAGATTCAAAGCGTGCGGCTACAAAAAACAATTATTAGTAATAGCTTAATCTCATTCATGACTGATAATACGAGTTCAAAATCAAGTTTTGAGGCTCTTGAAACAGATCAACTCCATCAAATTCAAAATCAAGCTCGAAGTTTTTGAATCAAATTTTGACTAAGGTTATTAGAATAGTTTTTATATTTGAGATATTCTAGAGATTGTAAGTTTATAACCTTCCTCGTTTTTCGAAATCAAATATTATAATTTATTGCTATTTTTCTTAGTCTTAATTATAATCAAGTATTTCTCTTTTTGATAAGTATTCGAAGTAACTTTTTTTTAGGGAAAAGGGTCAAAATTATCCTTCTACTATGTGAAAAGGATTAAGTTTACTCTCCGTTATACCATCCGTCTAAAAATACCCTTACCGTTATCTAAATGGTTAAGATAAACCCTTCCCCCATTAGAATTGTCCTAGGTAGATGCCTAATCCTATATGGCATTAGGCTTTGATGAAGTGGACACCATGTGGCATGCCACCTCATCACTCCAACCCATCTTACCCCTTCGTACTTCTCTTCTTCCATCACTAGCACATCATCTCCCGCGCTTGACCTTATTGACACCACTCTCAGGCTGCAAACTTCTTTAAGTTCTCTCTCCGGCAAATCGGAGTTATAACATGGAAAGGAATTTGAACAAATTCCTATTTTCTTTTTCAGTATATTGTACATTTTGAAGATAAATTATTATTGAATGCGTTTTTCTATAAGTAAATCTACTCCTCTATTTTTCAATTAAATATTTTACTTTTTGTTGTACTGACCCAAGTGCTTCTTTCACAACTCAATACTTTTTGCCATATTCTGGTTTTTAAAGTAGGGAGTAACTTGTTTTGAAAACCTTATTCCATGTTTACACATTTGAAACATTTTTATTGATTTAATCTTTCCTTAATTTAGTCGCGTCTAAGCAAAATGGGACTCCATATATTATTGAAACAGAAGAAAATATATGCAATTCTTATTTGCTTTCCATGTGAATAATGGGTCTGAAATTGTTGAGAGAAATTTAAAAATAGCCAGCTTTAAAAGTGGTCGTTTAAAAATAGATTAGTTTTAGAATTAATCAAAATTTATCCATTTTTTATGTAAAGATAAATCTAAACAAAAATACTATTCAAAATCCAGAAAAATACTCCAGCATAATATACTTAAGTTCCAATATAATATACCGTTCCAGCATAATATATTCTGGAGTTCGGAGCACCGGTGCTCTAGTCTCTGGTATATTATACTGGAGCCAGCAAAGTATACCGGTCCAGCATAATATGCTAGAAGTTTATACACAGATGCACCAAACTCCAATATATTATATTGGATCGGTCTATGCTGCAACAAAATAACGGCTATTTTTCATTGACTTGGTAAATATTAGCTATTTTTGAACGACCAATCCAAAAACTGGCTAGACCGTGCTATTTTTACAAAATTATTGTGTGTACTGATTTCACTTTTGACTAATCATAATCAGATTATGAGAATTAGAATTATGAAGAAGGGGAAAAAAATCTTAACACCTTAAATATATAGATTTTCATATTATTAGTGGCAAATATTAGTGGCAAGTAATTTACCTAATAGATTTACTTTCTTACCATACAAAAATATTGTCTGCCATGATTACTTATTACTTAGATTTGTATATTATAACATGATTCCGATGAGGCGCTAATGGGAAGAAGAAGTGGTAAGGGGTAAAATGGGATGGAGTGTCGAGGTGGTATGCCACGTGGTGTCCATATCATCAAGATGTTAGTGTTAATTGGGCATCCACCTTGAAAAACTCTAATAGAAGAGTGTAATTGAAGTATGTGGGTATAATAGAGATATTTTTGGACGGATAGTATAACGCATGTTAAATTTAATCTTTTTCACATAGTAGAGTGAAATATTTGACCTTTTCCCCTTCTTTTTACATGTCTTAGTTAATAACTGACTTAGAATTATCATAAAATATTCCTATCATGCCAAGTCATAGTTATTTGAATCAACATTTAGAAGGCTTTAACAAGTATGAAATTCAAAAAATAGTCAAATTTATAACCGATCGTTTAAAAATAACCCTAATTCAAAGTAATAAATTTAACTACTTTTTATGTAAATATAAATCTAAACGAAAAATAAATATATGATGTAAATATAAAATTTGGAGTTACAAAATAAGTATATTGGAACTCCAATATAATATGATAGAAACATAAGTATACTAAAACTCTCATACGTATTATATTGAAGAGTACTCTAGCATGTTGGACTCTATTACAACAAAATATAGGCTATTAAATAACCAATCTGAAAACTAACTATACCTGTCATACTTTTTAACTTTGACAAGGAAAGTGGATACGGCCCAAGAAAGAATAGAGAGTAAATGTAAAAATTCGATCATAACATCCACTCAAGTGTAAAGGATTTCTTATTTATGCGCAGGCCACATCATTTGGATGCATGTTGTAGGTGGGATATGGCTCTACATATAGAGCTGTGCCTTGTGGAATACACAGTTATGATAGCCCAGAAACACACTTGCTAAAATAGCATACTCCCTGTGTTACAATTTATGCAAACAAGTTCACATTTATGTAAGGAGTAGAGTACAAAGATCAAAACCTAACTTTCTATGCAAACTCAGTTATATCATCAACAATTTTTAAATAAATAACCAAATAAACATATCAATAAACAAATTCCATAACTAATGATTCCACATATTAACAAGACTGTAGAGAATCATAGTCAACAGAGAAAAATTTACTCTCCCCAAACAGAAAATCCCGTCCGCATAAAATAGCAGAGGGATTGCATAATCAACAAACAACAGCATTAAAATAAGCAACCATAATATTCAAAAGCAATAAATAATAAGCTAGATGTGCTACTAATATAAGAATCAACGAACTGATCAAGCAGAGCATATGGTCCAAAACTTTCATCAAATTAACACTTAATAACTGAAACTAATATATTGTTCAGATACTTCAAAACATAACGATAGATAAAGATCTTTTTGGTATTAAAAAGTGACAACATCACAAACAACAGACTTAATCAAACAAGCTGAAACCCATGTCATCATCTGACTCCTCAGCAGGTTCATCCTTCTTCTCCTCCTCCTTAGCAGCAGCAGGAGCAGCACCAGAACCAGTAGCTGCAACAGGTGCAGCAGCAACAGCAGCAAACTTGCTAGGATCCTGCAGCAACAAATATATTTGAGAGAATGCAACTGTTAATAATAATATATTATTCAACCAATCATCAAAAACATACCTCCAGGTATTCCTTCACTTTGTCAGCCAGAGGGAAAGAATAATCGGTCTCAACAGCAATGGCCAACACATTCTTGTAGGCATTGGTGAACATGTGTGGTGCAGCAGCCAAAGTTGGGTAAGAGATGGCCAATGACAATGACGTAACCATAGAAACTCCCATGGCAAACTTTTCAATGAGATCATCCTCAGTCAGGTCAAGAACCTGAGGACTGAAGACAGATCCATTGTCATAAACAGAAAGAACAACAAGACCATACGAGAAGGGCCTGATTCCAAGTTTGGCAAGTAGAGCAGCTTCAGAGGAACCCACTTTATCACCCTTTTTGATGAGCTCCACAGGGGTGATAATTTCAACAGTACCCTTGTTAATCTTGGTGGGAATGTTGAGCACCTGTACAAAGATATGGCTGCATAAGGAAGAACAACATACAGAGGATAAGTGAGAAACAAGATTCTGAAGGGTAATTGATAAAGACCTGAAAGAAAGATGTCTGAGAGGGATCCAGTCCAGTGTTGCCAGGAGGGACAACAACATCAACTGGTGCCACCAAACCAACACGAGCAGGTGCTCCAACCTATAACATATACCACAATTAAGGTTGGATGATAATAGAGATGAAACTCCAAATCAGTTAAACTGACAATGATCTTTCGTACTAAAAATGGCCTCATCAATTTGTATAAGAATGCACTTTCCAGTGCTATCAGGTTGGGATGAATTTACAAAGTAAACAGAATAGGTACATAGGCTTGATTCCTTGGCAATGATATTCCAATATGATAAGATGACCAACTTATTTAAAATTCCAATATGAAATCGACAGCAACATGTCATTAATGTAATCCCTTAAAACACATAATATCATGCATCTCAAACATAAAACAGACTCTCAGGATCATATAGAAAGCAAATGACTTAAGCAAAATTTCATCATTTCAAATGTTAATCAAGTGTGATGAAGATGAATTCCATGAAACACACAACCACATAGATGATTACAAAAAGAAGCAATATAGTCCATTTACCTTGTACTTTGCAACTTCCTCACTCACTTCCTTCAAGTCACCCTTGGTGAAGATCAAACCCACGTTACCCTATTAGAAATTTAAAAATAAGTTGAGTTCATTTCATCAGCTATATGAGTACAACCAATAAACTGAAGGACAAATCATGATTCTAATAAAGCAACTGAGTATATGAGTGAAATAGGCTCTTCCATTTATCTTTACATGATTATTCAGGGAATTTAACTAACTGGAATGTTAAAAAACAGTATCAAAGCATTATAATACTACAGAAAAACAAAAAATATAAAAGAGATACGCCAGAATAAAATAAGAAAACAAAAAGAATTTAAATTCCAAGCATGCTAAAAAAAAGAATTTAAATTCCGAGCATGCTAAAACTAAGATACCATAATTTTAGATTGTTCAACAGATTAAAAATATAAACAAATTAGACATAGTTAGAAACTAAAACTTACAACAAGGAGGGGGATAAGATTGAGGATGGTGTTGTTGCCGGTTTTTTCAGCGTGGACTCGAATAGTCCTCTTCATCATAGTATTCTTTCCCATAAGAACAATGGAGTCCCCTCTCAAACCCTTCCTAATGTTCTGGAGCTGAGTGGACCCAACGTTGTCAGCAGCAGCCACGAGCACCTGAGTGTACTCATCCAAAAGTTGGCACATCTTTGAGTCATAAGCGATCTTCTTCTCGGCTTTAGTTGCTTTGGGTGCCATTGATAAAGTTTCAGATGTGATGTAACAAACTAACTGTATGTGAATTTACAGAAGAACTAACAAAACCCTAAAAAGTGAAAGGAAGAGATTTGGGGGTGTTACAACAAAATGAGGGCCAAGACTGGTTTCAGAGTTCAGCCAAGGCGGACAGCAACGGCGCCGTCACTTTAACCTCTTCGATTCAGATTTTGGGTTTGCTGGAAAATGAGAACGAAAAACCCTAATGCTGGTTTGCTATGCGGACTGATGGTTGAGGCTGATGGAGAAGTTATATAGTGGTCGAGGATTCAATGACCTAAATTGGACGGTTGAGATTGGTTGGATTAGGGGCGGTGGTTTTCTTTGAAATGGACTGGATATCTTGCTTGTGCTAATAAACATGGGCCCGTCCTTCAACGATTTCCTTTTGGGCTTTTTTCCTTGAAAAATTGGCATGCTGTAGCAAAATACATAATAGGATGAAGTTTTTACCTAGCAATAATATAATAGAAATTTAATTATTATATTTATTTCAATTATTTATTAATTACATTATACATTTATATTTACTATTTATATATAAAATCATAAAAAGGAAAAAATTCAAGATCCCTTAAATTTAGCCTATCAGTTACATGACACATAACCCACATTTCCAATAATTCCCCGTACATTTAAGATTCTTTCCTTTTCCCAAGAATTATAAAAACATCTTCTCTCTTTCTTAACAATTATTCAAAATTAATCTTATCCACAGTAAGAAATTTCGTTTACCTATTATTATCCAAAATCTTCCTTACCCATTTTTTCCTTTCCCCCACCCCCACCCCCAAAAAAAGTTGCAAATTTTTTTGCTCTCTCAAAGCTTTTGAAATTCGATTTCTCTCTCTTACGAATCATCCAAAATCTCTATCTTTTTAGTGATATACTGCAAAAAAAATTCAAATTATTATTCTAGAATCAAGTTGTGGGTAAGCGTTGAATTTTGTTTTATTTTTTTCTAAAATCTTTATTATATATGACTTGTATATGATACATCAATACCTAAAATAATACTCTATACAACACTAATACAATTATATTAAATTTTTAGTATATATTTATGATTGAAACATAAAAGAAGATGAAGATCATAATTCTTTCATAATTTTTCAGAAATGTATCGTGAATGTATTATAATTGTATATGTATCGTAATTGTTGCAAGAATTATATTACAAATATATGATAATTGTATATTCATTACGTATTGTTACGATAAATTGTGCTTTCGTGATGAATTTTATAGTTTGTATCACAAGAATGATAATTATTTACTAATATATTAGTATTGTATCATGTATTATTTAGGGTATTGTTATATCAAATACAAGTTAAATACAATTGTGATACAAGTATGCTACATTTATGTTTTAGGTATTGATGTATCTGATTGAATTCAAATATAATTATAATACATTTATCATATAATTATCATAAAAGACTAGAATATTTTTTTAATAATATAAAGTTATCGGTGATAGTGGGAAGAGAGAAGATGTAGAGTTCGGTATTAGATTAATGAATTTTGATGTAACAAAAAGGAGAGAGAAGGGGAGAAGAAAAAAAAAATGATATAATTGAATCCCTTAATTGAAGGTAGTAATAACGGGGTAGATTCTTTTAAGAATCAATGTATATAATGTGTAAGAAAAATCTAGATATTTATTAAAAACTTCAAAACACTGAGAACAATGGTAAATAAGTTTCTAATATAATATAACTAGGTAAAAATCCCAAACAGAATTGGCAATTTTTTAATTTTATATTAAGGTTGGCAAAGATAGCCCCAAACAATTGGCATTATATAGCCAAATTGTAAAAAAAAAACTCTCTTATATATTCTTTCTCAAAAAACAATTACTCGCTTATTTTGGTTTTCCTCCCCATTTCAATCCTTGTACTGCTTCTATCTCTTCTCTATTGCTCTCATAGTTTAGTAAAATTATGTAAAAAATTATTGGGATGAAAAGGTAAGGTTGATTTCAATTAGAGAAAATCATAAGCAAAAACTAAGAGAGAGAAAATATATTTTACCTTTGTTTTTCTTCTCTCTTCTTTATTTTGGTTGGATTGAATGAGTGAGCGTGGTTGAATTGGTAGAAAATACCTAAACGAGACTATAGAAAATTTGAGCAACATTAGAAGTCCTTTAGACTGGTTTCAAGTAAAAAAATCAAACCTAAAATCAAACTGCGATATGTGTATATAATGTTGTATATTGTGTACATAAGTGTATATCACAATGGATTTTTAAGGACGTCTGTGTATCACTTTGTTTCTTGTGTATACAACATATTTTTTTATGGACGCATGTATATACACATGGTATATCGTAAATATAACACAAATTTTCATGAATATGCATAGATACACATGATATACATGAGATATCACTGATGTACATAGAAATATACACGGGATACACATGTAGAGTCGTCTTGAACTTGAGTTTTCAATCTGAAATGTGTTATACAAAGAAGGAAAATAAAATTTTAATATACTATTTTGATATATACATTATTATTTTATTATACATTATATATATATATATATATATATATATATATATATATATATATATATATATATATATATATATATATATATATATATATATATATATATATATATATATATATATATATATATATATATATATATATATATATATATATATATAGATGTACATATAGAAATCTAGAAAAATATTTGGAAGTTTTATCGGATCCAACTTGTCACGACCCAAACCCTGCACTGGTCGTGATGTCGCATCTCGTAAAGACAATGCCAGTCAACTAACCCAACTCATCTCTTTCAAAAACAGTTAAGCATAAATGAACAGCAAAAATATGACTCAATAATATTAATTAACGAAATTACAACCAACACATCCATAATCGGGGTGTCACAAGTCACGAGCATATATCAGAAAGTAAATCCACTACAAGATCTATTATATACAAAATCGGAATAACGAACAAAGGGAGAGAGAAATGGTGTTGCGAACGCTAGCAGTCACCTCTTTAACTCATATAACTCTGCCTCTGATCAGCCCAAACCCGCTACCGGGTGAATAGATACACGTACCTGCACACGAGGTGTAAGGACTAAAGTGAGTACTCTAACTCAGTGAGTAATAAAGGTAAATAATAACTGAGTTGAAAATTGCATTCAACTGTCATAACCGTACCTGCGGAGTGGGGACCGCATGTGCGAGGCCCCTAGAAGCGCATAAGCAGTTGCAGATGCGGCCATAGGTAAGAAGAGCAGGAGTCGCAGGTGCGTGCATGGGACCGCACCTGCGAGAACGCATATGCAGGGTTTCGACCGTAGAAGCAATTTTCGAGGTTTACGTGAAAACCGCATATGCAATGGATTTTTCGTAAGTGCGGTGAGAAGCAGCTTATGGACCTCAGATGAGGAAGTTCTGGGCAGAAAGTTTATAAGGTCTGCTTCGCGAATTTCAGTTTATTTTCCATCATTTTTTGGCGACGTTGGAGCTTTTGAGGGCAATTTTGAGGAGGAATTCAAGGGTTTATCATAAAGGTGAGTGTCTTGAGCCCTAATACTTGTATAAGTGATTATTTTTCGTTGTTTAATCGTGGAATTTGTAGAAATTAGGGATGAAATTGGGAAAATTAGGGCTTGAAATTGGAGAGTTTAATTTGAGGATTTGAGTGGTCATTCGAGGATTTTAATGGTTTTGGTACGTATACACTCGTGAGCTAAAGGAATTTCTAGTTTTTAAATTTTTATCGGATTCCAAAACATGGGATCGGGGGCCGAGTTTGAGTCAGATTCGGGATTAATGGTCTAATTTGATAATTTTCGTGTGGAGTTCATTCCTTTAGCGTATATTGATGATAATATACTTATTTTGGTTACATTCAGAGCATTTGGAGGTCGTGTCGAGAGGAAAAGGCATCATGGGTTAGAGTTTTGTCCGATTTGAGGTAAGTAATGATTGTAAATCTTGTCTTGAGGGTATGAAATCCCGAATTTCACATCGTTTTACTATTTTGAGGTGACGCACATGCTAGATTAGGACTGCTTATCAGGAGAAGTGGGAGGTTATTTACTCTTAACGATTTTACTTATCGATTATTAATCTTTAAATGTATTAAATCCACTAGCTACCCGATCAGATATTATGCAGATTTGTATCAATTTAGCTATTATCAGGCGGTTAAAGGTTTAGTTTCAGTTGATTGAAACTTAACATACTTCATCAAAGTGTTGGGGAGTATATCCCCAAGACAACAATATAGTCAACATCAAAGTGTTGGAGAATATATATATATATATATATATATATATATATATATATATATATATATATATATATATATATATATATATATATATATATATATATATATATATATATATATATATATATATATAACGGGTTAACGATTTATCCGTTAATAATCCCCCCCCCAAAATCGATAAGCCGTTAATAAAAATATTTAATCCCCTTGTCCGTTAAACTGTTAACCTGTTACCAATAAGTCATTAAGCTTCGAATTTGGTTCGATTTTTGGTTTCAGTTTGGTTTTGAACACCCATGCGGTAGATGACGAGCGTGAGGGCGTACATTGTTGGGGATTGTGAATTGGTCCATCCCGTAGCAACTATTAAGTTGCGTATTTGACTGAAAACTATTTGATTCTTATGTGCTTTGGAAAGTATTACTATATTTTGGGCCTCGTCCCAAGCTGTTTGGACTCTTAGGAAATTTTTACTACTATTCCTCATTGTTTTGAGTTAATATATGTACTCAGTCATGCCATATTTTATTGATTTTATAACTCAGTCTTATTTACTCCATTTTATGCATAAAAAATTTGGGTTGAGCATCTTGTTTTACTATCAGCTCGAGTGGCTTGAATGGTTTCTGACAGAATGAGGCTGATGGCTTGTGTTGTGATGGTATTGTGGGATTGAGTTGTGCACCGCAACAGATTGTTACTAATTTGAGATCTTGAGAGGCCAAGGGCCTGATTTATTATGCCACAAGATGGCTTGTCATATCGCTTAGACTGTAGGAGACTCTCAAGATTCTGCGCACCCCAGTGAGCGCGGGTACCTTGAGTGAGTGATATGATGTTGCCCGAGGGGTTGTTCTTGATTCTTGTTGTGCCCGAGGGGCTGATTACAAGCGATTATAGAGTTGTTCGAGTGGCTGATTGTGAGAGATGTTATGCCCGATGGGTGGTTTATGATACATGTTTTGCCCGAGGCTAATTATGATTTTTATTATTTTTACTCTAAACTTCATTGAACCTCCGTAATTTTGGAAAAATATATTCAAAGGATTTATACTTAAATTGGATTTTAACAAGATGATTTCATCTATATACTATTTTGAAAGCATATTGTACTTACTGTGATATTATGACGTGGATTTATGTGTTTCTTACTACCCAGTCCTTATTTACCTTTATTACTTACTGATTTGGTATATTCACATTACTCCATGCACCTTGTGTGCAGATCTAGGGGTTGCTAGACATGATAGTGAGCGTTGATCTTTCATCCATCGCGTATATTTGGAGTCGGCAAGGTAGCTGCATGACAATCATAGCCTTGCTCTTCTCCCTCTTATCTTCCTTAAACTATATTAGTGCTTTCTAAAATGTAATATTATTAATTGTTATCGGATAGTCCTTAGTAGATGCTCGTGACTTGTGACACCCCAATGTGAGACCTTTGTTATTTTCGCACTTCTTATTTAGACTTATGCGTTGATTTTTTTTTAATTAATATCTTAAACCATCTTTATTATGAAACATTGATTTATTTTGGGATTGTGTAGGCTGGCCTAGTTTCATGATAGGCGTTATCATGACCAGGTTGGTTTTGGGGTCGTAACATGGGCATTTTAAAAATTCTATTGAGGTAGGAGGAAAAGAATGTTAATTATTTAAAATTGGAATTTTTAAAAGAAAGTTGGGAGAAATGATTTTCACAAATTAAATAATAGTATATCCTTAACATGCGTGTTGTCAAGGGGCGGTTTTGGTCAGTCCAAAATCACATCCGTGCGGCAGTCAAGTTGCGCATTTGACTCAACTATTCCCAGCACTTAGCCAAATTTTCAGCAACTTTGGCGTTAAATGAATTGTGGCAACAAATTTAAAAGAACACAATCAAATACGTGAAAAGTCCAACATTTGTATTAATTTCAAAAACTTTCAAAGGAATCCTCACTTGACTTGATTACAATTCGATCACAGGCCCAGTTTGATAAACAACACAAGTCGTTTTTTAGCCAACACTAAGACATGCCCAATGCCTAGCCTTAGTCCCATTTGAAACACTTAAAAATCCGCACGTTTGATTCTTGTTTCCCACTTAAACTTCACACGAGATTGCACTTTTAAAATCTGATCGAGTCCAAAGACACCTATTTATAGCACATAGACAGCCTCTAGGACTTGACATCATATGGACACTTGTTGTCTACAATTTTTGCCACTTGTCGGGCTAAGACTAAGTATGTTCCTATCTTGTCAACTACATAAGCCATTTTCTATATGAAATGATAATGGATACAAGTATAAATCATACACGAGTAAAGGTGATAACGAAAAGGAAACCGCCAACTACTTTGGCATGTGAGTTGCATGTGCTCTTTGACTTGGTGAGCTGATGCACGCCCAAGGCTGGCATTGTGCCCAGCCTTGGCTCATTTTGACATTGCCCCGCACCAATGCCTTGCCCGCAATCTACCGCCCATGGTTTTGCCGCACATGCCCGAAGCCATTGCCGCTCGCACATGTCTTGGACGAGTTTCTGCCTTGCCCATGTCAATCTGTGTTTCAACCGTGCCATTGCTTGTAGTTTCCTTCACATAACATTACCTTAGCTATTGAAAGCCTTTGCCATCATCTAGCACTACCGCATTTAGCTTCGCTCGCACTTGGCGCTGTCACAATCCAAAGTGCTTGTGCCAGTGATTTTGGCGCGCATGACGTGCTATGTTGCCCTAACTTTTCCCATAATGCCTTGTCAACATGTCATGCCTGCCCCACAACCTTGACCAATACTTGCCCGCAACAACCCATACGACATTGTCTTATCCATTGCATTTTGCCCGCACATACGCCAATGACAAAGCTATCACACCCAATCTTTGCCACAGCCCCGCCTCGCCCCGCAATGCAAAGCGTCGGGCCCCTAACACGTGTCCTCTCACTGGGTATGTAAAAAAAGTTAAAAGCAGACAAGGGTACTGTCCATTAAAATTAGATCAAATTTATGAAGCAAATCCTTACATTACAGCATATTTTCCAATTTTCTATGGCATGAATACATTTTCTAACCCCACAGGCCACAACATTGGCATCTCACCGGCAAGGTTCCCTCTCCGCCATATCATGACCAACATTTGCAATTAGATAGCATCGTTTTCGTTGAGCCCTTATCAAATGTCAATGGCGTCTTCTGGAGCTTGGACGTACCGAGATCGAACTTCCGAGTTCGAATCTCTGTCCAAAACATTGAAGAAGATTGCAGGAACCACCGCTCCTGATCAATCACAACAGAATTTCCCCCCTTCCACCTCAAAATCACCAGCTACCCCGGATCGATCCCAATTTAACAAGAAGGCTTCCAAAATAGGGTTAAGCATCCACCAAACCTCTCAGAAAATTGATAGACTCGCCAAATGTATGTTTCAGCATCTTGATCTCCGTGTTTTTATTTATTTCTGCTAATTGATTTTTTGTCAAATTATCTGTTGCTTGATTTTCAGCTGTAACTGAAATTTTTCCTGCTAGCCAATGAAACTGAGTACATGAGCATTATAGGCTTCTATCTTGTAAATTTTGGGATTTAGTGAAATATATGTTTTAGAAGTTAGCACTTTTACCGTATTCCTATGCATTCTTTGAGTGGTTTAGCCTTAGTCATTCATAGTTTAATACGTTCAGTAATATACAGTGCTTTTACTTTTTATTCATATTTGCATCGTACTGGATGAGAAGAGTTTAAATGCAGTCAATGATGATTCATATAGCCAACTAGCGCTCATTGCACAGAAATCATACCTTGTTGCTGCTTATTTCACCTATTATAATTTAACGTTCTGCCCTGGAGTGCAGTCGGGATACTACAATAGGTCTTCAATGACACGGAATCGAAGGCAGAGCTGATGAAAATTCTTCAGATGTTCCTCAAAGTGTTCCCTTAGTTAGGATTTTTAGATTCCTGAAACAAAGGAAATTAATTTGTTCAGTTTCATAGCGAATAATTTATTTGGTTTAAAATATTTTTTACTTTATGAAGTGGCTGTAGACATACACTGATAACTTTGGTTTCTTTAAGATGTTAGTAAGTGTAGGACTGTAATCCAGCAGTATTTTGATTTATATATAAGAGACCAGTTTCCATTTTGCTGAATTATTTAAGTAGAACATAGAAAATCCTTGATGTTCACTTTAAGATAGACAAAATTGTGTTCTCGATGCTTAGTGCTTTTGCATCAGTTTGTTCTGTTTTTGATGGTTCGCTTGGGTGAGGAGTTTGGTGCTTTCATATTAAGCAAGTGAATCTTCATTTTCTTTTGGTATGTTTGCTTTGTAGCATTTGCTTAAAGTTCCATTTGCCTGGCTGACTTAAGATTTTTATGTTTGGATCAAAATACAGTGGCAAAACGATCATCCATTTTTGATGATCCAAGCAAAGAAATCCAAGAATTAACAGCTTTGATAAAAAATGATATAACGACACTTAACGTAGGAGTTTCTGATTTACAAACCCTCCAAGATATGGAGGTAGCTGATGGAACTCATTCAAAAGATAGAGTTGTTCATTGTACTGCTGTTTGTGATGATTTGAAGACCAGACTGATGGCTGCTACAAAATCTTTCAAGGACGCACTGACTACAAGGACAAAGGTTGATGCCAAGTGGGCTGTTACCATATTTCATTTTAGCACCCTGAAGTAGACGACACATCGCCTAACTCAAGAATTTTATTTTTTCACTGCAGAATATGAAAGCACACGAGGATCGGAAACAAATATTTTCTACAAATCTCGCAAGAGAAAACCCTTTGAGGCAACCTCAAAAGACTGTAGCAGAGCCACCCCCTTGGTCAATTCCTCCAACAGGAGGTGGTCCAGAGTCATCAGTGTAAGCGTACTTTTCTCTTCCTGGCTTAGTAGGGGAAGTGACTTTGATCACAATGATTAGTTTTTGAGATGTGTGGATCCCATTAAGTTATGTAAGTAAACTGTTGTTACAACTGAATGGCTGGTTGCAAAATGCTTATAATTTTGACAGATTTAGTCAGTCCTCAGTACATTTACTTAATCAAAAAAGATTTAATCAGTTCGTTTGCTAGTTGTTTGACATAGGGAGTAGAAGTTAGATTTTGAAATTAGATCTGCATGTTATAACATATGTAAATTTGACTCGATGATGTAGATATATTTTTGCTGCAGGATAGAAGTGAGTTTCAAATTATTGAACAAGTTATGGGTCTCTTGTCATTGGGGATCCTGATCTTAATGCTAGTTAACTCTTGATATATGTGCATTTGGTTTTCCAAATTTTTCTATAAACTGACTTGTTTATATACGTATACACACACATATATACATATACATATGTGTATGTGTAGTGGTTTTTTGTAAGTTTATCTCTAGGACAGGCATTTTGATCTTGTTTGGTAGATAATGAATCTCTGTGCCAGTCAGTGCCAGCTCTTTCTAATGATCTTTTCTCCTTTTGTTCCATGCAAATCAGGTTACCTGCAAATGGGGTTCAGGCCAGTAATCAATTAAGGTAAGTTCCAAAGACCGCTCTATGTCTTATATTTGTTTCTCCCTATGTCCCCATTCATGTGACAAAATTCTCTTTTAGGACCACACGTTTCTACTTCTACGGAATGACAGATTAAATATGAAAACTGCAAATTTATTGCAGAAGCAAGTCTAAACCGTAACTTAAATCTTTTCTTAATCGTACTAAATTGTCAATTATGATATGCTTCAGTTGTTACGCATGTCATGGACCAGTCAATTGTATTTATTAAGCTTCATTTCATGTCAAACTGGGTTACATGAAGTGGGGAGAAAATATTCCTGTAGTGCTTGGTTTGACTTCGCGTCGAGCATGTAGAAAATCCAATTTGCAAGCAATTTTTATTGCTGAAATAATGTGCTTGTTTTTTCGCTTTACAAATGGCATATGAAAGCTTTGGTTACATTATTTAATCCCTTTCTTTTTTGTTAAATAATAAGATGAATCAGATGGATTCTTGTCGACTTATTCATCTAAGACAAGCGAGGAGTATGTGAATGCAAAAGTTCCAAGTGTAGTTGCTTTGATTCAAAGATATCGAATCCACATACCTGTAGAAGATAAATAAAAAAAGGATATTGGATCACATCTGATGTTGATAATTAGGGTTGTTATTTTCAAGAAGTGTTGATTTTTTCTTCATTTTTTTTTTTGGAAAAATAACCAAGTGCCATTTAGAAAAAAACTTCAGTTTTTGGAAAAAACCCTGAATGACATCTGGAAATAGGTTTTCAGTTTTTTCAAAAGCTAAAAAACTTTTCTCTAATGGCATTTGGTTGATAATAGAAAAACTGATAAAAGGAATTTTGGCAAAATTTCACCTGCTTTGAAGCAAACCCCACCTAGGATTTCCCCGATAAACATGACCAGGAAGAAAAAGAAGAAAAAAAAAAAGCACTCATACACACTACCCTCCCCAAACCCACAAGTATGTATTATGTTGTTGTTGTCATCCTAGTTTTGGATTTTGGGGGTGGGGGTGGGGGTGGGGAAGCTCCTTAAATCTTACTCTTTTCCCCTATATCTTCTCCCTACTGGTTATCATCTTGTATGTTGCTTATCATAATTAGTTCCTTCTCCCAGTTTTGGATTAGTCTCCGGAAACGGCCTCTCTACCTTTACAGGGTACCTCTTCTCTGCATATACACTACCCTCCTCAGACCCCACTTGTGAGATTATACTGGGTATGTTGTTGTTGCCCCAGTTTTGGATTGATAAAACATTGTTCTTTATTTCTGGCTCTCCTACTTTGTCCAATTTTGGAAGAAAAAAACCCAATAATTGGAGGTTAGTGCCAGGGGATTTTTCTTTCTTGCCTCTTATCATCTCCTTCTCGATTAGGGTGAGGAAACTGAGTCTGATTGATTTTTCAGGTGTTTAAACAATGATATTACCTTCTTTGATTATGCTGAAATTTCTTGTATATTCAAATATTCTGGTCTTTACCTTGCATATTCAGGCGGAGGTTGGCTTCAGATAATCCTCCATCTCACCAAATGGAAATGTCCATGTTACAAGAAGTGGTTCCAAGACAAGAAAGTTACTCGCAAAGTAGGGCAAGTGCTCTTCAAAATGTTGAATCCACTATTTCAGAACTGAGTGGGATCTTCACCCATCTAGCTACAATGGTTGCACAGCAAGGGGAGCTTGCTATCAGGTAGAAAAATCCTTGAGTGTGTTTTAAAATAAATTTATATTTCATGTAAAATTTGTCTTAGCTTTCTCTCCTACCCTAAATATATGACATTTGTCAGTCGTTCTGTGCACTCTAATTGTTGGATAATATGTTAAACAAATATATTTATCCGTGATTAGAGCCCTAGATGGAAAGGGCGTTAGAAGCAGAATTTCTTTTTTTGTCAAAGTGGGGCTGAAGTCATGTTTCCTGTGTGGATATTAGAAGTATATAAGTTGGCCCAATCACCTTTGGTTATTGTACATCATTTGTAAAAGCGGCATTCTTATCTGAATTGCAAAATTTGTGGCTGCTGCTGTAATGAAATCAAAGATACTTGAATTGTAGAAAAGCAGTGGAAATCAGATCTCTTTTGATGAGAGAAACAGAGCAACTAGAAAACTAATCTTGAAGTGATAAAAGTCACTGGTCCTTAGTAATGGTGTACCTGGTGCACAGACTAAGAACACCCAATTAAATATGTTGCTATAGTTAGATATAAATCTATGATCTCTAAACTATACATTTGTCTAAATTGAGTGCTGTTGTTGGAAGAAGAAATATGACAAGTCTATCTGTCTATTAATCTAAATGAGAAGTTGGAGCAACAGCAATGTAATTAAATCTGACTGGTCTCAGCAAATCAGACTGTTAAATAGGTGACCTGCCACCTGACATAGCTTGGCTGCTAGTTGGACAGTTAAATCTTGTAGGTCCTTAACTATCCTAGTAATAAGAGTTTCATGAGGACTAGAGAAGAAGTTTAATTAGGTTGTAATACTTTTTGGTGATTTGGATAATTGGATCCTAGATTGCTTGAGAATAAATTACAAAATCATTATTTTGCCTCTGGCTAGTCTTTTCACCAGTTTGATCATAAGTATGAGCAACACACGCAATGTGATGCAAATTTCTGGTTTGCTTTCAAATGCTCAGACATTTTCTGTTACCTCATTTTCCTGTTGTCCATGTTTGAGGGGGGAATAAACGCTATGGTGACATTTACTTTTAATGTAATATCAGCATGTAATTGGAGAAAAGCTACCCAAATGTTAGTTCAGTGATTGAATTCTCAAATTGCATATGGCGCAGAATGTTAACTTTGATGGCATTGAATTCTGTATGAAGTTCTTCTCGCCTCATTTTGTTTGACCTATTTGTTTTAAAAAACGACAGTATTCTTCTATAACTGGGATCTTTCTAATTATCTTTCTCTGGTCAATTTTTATCTTAGTTTGAAAGAGTGATTTGGTGATGTTTAGTATGTAGCTTCTAGAACAATAACAAAAACTTAATATATCTGTACCAGATGCTAGATAAAAAATTAAACAAGTAAAAAATGGTGTTGAGAAGTATAAATTATGGGCCATATAAACTGATTGAAAAACTAGGGGGGGATATAGTTTTTGGTATATACTCCCTCCCCATTTATATCCATAAAATTTGACTTAATGTGGAGTTTAACATGTTATTTTGACTTTTATATTCTATGAGCGGATAAAATTATTGAAGTCAAGGTTGAAAAGTTAGTTTGATAGAGAAAATATCACATCAAGGCTTAAAATCTAAATAGTTAAATGAATTTGAATTTTGAAAGTTGTATATTGATATTGTTTCTAGCAGAATTGTGTCAAAAACTTCACGATTTTCCAAGAATTGAAAGAGTGTCATATGAATTGCTATCGATAAATTTTTCCTTTAGGCAAAATGGACATAGGTTAAAATGGCAGAATTTGATTGGGGAAGCAAGAAGCAAATTATTTATACATTTTCAGTAGGAACATGAAGTTGAAATCCACTTGGCGATATGTTATTTTGTTCTCCTTCTTCTTGCCTTACTACTTTGGTGTATCACTAAATTGCCCTATTGATGTCTGCAGGATTGATGATAACATGGACGAGTCATTGACAAATGTTGAAGGTGCACAAGGTGCTTTGTTGAAGTACTTGAACCGAATATCATCAAACAGGTGGCTCATGGTTAAAATTTTTCTTGTTTTGATACTTTTTCTCTGTGTATTTATATTTTTTCTGGCTTGATGTCGGTTAGGAGAGGTAGATACACAGTAATTGTTACATCTGTTGGTATTCCTGCACTTGATTATCTTATCGGCATAGTAGTAATCAAAGCCGATTAAACTCTCAGTAGCTTTACCTCGAGAGGTCTAATACTTAGCTGTTTTTTGTACATAGGTACTGTATTAGCAAATTTCTTGCAGATAGACTCACAACTGAATTATATTGATACCTTTTTAGTGATGTCGATTGCTACACAGCAAAAGAATGAAGTTCTGTATCAACGGTTGAGGAATAACTGAATATTTGGAATTGCCAGTTTTCTATAATTTCCCCCCTTTTCCCTTCTATTTTTTTTGTGTAGAAACTCTTTTCCATTTGAATGATCGGGGATGCTCCTTGAATTTGAAGCTTGATGATTAATCTAAAATCACTGGTATGCCCATTTGTCGCACTAAGTTGTCTCAGATGACTACCTTCTGTTGCATGTTTTGTCGCATTAGAGTTTCAGCTACCTGAAATACTTGGTTCATATGTCACCACTACCATGTTTGATTTCGTATTTCTAGCTCTGCATAGTAAGTCGCAAAAAACAAGCTAGTGCAGGGGGAAACTCGATGGTCTAGAAAGATATCTTCTTGGGACCTTTATCTCGCAGAGTTGTAGGCTAATGACATATTCTTTTATTAGCATAAGGCAACTTTGCCTCTCCTTTTCTGATCTTGGGATGTGATAGCTAAAGATTTTAAAGATGGGAGAGATGTTTCAGACATCATTTGCAATGAAGCAATACTAGATTGGAAATAGATTTCATCTCATCAATCCTTTGCTGTTTTTCTGCTGTTTCTTGGTTTTATGGTCTCCTTTTATTCGTTTTACTGCCTTGATAAAGTCTGTTCAACTTTTAAAGAGAGGCATTGGTACATAAACCTGAAAATCATTTTACTGAGATCCTACATGAAGTTTTTCCTGAGCTCTTCTGGACTTCTGGAATTCAACAATGAATGTTGGGAGTCAAATCTTAGGAGATCAGAAAGAAAACTGCTTTTACATTTAAAGGCTTTTATAGCCTGTTTGGCCAAGCTTATTTTTGGCCAAAAGTGTGTTTTTTTTTTTTTTGCCAAAGAACACTTTTGGCAAAAAATTGAGGTGTTTGGCCAAGCTTTCGGAAGGAAAAAAAAATGCTTTTGAGGATAAGTTTTTGAGAAGCAGAAAAAGTAGCTTCTCACCAAAAATACTTTTTTGAGAAGTACTTTTGAGAAAAATATACTTAGAAGCAGTTTTTAACAGCTTGGTCAAACATTAATTGCTGCTCCGAAGTGTTTTTCAAACTAATTAGCCAAATACAAACTGCTTCTCACCAAAAGTACTTTTGAGCTCAAAATAATCTGATCGTTGCAGCTTGGCCAAACAACCTATTAGTCTCTTTTGTGTATATGGGGATCCTATCATTGATTGGGGAGATGGTAATCTGTTTTGTGAATATCCGGATGAGCTTTTCACTATTATGAATCATTTGAGTGAATAGTACACTGAGGGTTCTTGGGATCGTTTGAGTTGAAGAAAATTTAATTCCTATATAAAATTTCGTATTACTTAAACATTTAGTTTACAATTTAAATCTTCACAACTGATATAACCTTTGTGTAACTAATATAGCGTTTGATTTGTTGTATTCAAGTTTTAAGCTTCTGGTGAGTTTAATACTAGAAACCAGAAACAACAACAACAACAACAACTACCCAGTATGTTCCCACAAAGTGGGGTCTGGGAAGGGTAATACGTACACAGGCCTTACCCCTACCCGAAAGGGTAGAGAGGCTGTTTCCGGCCGACCCTCGACTCAGAAAGAGAGAGAAAATCAACAAACAAAACAAAACAAAACAATGTTAGTAAATCCGGGATAAATCAAATAAATAATTATCTAAACATAAAACCAAAAGTAGAGTGACATGCAATACTACCAATCGGTTACTACCATAAGAGGCACAACACAATACATTAATTAACTATAGAGATCGCTACCAAACCCCACTCAGCCCCTAACAGAAGTAGAAGGCCCTACCCTACAACCCTAATACTAGACCTCCAAACTTTCCTATCAAGGGTCATGTCCTCGGAAATCCCCATTCTAGCCATATCCTGCCTAATCACCTCACCCCAATACCTCTTAGGCCTCCCTCTGCCTCGACTCGCGCCAACCACCGCCAGTCGCTCGCAACTCCTCACCGGTGCATCAGGGCTTCTCCTCCGCACATGCCCAAACCACCTGAGTCTCGCTTCTCGCATCTTCTCATCCACTGGGGCCACCCCCACCTTCTCCCGAATAACTTCATTCTTAATCTTATCTTAATCTACTAGAAACCAGAAAATGTATTACTAATTCTAGTATAAATTTTACGTGAATGTATATATCGTTTTGTACGAGAAACAATGCAGGATAAAAATATTGTGTAACAAGACGTGAATTAGAGCATCTAAAGACAAAACTATCCTTAAATTAGGCATGTCCGCATATTATTAGAAAATTTCATAACAAATTGTGTTATTATTCATAAGAACGCATTATAATCTTCAAATAATTCAACCGTAAATCAAATAAGAAGAGTAGCATTGGAACTAGTGTTAGATACTCTTCTCCTTGTCAAATTGTCAATTTAAAATTTGGTAGAAGTGAAAAAGAAGAATGGTATATGCATCCAGTCTTGGAAATGACATGCTAGTCTTGACTCTTGATCTCCAGGATTCGTTACATTCGATCCATATTAAGGAGGCACATGTATAATGTAAGATACTAGTGAAGCTTGTAATGTTGGGAGGCACTATGCACAGTCGATATATGCTTGTCTATTATCTTTCTCTCTTGGTTTTCTGGCATTCTCAATGTGGCAGGAGTATCAATCTATGGCTTCTAAAAGCATGAGGAAGTTAAAGATTATTTCCTAGCTACACTAGTTAATTGGCAGAATATTATTGGGTGTTTAAATAAAGTCCTACACGAAAAGTGAAGAAAATAAACTACATATATAAAGCTGGATACTCTTAGCCCAACAATATCACACTGTGCTAAGAGTATTTTTCAGTTATTTTAGTCCAACAACTGGTAATAGAGCCAGTTTCAGATCCTAGGGCCTGTGGGTTATAGGCCGACCACGCTTTCATTTGAGCTACTCTGGTACTCGTCCCGCCAAACCATTAACTCTAATATACCAGTTATTCGGCTAAAACAGTCCAAAAATACTCTTGACATGTGTGATATAGTCCAATTTGGACTAAACTCGCATGGTTTTTTAAAAGTAAATATTTCACGGGATGCCCTATTTGATTGCCCCCATTTAACCGGTAGCTACTTTTTTAAATATTTTTTACTAATACCCAAAGTAAAGATGCCTTTGGGCCTTTTCCTCCTCCCCCTTCTCCTTCTTCTCCTCCTCCCCTCCTTCACCTCCTTCTTCTTATTCGCTTTGAAACAAAGGTGACGATGAATTTCTTCTTCTTATTAATTGCAAAATGAGTTTGTTAGATGTATTATTGTTTTGATAAATTGATGACTGAGATTTCTTCATGATGATATCTATATGTTATATTTCAAATATAAGCTCGTTTGAAGTAAATTTAGGTATTAAATAGTGTATTCGATTGTTGAAATTCGAAAAAGAAGTTTTTGTTTACGTGCAATTTGCACTTTAGACCTATTTAGCCTTAGGTGCATGGAAACAATGGTTGCACTTCAGACCTATTTGACCTTAGGTTCATCTTAAGTACAATTTTTTTTTACTTCAAACATATTAGGCATTAAATACATGAAAATATTTGTTACACTTCATACCTACTTGGCCTTGAATGTATCTTAAGTGCAATTTACACTTCCGACCTATTTGGTCTTAAGTGCATGAAAATAATGGTTGCACTTTAGACCTATTTGGCTTTAGGTACATCTTAAGTATAATTTTTTTACTTCAAACTTATTTGGTGTTAAGTGCATGAAAATATTTATTACACTTCATACCTACTTCGCCTTGAGTGTATCTTAAGTGCAACTTGTACTTCAGACTAATTGTTTTTCAACTTCAGACCCAATATGTCTGAAGTTGATTTTAAAGTGGGTATACTTACAAATTTTTATGCAAAGTGGGGTATAACTTCAATTGTTGTCCCAAAACTGGGTATTAATGCAAATGTCTCTTTTTAAAAGGCTTCACACCATTAAGAGTATCCAACATCTTACAAGTAGATTCTTTTTCTTTTTTATTGTCCATGTGGAACTTAGTTGAATGAGGAGATTGTTGGGTGTGTATGAACGAAGTCCCACATAGAAAGTAGAAACGAAAAATAATCTACTAATCAGGCGTTAGATCTTAATGGTATGATGCCTTTTAGGAAAATCGTTTGGGCTTGATTCAAAATGGACAATATCATATCATGTTATTTGCATTAAAAATTGTACGGGGCGCCCTATTTAGGCACTCCCTTTTAACCTGTAGCCGTTTTGTCTTTCTGTTTGCATCCGTACCCACTTTTTAAAAAACTTCAGCTTCCCTTTCTCCCCCCTTACAACATAGAAACTTCAGCTCTAGAGCTGAAGTTTTTTAGTTACAACACAAAAACTTCAGCTCTAGAGTTGAAGTTTTTATTTTATAACTGGAAAGAACTGAAGTTTTTGTTTTATAACTGGAAAACTTCAGCTCTAGAGCTTAAGTTTTCCAGTTATAAAATAAAACTTCAGCTAGAAACTGCTTAACTTTTTATTTTATACCCGGAAAACTTAAATTGGAAACTGCTTAAGTTTTTATTTTATAACTGGAAAGCTTAAGCTAGAAACTGCTTAAATTTTTTATTTTATAACTGGAAAACTTAAGCTGAAAACTGCTTAATTTTTATTTTATAATTGAAAAACTTAAGCTCTAGAACTTATGTTTTTATTTTATAACTGGAAAACTTAAACCGGAAACTGCTTAAGTTTTTATTTTATAACTGGAAAACTTAAGTTGGAAACTGCTTAAGTTTTTATTTTATAACTGAAAAACTTTTAAGCTAGAAATTGCTTAAGTTTTTATTTTATAACTGGAAAACTTAAGCTGGAAAACTGCTTAAGTTTTTCGGTTACAAAGATAAAAACTTCAGCTGAAGTTTCCAGTACAAAAGAAAAACTTCAGCCTCGTGGGCTGAAGTTATGTGAAAAAGCGGGTACGCTTGCAATTTTTTTTACAAAGCGGACACAAGTTAAATTGTAGCACAAAAAACGGATATAATTGCAAATGCTCCTTATTTGCATGATTTTAACCCAACAACTCATATCCGAGTCAATAATTTAATAAAATGAGTATGAAAATAACGGGGTGTGATGTAAGGGCCCGGCCTAGTGCCTTTGCCCGTCTGGTAACTTCACAAGGATACTTAGGCTTCATTTGTTTGCACTTAATGGATGTCTGAATCTTAATCATTCAGATCTCAGATATTAAGTGTGTTTGTTTGTAAAGTCTGAATTTTAATTATTCAGATCTTAATCATTAAGTGTTTTTTTTTTTTAATTTAACAATCACTTAATGAGTCTGAATAGGTCTGTATGATTAAGATCTGTAACATAGATTTAATTTCATTAAGATGCTATCACATATTCATTATGAATTGCCGTCGCCGCTTACCATTATCAACTACCACCATGCCACCACCGCCACCACCACCACCGCGCCACCATCATCCTCAATCATAGCCGCCACCATTATCGACCATCAGCATCCACCATTCCACCACTCCGACTACCAGCATTCTCACTCACCAACCATTATCCACCCCAACTACCTCAACCAACCACCTCATCACCATTAACAACCACAGTCGTCACCGCCTATTATTATAACATATCACCACCTTCCTCAATCACAAACCACCACCTGCCATTCATAACTATCACCACCCACCCACCACCACCATCAATCATAGTTGTCACCACTACCAATCACTGCTAGCTAGTAGTATGAACCACCATCATCAACCAAAACCACCACCAACCACCGCCTTTAGTCGGCATTCACTCGTTAGCTACCACCACCAACAACTATCATATTTTAAAACTATATATTTTATTGATAGAATGTTAGATTTTTTTTCAAATAAAGATAAATTTTATGTATTCAGATGTTAAAAATCAAACAGTCTTAATTTTTGGTATTTAAATCTTAATACACGTCTTAATATATTCAGATGTGTATTCAGATTTAGATGTCTTAATCTTAATACACATCTTGATATTCAGATATGTATTCAGATTCAGACGTCTTAATCTTAAAAAAAAAACAAATGAGGTCTTACTTGCCCCTAAGTGTTTCTTGTATATCACATTCCTCTACTGTCGCCGTGAGCGAATCCAAGATTAAATATTAATGAGTTTAGAAACTAAAGGTGTCTAGCGGGTGGGCCGGGCCGGTCCGGGCCCAATTTTTTTGAACCCGGACGGGTTCCTTACCGGGCCGGTTCCGGTCGCCTTCTTAGCGGGTTTAACGGGTTGGTGTATTTTCGGGTAAAAATTGACCCGTACGGGTTACGGGTTAAAGGGGCCGGGCCGGGCCGGGTTATACGTCTTATATATATATATATTTTTTTTTTAAATTCGTATAACTATTATAATTTATTTTAATAGTTTGTAACTTTGTAATTTAAAGAACACAAAGTAAATGAGAAAAACTTGCACTTATAAAGTTTCAATGTAAGACTTTAAGTTTGTATTTCAAAATTAAGTTAGACTTATAAAGTTTCAATTTAAGAGTTTAAGTTATAATTTAAAAATTAAAGTTTCAATTTAAGACTTTAAGTTTGAAACTTTGAATTTAAAAATTGAAGTTTCAATTTAAGCCTTTAAGTTTGAATTTCTAAATAAAAGTTTCAATTTAACACTTTAAGTTTGATTTTCAAAATTAAAGTTTCAATTTAAGAAATTAAGTTTGAAACATTCAAGTTTGAATTTCAAATTTAAAGTTTCAATTTAAGAAATTAAGTTTGAAACATTCAAGTTTGAATTTCAAATTTAAAGTTTCAAGTTAAGTTATATTAAGAATTTGTATTACTTTAAAATATAAATTAAAGAATAGAAGGAATATGAGAAAAATTGCACTTGCTGCAAATTGCAAGTGCTTCTTTTATTTCATATTTCATAACTCAAATTTGAAACTTACAAATTGAATGTTTACATCCTTTAAGACTTGAACAAATAACAATAAGTAAATTCAAATATTTTGCATTGCCTTGCAAAGTTCATCATAATCAATATGAACTGATTGGCCTTCTTCCGGAGTATTTAATTCGGATGGGTGACCACTTGTTAATATATCTCCAAGTTCCTCGTCTTCCGGGCGATCAACATCTTCATGTCCTTGATTTCTTCTTTCCGATCTAATCCAATCTCTCATACATACTAAAACTTCCAAAGCATTGCTTCCCAATGAGTGACGCGTATCTCCAAGTTGTTGTCTTGCTTGGCTAAATGCACTCTCGGATGCAACAATTGAAATTGGCACATTCATCACGTCCCTAGCCATTGCGTAGAGAACAGGAAATTGCTTTCCATTTTCATGCCACCACCCCAACGGTGAAAAATCCTTTGTGCGAGGCTCATTTTGTTTCTGCAAGTAGAATTGAAGTTCATCGATGTTCCTGCAACTTGTTCGAGTGTTAGAAAAAGTAGAAAAAATATTAAAACTTTCATCTAATCCTTCATCTTTAAGTCAATGTAGCAGAAGTGCTACATTGCATAATAGAATTATTAACATTACCTGCAGCTATATCAATTACATTTGCATAATAATTATATAATTGCTGTAAATAATCATTTAAACTGTTCATAGAAGTATATAAATTTGGGGTTTCAGTTTTCCCCAATCTCCATATAAGTATATAAAGCATTTATTAATTGATGACAATCAGACATTTTAATTGAATGATTTAAAACTGCACCAATTAAGTAAATCAGAGGAATTGGAAAGAAATATTTTTTGAATTTGTCTTGCATATTTATCACATCAGCCGTATATTTTTCTTTTTTCTTAAATTCAAAGAGTAGAAAAGAAATTTCCGTTATATGTACTAAACCCATAGCAATAGTAGGGTAATAAGATCCAGAAAACTCAACAGTAGCAGTATAAAATTTATGTAAAAATTTAACAACATCATTAATGACCGCCCAAGTATCAGCTGTTAACATACGACTTGGATTCGTACAATGTGCATTAGCAACTTCAGTTATTGGATATCTATATTTATAGCAAACTTTTAAAAATAAATATGTATAGTTCCATCTAGTAACTATTTCTTCTGGCATGAATCGGGGTTGAAGGTTATGTTGGACACACTTATCTTTAAATTCCCTTATTCTAGAATGTCTATTATTTCCTTGAATTACACCAACCGCTCTTCTAACAAGACTAATCTCTGTTGAAAATAAATCTAGGCCACTTTTAACAATTAAATTATACACATGACATGCACACCTAACATGAAAAGTTTCATTAACAAGTGGTTGCAAATGCAATTTTAATATTGAAATTGCGGCAGTGTTGTTAGAAGCATTATCAAAAGACATACATAATATTTTTTGTTTGAGATTATAAAATTCTACAACTTCACAAATAGTGCTGCTTATAAATGCAGCGGTATGACTTTGATCTTCATCATATCTAAAAGCAATAATACGTTTTTGCATAACAATATTATCATCTATCCAATGGCATGTAACAGTAACATATTCACGTCCATTAACAGCTTGACCAATATCAGAAGTTAGAGATACTCTACAAGGAAGTTTTTCAAACAAATAACGTAAATATGTTTGATATTATCCGTGAAGTCTGAAAATATCAGCTCTACAAGTACTCCTAGGTATACCTTTAAATAATGGATTGTATATTCTTTGAATATATGTAACATAATATGACGAAGAAGCAAACGAAAAAGGTAGACAACCTAAAGCAATCATTTTCGCTAATTCCTCACGATCCTTCATTTTATCATATTTTACTAACCCTCCAGTAGTAGGGTTAATAGTTGTTTGACTATCATCACCATCTAGGCCCCATTCTATCGGGTGTGAAATTCTCATATGCCTACTAAGCGTTCCAGTTCCCCTTAATTTCCTCCAGTCAAATGTTTAAATGAATCTTTACAAATTTTGCATCTCACTCTATCAGAACCTTCAATTAATTCAAAAAAATTCCAAACCTTACTTCTTTTTCTACGATTACTCGTCGGAGCCGTAGGTGGTCTGCCACGAGGCCCACGACCACCACCCCTTGTACCAACTCCAACACTACCTACCCCAGCACTAGGTGCACTAGTAGGTGTAGCAGATATCTCTTCTTCAATTCCTATTTCATTATCTTCTATGCCATAATCTTCTTGTAATTGATCATAATCTATATTTTCATTAGGCGTTGTTTCGGGAACAATAGATATTGGGCTATTACTACCAGATGCTGAAGAATTACCTCTACTTTTACTCCCCCTACCAGTAACTTTTCTACACGCTTTTTTAGCAACACTAAACATATTGTAAAATTTAAGGAATAAATAAGCTCAAAATAAATATGCAATTAAAATATTAATAAGAGAAAGAGTTGGAGGGAGTGCACCGAATTAGAGCACTTGGTTATGCAATTCCGAATTTTCGATGTTACCACGAACAAACGTCAAGCCAATATTCCAACTTGAAGTTCAAAACCCGAATGATAAATACTATAATTGAATTTCAATTATTCAACAAAAATGAGCCAAATAAATTCGAAGATGAAATGAGAAATTATTAAGACTTGAAGTTGAATACTTGAAGTCTTGAACTAGATAATTAGAGAATAGGTGAATGAGAGAATTTGAGATTGAGATGAGAATTTTGAGTGAGAAATGAAGAAGGGGGGAGGGGTATTTATAGATTTACATAAGGCTACATTTGTAAATTAAAAATGTGTTAAAAATTAAAAAAAAATGGCCAAAACTTCAATAAATCCGTTGGCCAACGGATTTTTTTTGATATAGCCGTTTGGGGTGGGCCCCATATTTCTGTATTAAAAAAAAAAAAAATTTTTTTTTTGACCGTTGAACCGGGCCGGGCCGGTCCGGTTTAACCGTTAATGTTACTGTTTGCCGGACCGGGCCTACCCGGTTCCGGTTACCCGTTCAACATTTTTTCCCGGAACAAACCCCTACCCCTTAAAAACCCAGCCCACCCGGCCCCCTTGCAACCGGTCCGGGCCGGTTCCGGTTTCTACCGGTCTGGGCCGGTCCGGAACCGGTCCAACCCGGCCCGTTTAACAGGTATAGTTTAGAATAAATGTTTTTGGGTACCTATATTTAATTGGAGTTGCAAGTAATGACTTTGGGTTTGAACCACAAAACCCATCCCAGATCTCAATCTCAATCTTAGTGCTTTGCTGCCAAAGTGACGTTAATAATGTGATACTTTACAATTTGGACAAATGCTAAATGCTAAGCTACTCCAAAGAGTAAACTTGTTTCAGAACCCGACAAGAAACGGTCTTATCAGCAACTCAATCTAAAGTGAGAATCGAACAATTTCGGATACACTATCCTTTTCATGATTGGTAATTGTGGAAAATCATCTGTTACGTACCAATGCTATCCTTTTCACTTGGAATTTTCCTTTTCAATTTGGGGTGAAAATTTTGATTCCTTTTATTAATTTAGCTATAGTAATGTGGCCAATTTTTATGACATAAGCATGAGCTTGTCTAATCGTGGACAAACGCCATTCTGGTATATATTCAAATGTTGTAGATATAATTGTTTAGTTTTGAATAGTATTTTGAATATTTGTAGCCCCAATTGCCCCCTTTCTAATAAAATCACTACAACTTGATCACAAAAAAAGGGTTAGAAGAGCCAGGAAAGTCGGAAATTCTCAAAGCGATACATTGATTGTTTTCTACATACAATGATGATCATCAAGTAGTGATTAATTGCTCCACATAATTTTTTTAAAAGTATTGATTCCACCAGTCCATAAAGAAAGACCCCCAACTTTATTAGTATCTAAAAATGTTTTATTCTAATCCAACTTAAAATTGGAGGTGATGTTCCCAATGATTAATACTCTCATTAGATGCTTAAAGAGCGCCGTTACGTTGCTGCTTAAATAATAATATGTGGAGACTTTAGTTAGTGCTATTCTTTAAAGATAAAGATTCAATTCCTGGGATGCCTATTAATTCAGAGAACTTCCAGTCAAAGTTGATTTCTTTTCTTTTAAAGATGTGACATTGAAAGATGTTAAAGATGAGTTATTAAGAGGGAAAGTTTAGATATATTCAACTTTATCCCTATTACATCTGATAAGCCAAAAATAAAGTTATTCCAAGATAGAGTTAACAGTACTTAGGTAAATCTTTCATTTTTATTTTTTGTTTTACATATTATTCAGTATTCATTATTCTAGAATAAATTTCCTTTCTAATAGTTGAGCCTAATAAGATACTACCAACCAAGAAGAACGAAGAAGAACACTCCTAGCATGTTTGGCAAATCTTTTCCGATGTCAGTTTTTTTCTTCTTATATAAGTGTAGAAGAACACTCCTAGCATGTTTGGCAAATCTTTTCTGAGGTCAGTTTTTTTCTTCTTATATAAGTGTTTTTTTCTTCTTATATAAGTGTTTGTATACGGTCAAAATTAGATATGCCTAATTTTTTGGGCTCGAGGGGTTGCCTTAAGCCCTAGTTCATGTAAGATCGAGTTCGAGCTCGATGGACCAGACTCGAGCTCGAAGACAGAGTGCAATGCCCGAGGATCAAAGTACGCGATGAGTATCGAAACCGAGTGTGCTCAACCCCGAGATAATGTCGTTACAGATTTGTAACAGAATGAGCAAGATTCCTGCCATGTCCCCAAGATCATGTTGTAAATCCCGATTTTTTTTTACGAACCCGTATTAGGGGGTTAGACAGCTGTCCCAATATGATTCTTTACTGTAAATAGAATGTACCTTATTTAATTTTCCCCCATGATATAAAGGGGACCCCAATCATTTGAAAGGATTCTAATCATTGGCAAAGAATATACTCTTTACTTTTTCGCTCATTGCTCATTAGAATTACCCTTTAGCTTTATTATTCTTGCTTCATTGTTCTTGATCCATTTCGAGGTCATTTTGGCTCGCGGTGGACACCGCCTAGCAACACTGGTTTTGGTTTACTCATTTCTTTCACTCATACATCATATTTCTTGATTATTAATTAGTAATAAACTAAATCGCGTATCTTTAAAATTACAAATCAAATTCAATTGTTACTCGTATTTTTGAAGTAAAGAGTTTGGCGGTCACCATGGGGCTAAAGATAATAGTGATTATTTCAATACTGATTTTGATAACACACGTTATTTTCATACTTGTTCATGTCAAGAATTTTTGTTCTCGGGATTAAACATGTCAAACTCGCAAAATGCACCTGTTCATGACACGAAGATGTTGGACTTTATGGGGGAAAACAATAATGTAGGGGCCGGTGTACCACCGATAAACCCTTGGTAAGTGCCAAATGTAGAACCGCTTGATGTCAGTTCATACATTACTTTGAATGCAGATTTAGCCGCAAATCCCGGAGAAAGTATTCGCAGGGAAGCCCGATCTGGGGGCCAATGAACATAGGGTATATGAGATGGGGGAGTCAGCCTCCAATTGATCTCCTTGGTGCACACTCCTATTGGTCTGTAAGCTTATATCGACCTGTCGGGCGTCATATGAGACTACGTCCGCTGGAATTGGTCCTGGTGCGTTCTCAAGGTTTCGCGGTGGCAGACCAACACCTGGAGTGGCCACACCGTTCTCCCCGTGGTCCTCAAGATTGTTGTTTTCACCTATATTTACTCAGCTAGGCATTTCAACTTGAAATTGAAGATCTTGGATAAGAAAATGTGTGAAAGATATCTTGCGTTGTATAATGAAACCAACAAGAAAATAATTACTATTTTATCCCCACGGTGGGCGCCAAACTATTTACTGTGAAAATGGTAATAATAATTAAAATTTAATTATGGGACTCTAAAAATACGTGATATATCCTTATGGATTTTAAGTAGTTGATGCTATGTGTAAGACTTAAAAACGAGATAAGAGTTAGGAATAAGGTGATAACAACCAATAGTTTAACAATCAGGGCCTCGAGCTTGTCGAGTCAGGGGCCTGGAGGTTTATTCTGGAGCTCGACTAGGAGTTATCGAAGGCAGCTGAAAAGCGACTATCAGTTATAATAAATTCAAAGAAGGCTCTTTATGGCCAATGATAAACAATAAATGATGACCAATAATGAAGATAATAAATGGAAGCAATAATATCAAGAGAAGGTGTTAGACAGCAGAGAGAATGTTCTTGTGTATTTGGTATGGAATAACATATGTTTACTAGATGACAAGGATCCCCTTTATACATGAGGAAAATCCCAACATAATATAAAATACATTAATTATAAAGATATGGAGATGTGACAGCTCATTGACACCCTAATTCGGGTTCAGAGTAGCCTTCTAGACTTTGTCACCCCTAGTCATATACCTTGGGAACTCCCCATTTCTACTATTACCATGATCATTATTGCCCCGAGATCGAGTGTCGGCGACCCTCAAGGTAGGGGACTCGATCGTGGCCTCGAGCCTTCGAGGTGATCTTTCGAAGTGCCTTAATGACAAGAAATTGGTCCCTCCAATTTTACTGTATACACATTTTACCAACGAGATGTAGTTTAGTGGACAAGTCCAATCCCCTCCCAATGGCCAATCTAGTGGTATAATGGTCATGTGGAAGGATGACCTTATCAAGCTTAAAGATGTGTCCACAACCCATTAGGTTGTACGTGACATGGTCAAGGTACATTCCCCTCTCAACATTTTCCTTTTTAGTGCAATATATATTAGCAATACCTTTAGTGATGGGATTAAACTATCAGATCACTTGGTAGACGTAGCATATGTTTCTAAGGGCAGCTGGCTAGTAGGGGTGACTTCAATGAAGTCCTAAAAGTCAAGAATAAATTTGGTGGAAATAGAATTAGTGCTAATATAGCAAACCACTTTTAAAATTGTATTAATAAGTGTAATTTGATTGACTCGGGATTCAAAGGCAGTAAATACACTTGGAGTAATAAAAGATATATAGCAGATATAGTCTTATCCTGGAAAGACTAGATAGATGCTTAGGCACTAGTGATTGGATTGAGTTGTACCCCAATGCCAATGTCATCCATTTTCCTATGACTCACTCACACCACTGCCCTTTGTTGCTCTCTCTCTCTCTCTATCTCTCTTTCTCTCTCTAATGCCAAAACCAGCCACAACATGCCTTTTAGGTTTGAAACAATATGGTGTGGTCACTCTGACCTACCTGTCATGACCTGAATTTTTCTATCATTGGGAGTCGTGATGGAGCATACTAACGGAGCTAGGCTAGCCAAATATTATCATTTTCTGATAAATCTCAACAATAAATAAATAAAAATCAATAAAACGAGTGCGGAAGACTTTTAACTTAAATAAATGAAACCAAAAGTTTGCGGAAGTTTGAAACATGTCTCTACCCAAAACCTGGTGTCACTACTCACGAACTTCTAAGATTACTAAATACAACCATCCGAAAGAGAGTATAACAGTTGTCTCAATACAAAACTAACAAATTAAATAAAATAGAAGAGATTCCGGGCCCGCGAACATCTGCGAGGATACCTCAAGAATCTCTGGACTGAAGGCCCGCTCCCAGTCTAGAACTGCTGCGGTCTGAAAGCTGTATCCTGATCTATGCAAAAGAAATGCACAGAGTGTAACATCAGCACAACCGATCCCATGTGCTGGTAAGTGCCTGGACTAACCCTAGCGAGGCAGTGGCGAGGCTAGATAGGACCTACCACAAATAACCTGTATAGATATATGTGCAATAACAGGAAAATATACCAATTTAAGCAGTGAAAAAGGAAGGAACATGCTGGGGGAAATACTACAGTCAAAGTACAGAAATTATCCGTAAAGGAGTGAAACTGAATAATAACACTGATAAGGAAACCACTGGAAGTCTCCACATACAAACACAATACACCTAGTCTATACTTTGTTGCCGCGTGCAACCCGATCCTCAACAAATATCACCGTTGCGACGTGCAACCCGATCCTCAAAATATCAATATCGTTGTGGCGCAGAACCCAATCCTCAATATTCATTAACAATCAATACCGTTGCGGCGTACAACCCGATCCTCAATATTTAATATCCAAAACTCACCCAAACAACGACCGCAACTCAAGTGCGAGGGGAGTAACAACAATTAATAGAATCACGGCAAGGGAATAAAATTATCAATTCAATATCCCGGTAAGGGAGAACACAATAAATACTTACATCCCAACAAGGGACTAATCGCTATGCAATCTATTATTAATAACCTATCCCACAATTTCCAATCCGAGCCAATGCTCCAAAAGCCAAAATCAATCACAAACCTTCCTCAAATATTCACAATATATTATTCTCATCAACCCAAGAAAGAGAGATGTACCATTAACTCCGAATTCAACACATATAAGATCCAAGGTCATGCTAGACTCCGGTGCATAGATAACTGTCACCATGTCTATATACCGTACTCCACATTTAGCAAATACAAAATAACATTCTAATCCTAATCCTTCAAGCCAAGGTTAGAACAAACACTTACCTCAAATTCTCCAACTCAAATCACCCCTCTAGTATAGCTTTACCTCTCGAATTCACCACCAAACCGCTCGAATCTAGTCACAAATTACTCGAATGTATTAACAAACATTAATTGAATCAATTTCAAAGCATGAAAGAGAATTTTCCAAAATTTTGTTAAAAATTGCCAAAATGCCCTTGGGCTCACATGGTCAAACCCGAGGTTCGAACAAAAACCCGATTACCCATTCCTCCATGAACTCAGATATACAAGATATTTTGGAATCGGACCTCAAATTGAGGTCCAAAAGCCCCAAATTTAGAATCCCTAGTTCTACCCTAAATTCCCAAATTCACCCGTTAAAATCTTTGTGTTGAAGTTGAAATTATGTTTAAAGATGATAAGAAGTAAGGAAAATAAGTTAGAAATCACTTACCAATTGTTTTGAAGAAGAATAATCATTTGGAAAATCGCCTATTATATTTTAGGTTTTGAAAAAGTGTAAAATGACTAAAAATCTCTGATTTATTTACTTTATTGGAGGACAGGCGCGGACTGCGAAAAAATATCCCGCAGCCGCGCCTAGGAAGGGAAACAAATGACTCTCTGAACCTACCCAGCACAGACCGCACTAATTTGGTGCGCGGCCGCGCTGGTTGAATGGACCCAAGACCACACTCTGAATCTCCCAGCGCGGACCACACTGAAATGCACCGCTTCCGCACTAGTCGAACTTAAGCCAATGGCCTCTCTGAAGTTGGACACGCGGACCATACAGAAATGCACCGCAGCCGCATGGCTTCCAGCGCGGACCGCGCGGAAATGATCGTGGCCGCTCTGGGGCCTGCAATACTGCAACATCTGATACTTTTAAGCCTAAGGCCTCCTAGGATCTCTCAAAACTCACCCAAGCCCTCGGGGCTCTAAACCAAACATACATATAACTCAAAAAATATCCTATGGACTAATGTGTGCGATCAAATCGCTAAAATAACATCAAAATCATAGAATCAAAAATCAAAATTTTCCTTTCAAAGTTCATAAACTTCCAACTTTCCCATTTCTAGTCCGAAACACATCAAACGATGTCCATTTTCAACCAAACTTTATAGATAGTGCTTAACACATATTTAAGACTTGTACCAGGAGTCAGAACCAAATTACGAGCCCGATACCTATATTTTCTAACTCATTTTCATTTCCATTTTTCCTTATTAATTTTAGAAAATAATTTAACAGAAAAATTCTTTTACCGGGGTTCTGGACCTCAGATTTCGACTTCGGGCACATTCTCGAGTTCCATATTTTCTTACAGACCTCCCGGGACCGTCACATCACGTGTCGGGGTCCGTTACCCAAAATGTTGACCAAAGTCAACTATTTCAATAATAATATCATAATTCTTCAAAATTTTCATAGAATTCATATATTTTAACATAAAAACTTTCCGGCTTTGCTCTCGAACTATGCACACAAATCGAGGCAACTAAATGCAATATTTCCAAGGTCTCGGAAGCGCAGAAAAAGGGAGAATATGGTAATGACCCTTTGGGTCGTCAAATTCTCCACCTTTAAAACAACCGTTCATTCTCGAACAGACAAAAGAAAAAAGTACCTGAGTCTGGAAATATATGAGCGGTAACAGGTCTGCATATTAGACTCGGACTCCCAGGTCGATGGCTCAGGAGGCTGACATCTCCACTGAACACGCACTGAAGGAAAACTCTGCGACCTTAACTATCGAACCTGCCGATCTAGAATAGCTACCGGCTCCTCCTCATAAGGCAGATCCTTGTCCAACTGGACAGTGATGAAATCTAACACGTGGGTAGGATCACCGTGATACCTCTGAAGCATAGACACATGAAATACTCGATGCACGGCTGACAAGCTAGGTGGCAAGGCAAGTCTATAAGCCACCTTTCCCACTCGATCAAGTATCTCAAATGGACTAATGTACCTAGGGCTAAGCTTGACCTTCTTCCCAAATCTCATCACGCCTTTCATAGGCAATACACGGAGCAATACTTGCTCGCTAACCATGAAAGCTACATCTCAAACCTTGCAATCCGCATAACTCTTTTGCTACGACTTAGCCAAACGGAGCCTGTCCTGAATGATTTTGACCTTATCTAAGGCCTCTTGGACTAAATATGTACCCAACAACCGAGCCTCCCCTGGCTCAAACCATTCGACTGGAGACCGACATCGCCTATAATACAATGCCTCATAAGGCGCCATCTGAAAGCTGGACTGGTAGCTGTTATTGTAGACGAACTCTACTAAAGGTAGAAACTGGTCCCAAGAGCCTCCAAAATCAATAACACAGGCTCAGAGCATATCCTCCAATATCTGAATAGTCCTCTCGGACTGACCGTCTGTCTGAGAATGGAATGCTGTGCTCAACTGAACGTGGGTGCCTAAATGACCCTTCTAACACAGGTTTCGACAAGGCCGGAGGTACCAGTCGTGGATCTGGGATTAACAACTTAAATGACCCTTCTAAAATTGAGCTCATGAGATTTATGAGATAATTGAATGAGCGAATGGACCAAGATTCTAAAAAGATCCATACTCGGATGGATCATAACCCGGGAGCAGTGTTAAAGGAGCCGGATTCAAAAAAGTATACGCAGCTGCCATTTTAACCAAGTGTTGCATCAATGTTGATCTGAAAGTGGTTTAGAATTTCAGATACATTAAAATATGAAGGAACTTCAGATCCACAGGAACATATCAGGACTTACACTACAACAGTAAAGGAGAACGACATAGCCCATCATGAGATCAAATTTGTTTTATTGAAAATGTTTGGTGAAACCCTAATGAAGGGCGTCTTAACCTGTTATCTTTTACATGAGCATTCAATTGATTATTTAGAAATGTTTGGAGATTCGTTTATCAAAGCTCATGTCAGAGCAAGAAAGGCCAGTCAAGAAATTAAAGGCGAATATTTTTCTTTGCTATAGAAGCTCATGCTGGAGCATTCGATTGACTCTATGGTTGCTACTCATATTTATTTATTACTAGTAATTGTGAGGTATCTGCTATTTTTCTGTCAGTGTCCACGGCCCCATTGTAATGAAACTGGAGTGAAGGCCTCTCTAATTCAATATGATAATTACTTATATGTTTACCGTGAAAATAGTAATAATAATTAAGTTTGTTGACGGGACTCTAAAAATACGTGATCTATTTTTATGTTAGTTGTTAGAACAGTTGATGCTACACATGTGAGCTTAACGACGAAATACTAACTAAAATGGGGTTATAATAAAACCGGGGGGCTTGTTGTCCTGGCCTTGGATTGACCGGTGGGGGATCTCGAGGTCGATGCTTGGGCTCGGGCTCGAGCTATCGGGGCTAATCGGGAAAGGGCTAACTGTTAGAGATATAACTAATGGAGGTTTTTACTGGCCAATGATAAGCAATAAATGTAGAATAAGTATGAAGATAATAAAAAAGAGCGACGATCTCGAGTGAGTAAGTTAGAGAGAAAAGAGAGAGAGAGAGTTATTATTTCGTGTAGAATGGTTTGAGCAACGACAACCCCATACAAAGTGGTGAGAATCCCCTTTATACAGGAGGGAAAATATAACACAGTACATGATGCATTAATTATAAAGATACGGAGATGGGACGACCAGACATGATATCAGACCCTGCCGATGCTATCTGCTCACCTTGGGAGTTCCCCATCCTCGACATCGTCGTTGGGTCGAGCGTAAATGAATATCGAGGGAGAGAACCTGACCGCAATCCCAAAGTCTCGAGATTTTGATATGAATGCTCGAAAATACGTTAATGACGAGAAAATTGGACCTTCCGATTTCACCGTATACATTATAGCAAGTGATAAGGATCCTTTGGCAGGAGTGACAACTAAGTGAGCATCGTGAGTTCTTTTAGGAGTATAGTATCCTTTTTGTTTTTTGTTTCCTATTTATTTGAGATAGGCAAAAAAAATCCCAAAATATGCTAACTCATGCAGGGATAATTCTTTCCATCCAATCACGCTTTCTACTAAGTGATCCCATATTCTTCAATAGATGAGTTCCCAAGCTTAATAATATTGTGCAATGGCTTAGCTACTTCAATTATAGATTCTCTCGAAGGTCACATCTGGTAAAGGAGGTTTAAAAAGATAAAAAGCAATAAGATGATAAAATTTATTCATTTTAGTTTCCTACTCCAGAAAACGGCAATAAAAGGAACTACAAACAGTACTGCGCTTCTTTTGGTATAGTGCATATTAAGTTATTAACCAAACATTCTCGTCAAAGATAATCTCTTTAATTGAGCAGATTTCTTTACCTTATTATATGCTATAAAAAGATTTAATATTAATTCGGTACATATACATTATATCCTGTTCTTTTCCATAGGGGGCCAAAGGCCATGTCTCTATCTCATACTGTAGCCATCGTAATAATAGCTAAGGAAAAGTACTTGATACAATTAATAATGACGAATTCTATCATACACATTGTGAAAAAGAAAGATTATCGTACTCACAGTAATTACACAAAAATTATAGCAATAAGTGCAATAATTTGTGTTTGTAGCGTGATGATATTAAAATTGCTAATTACGCAGGCGTATATCATGTCCTTAACAGAAACAATAAAGTTAGAAAGTAAATTTTAAAGGTACTCTCTAAAAGAATAATTATAGACAGAACATAAAACATTTATTTTAGGGCATAAGTTGTATTTTCTATTAATGTCAAAATTTTAAGTTTAATTATGATGTTGATATTGAAAGGGGGATGTGCACAGATAGCCACTAACGGCTCATGTCTTTATTTTAAAACCAGCGTTTTAGATGTCTTTAATTTTTAGCCACTAGTTTAATAAACTTTAACTAGCCGGACGAAAATACCCTTTTGCTCATGTCTTTAACTTCAAGACTTCAGGACTACATGTTGTCACACCTCCTTTTTCCGCTAACCCGCGAGGGCGCGAATAAAAAAAAAGGAGTTTTTTCCAATTAAAGGACAATCGAGACGAGATTTATTTAATTAATTAAGAGTCCCCACTTGGGAGATTTTATGGTGTCCCAAGTCACCGGTTGAATCCCGAATCGAGGAAAAGAATGACTCTGTATTACAGTCTGCAAACCAGAAATCCGGATAAGGAATTCTGTTAACCCGGGAGAAGGTGTTAGGCATTCCCGAGTTCCGTGGTTCTAGCACGATCGCTCAACTGTCGTATTCGGCTTATTTATCTGATTTTTATACAAATATGAACTAATGTGCAAACTACCACTCCAAACCTTTTTAATTGTTAGAAGAAAATTATAATGTCGTGAGAATATATCTCGAATTTCGTCACATAAATGTGTCCGCAATTTTTGATATATTCCGACTTCATTGGGATTTGGATTGGGGTCACATAAATGTGTACCCGAGTTTAGGGAGGTATTATTATTAAGTACGCGCCTAAAGATGTTAACACATTATTATTTTGGGAACGCCGTAAAACTCGCTAAACGACATATCCCAAAATCTAAGCAATATTTAATAAACAAATATGAGGACCCCATAATTTATAACTATTTTTTGGCGAGGCACGCCTTATTTATTTTAAAAGGGCAATGCTAAAGTGACTACATTTTTTCTATTATTTATTAATTGTCTCTAAAAGGGCTGATTAATTTACACTTATAAATTCGGATCTCGAATTCAAGTCTGAATTCAAACAAAAGGGAGGACCCTCTTAATTTGAACCTACTACCTAGCTCGAAAACCTAAATTCATATTGCAACTTAATTTCCATATCCCTAACATCATTTAAAAAAAAGGTTTTTAACCTCTAACAAATTGTGCATCGGGTTATGGAAAAGCTGTGAGAAAATGTAGTATTTGGTTAAAGTTTTTACTAATAAAAAAAAATGTATTAACTTATATCTAAATGAGTTTACTTCTAACGCCCACCATCAGTAAACTGACAATTAAACTCCAAGGATCACTAAACACATTAGATCATTTAAATGACTCTCAAAATTCATATAGCAAACTTGACTAGTAAAACTTAAGAATAAATATGCAAATCTCGTGTATGAATTATGACTAATGTCAAACTTAACTATATTATTGAAGTCTATGTTTCACATTTCAGCAGGAAGGAGCCGATATTAATTTGGCTTTTTTTTTTCGGTGTCAAGTCAATGCCAATGAAGGTCCATATCTAAATAAAATAAACAAATTCATTTTTGCGTATCCACTTCTCGTCAAGCAAACATCGCCTAAGCGGCTTTTAGCTCTTAGCATATTTACCAAATATTTAAAGAAATGAAATAAACCAGATGCCAAAATATTGCATAAAGAAGGGCAGGAGGTCAACTCATAAACCAAAGAGAATAGGCAAACTTTCCAAATTTCCTATGCTACATTAACTGATTCAATGGCTTGTATTAGATCATTATATACTACTATAAAATATACAAAAAAAAACATATCAACAACAAAACCAAAATACATGGCATAACTATTGAAAACCAACTTATAAGAGAAATCCAAATAAATAATTCAAATATTCATGACAAAAATTCTGGAAAATTGGAAAAACAATGAAGTTTAAGGTATGACCTTTAATGAACGACAACTGCAATATTCTGAAATCATACACTAGATATAAACGACTAAATCATGCTAGATATTAATATGAACTAGTACTTAGCCAAACCAGGAATTACATTAAACAAAATGAATCACCTAATCACATATAATGATAATGATTGATATCAATTCATCAAAACTTTGAGATGTTTATTTGAACTTCAACTTGAACCTCAAAAGATTCATACATACTAATCAATGTTCAATTCCATGCTAAGTTTAGGTTGTGTACGTGAAAAATTGAACGTAAATGAGGAGATGAAAGAGTCAGTAGAGGCAGCAGCAGTATAAGCAACCAAACAACAGCAAATTCCCATAGTACCGAACCAGTTCAATCAACAGAAACAATTTTTTGAGAAAGAAGAACCAAAATGAGGTTAACTGGAACAATTTCCAGCAACAACCAATAAACAGTAACACTCTAAAGCCAAACTTAGTCAACAGCAAATGGCACCACAAGAATACCAAATGCCAATTGCAGGCAGAAACAAAAGGAACTTAAACAGTAGAACAATAATCCTCTGGTATTCGAACACTCAAGGAAAAGGAAGCTTGAAACTTAAAATGAGACAACAATTGCTTCAACAAGAGACCTCACTATCAATATTAGCTCTCAGGATTCTTAAAAAATCTTTTAGCTCTTTTCAAAAATCTGTTTTTGCTTCTCAGTCTGTGTCCTTTCTCCATTGTATTCAAGTCCTTTTTATAAACCAAAAATCAGAACTAGCAGCCTAATTTTAACTACTGTCCAGCCCACTCATCTTAATCTTTTATTATTTTAAAGCAGCTAATGTACTTCCTATTTAAACTAGGAGACTCCTACACAAAACTATTGTTTAATTACCCCCTAAATTAATAGCAGCCTATTGGAATTACTGTCTTGCCCCTTCCCTTTCAAATTGTAACAGCTATAACCAACCTAAACAAAATCACTTATCAGTGAAGACAAATTCATACGAAATTGCAACAATGGAAGATTTCAAGACTTGACTCACATGTAAAAACTGAAAACAAACAGAGTTGAGTGATCGGCAAACCAAATTCAATCCTCCATCATACTTTAATGAACATAAATAGTGAAGACATATTCATACCAAATCCAAAAATGGACAAATTCATCCGATATTGCAGATACGGCAGATTTTGAGACTCGGCTAAAACAGGGACTTCGTAAAAACTAATTCTTCGACGACGTTAATCAATCGAACATGTATACTAATAACAAACAACAATCAAACAATCAAATAGAAATAACAATTTCGACCAAATAAAAAGGTCTTGAGTTCGGAGAAGAAGAGAGAAAAAGAAAACTAACTAACAAACGAAAACAAACTATACTAAGCATTAAAAAACGGAAAGAAAATACCTTGAGAAGAAGAAATTGGAACGAACAGCTTGGCACAAATCTCGGATTTGGCTCGAATTCGGATTTTGGAGTCTAACGGACTTTAGTCGAAGTGTTTTCAAATAAAAATACTCCGAATAAGGTTTTTTAGACCCCAAATCACAAATTAATCGGAAGAAAATTAGCCTTTAGGATTTCTAGGGTTCTTGAAGGTGTGATTTGGGATTCGAACGGTTTAGGCTAGATTTGAACGTAATGGTTTGTGGATTCAGATAGAGGGGAAGGAGGGGGAACTTGTGGTATTATTTTGGTGGGCGGCGGCATTGTTGCCGCCGGGTTTTCAGGCGAGGGAGAGGGGTGGCGGCGTGAGGCTTGAGAGAAGATGAGAGAAATAATTTAGGGTTTTGGAGGGGGGAAATGAAATGGGTTTTTGGGTCTTGGGGGTTTTTGGGTATATTAAAATGATGAATTAATCTGGACCGTTGGATCACAAGAATCCAACGGCCAAGATCAATTGTTTTTAAAAACAGAAACGGGCCGGGTGAGGGGCAACGGGCTAGGGATTGATTTGGGTTATTTTAGTGGGTTGGGACGATTTGGGCCTGGAATTTTGGGTCCAAATAAGTGGCCCAGTTCCGATTTTCTACTCTTATTTTACTTTCTTTTTTTTTCTTTTTCTTTGTTTTATTTTAAGAAATGAATACTGAAATATCATAATTTTAATTACAAAAAATAAATTAAACTATCATAATTACTAATTAACTCTAAGTAATAATTTTTTCACAAACAATTAAACATTAGACTACACAATTTGACTAAAAATGCAAAAATAACCAAAATTACTTAATTAAATCCTAAATTCAAATGCATATATATATATATATATATATATATATATTGTTTTTATTTTAACAAGTAAAAATGTATGCCCGAAAAATGCGAATAATAATTAAGAAAAATCGAACAAACAGGAGGATCTGAATACAATAATTTCGGATCTAAAAATACTAACAAAATACGGACAAGAACAAAAATTTGAAATCGACTAACCGGATTGAGACAACGATCAGTCGACCAGCTTCATTATATATATATAAACGTAAATACATATACACAGAGAAGTAGAAAAAGAACATAAGGGCAAAGAGAACGTAGGCGGGGAGGCTTGGCTCCCGAATTACTGCTTGGCGGTTGTTCCTGGGAAAAATTCTGGCGGGTGTTATTGGAGGGTTGAAGAAGAAGAAGAAAGAGTGGTGTGTAAGGGTTGTGGCGGCTAGGGTTTGTGGAGTGTATAATGGCTGGTCTCTACTGAGACCAAAGCCTTATATACCCGTCGTCCTCAAGGTGATCTTGGCCGTTGGATATCTGATGATCAACGGTCACGGCTTGGCCTAATCAAACGATGCCGTATTGACCTACATGAAGCCACAGGTCTCCTCCGTAGGATCATCTGGATTGGACGGTTGAGATCAAGTCTCTCATATTAATTAACCATTAAAAATCCGTTAATACTCTCAACCGTTGGATCTGAGGAAGTGAACGGCTGAGATTCTATCAATTTAAAAATACCTGGACCGGATCATTTTGGGCTAAAACATTGGGCCACAAATTAGACTTAATCCTGGCCCAGTTCCGGATTTGTTTTTCTATATATTTTTTCTTTTCTTTTATTAATTAATAATACTAAAAAAAATGCTACGACTAAATTATAAAACCTAGAATTATCTTAAAATACTAATTAACTCCTAATAATAATTATCACAAAAAATTAAACATTAATAAAAAATAAAATTGCACGATTTGGACATTAAATGCTTAAAAATGCAAAAAACACATGTTTTTCATGACTTTTCATTTTCCGAAAAAATAAACTTAATTGTAAACTTGAATTTATATACAAATGCATCATATTTTTGTATATTCTATTTATTTAAACAAGCAAATAGGTACAGATAAAAATGCATATAATACAAGAAAATAACACAAAATTCACAACAATTGCAAGAAAACTAAAAATTTATTTATTTTGAATCTTTGGGAGTATTTCTCTCATAGGGCAAAAATCACGTGCTCACAGCTGCCCCTCTTTGCGCGTAAGATAAGTGAGCGAATACGAGTGATTTTTGCCCGTTTTGAGAACTCCGTGTGAAGCATTTTTTCAAAAGACTTGACCGAACCTTTGCTTCAAAAAGGTATCCTACATATCCTGGGATAAACAGGAATCATGTCAATGTAGTTCGGGAAGTTTTGGTAGCTGGGACTATCGTGACTGCTGTGATCTTGCTGTTACTGCTGCTGCATGTTGTTACCACTGCTTTACTGAACTCGTTATTACACCGTCAAAAATAAAATAAGAAGCTAGACTAAATTATGGTACATGAACTGTAAACTCTTATCTACATCTTCAGCTTTGTTCTTGCTGCTGGTGACACGACTTCCTTGATATAAGCTTGTTACGCAGGGGGTTCTTGATTTCTTCTTTGGTATTATTGAATTCTGCTTTGACCTTGAAATGTATTCCTCTGTTCTACAGGCGGGCTCATAATCTTCTTCAACTAAAAATGACAACCTCCATTTTACAGGCGGGCTCTTGACTTCTTTAATTTGAAAATAACACCTCTATTTTACTGGCGGGCTCTTGATTTTTCAACTTCAAAAATAACAACCTCTATTCTACAGGCGGGCTCCTGACTTCTTCAACTTAACAATAACACCTCCATTCTACAGGCGGGCTCCTGATTTCTTCAATAAAATAACACCTCTGTTCTATAGGCGCGCTCCTGACTTTTTCAATTTAAAAAATAACAACCTCCGTTCTATCTTTTGCTTTGATCCTCCTTTGTGATCCCCAATTAGGAGATCTGGCTAATCCTCCTTGCTAAGCCCCCTCTTAGGAGATCTAGTATGCTCTCCAAGACCCCCGCTTATCTTAGTGATTATGTATGTAGCTTTATCCCGTCTTCCAAGATTTTTCCCTCTTCTAATACAAATTGTTTGTTAGAGCCACAATTCTATCATCAAGTTGTGTCTAATCCTGCTTGGCAAAAGATCATGATAAAAGAGTTTCAAGATTTAGAAGCAAATAACACAAGGACTATCATGCCTATTCCTTCAAGGAAGAAAGCTATATCTTGTAAATGAGTTTACAAGATTAAACAGAGGCCAAATGCATTTATTGAGAGATATAAGATTAGGTTAATAATTGTAGGTGATAGACAACACGAACATGTCAATTTTACTGGAACTTTCTCACTTGTAATCAAATTGACCACTATTAGATGTCTATTGTCCATAAAAACTAAGTGACATTAGATAGTTTTTTCAATTTGATGTTGATAATGCATTTTTACATGGGATATAGAAGAAGAGGTATATATGAAAATACAATTTGGTTTGACTGTCCAATATTATATTTCTACCACTTCTTTACCTTGTAGAATTAATAAATATCTTTATGGTCTTAGACAGACCTCAAGACAATGGTAATCTAAGTTATTTTCAGCTGGTTTTCTTTTAAGGATTTTCAACCTAGTGTAAATAACTATTCCTTGTTTAGAAAGATGCATGGTAATTAAATGACTATAGTAGCAGTTTACATTTATGATATACTAGTGACTGGAGAAGATTTATCTAAAATTGCTTCTCTAAAAATATTTTTAGCTGATCAAATTGAAATAACAAATCTTGATGAAATTCATTTTTTTCTTGGGCTTGAGGTTATGAAGCAAACAAATGGGTTCCTAGTTAATCAACACAAGTTTCTTATGGATCTTTTTTCTGAGTTTTACTGTTCTATTGTTACTCCTATAGTATCTCCCCTAAATCCTCGAGTTAGGTTGTCAACTAACATTGGAGATTTGTTGACTGATCTGTCTATGTATAGAAATTGGAAGGAAAGTTAAATCTCTTACAACACACTAGACCTGATATATCATTACTATTTAATATTTGAGTCAATACATGTGTGCCCCATGAATGCCTCATTTAGATGCTCATTACCATGTGTTGAATAAGTTGGCTGGTACCCCTTCACTTTGTATGTTATTGTGTAACTCTCCAAACTTTGCTCTCAATGACTACTGTGATTCTGATTGGGCAAACTATGCTGATTCTAGAATATTTGTTCCTTATTTTGTTTCTTGGAAGTTATTCTATTGCCCGAAAGTCTAAGAAACAACCAACTATTGCTCTTTCCTCTATTGAGGCTGACATGGCTCTAAGGTTGCTGGTTGCTGATGTCTCTTGGGTACTCAGACTTTTGGATGAACTTGGTGTGGAGATCTTGTAACTATTGATATTTTTGGTGACATCCAATCTGCCATGCATATTGCCAAGAATTCAATATTCTATAAGAGAACTAAGCATATGAAGTGAATTGTAATTTTGCTCGAGATGTTTTGAAGGTTGAGATCATTGCTTCGCATTCAATTTCCATCACTTCTCAACTTGCTGGCATTTTTATTATGTCTTTTTTGGGTAACAGTCAGAAGGCCGCGATCTCTAAGCTTGGATTAGATTCCCATTCTGGGGGGGGGGAGGTGTTGTAGTCAATTAAGTAGTGCACCTATCCAATGAGCAGTAGTGCATATGCCTAATGAGACAGAACACTTAAAGATTTAAATCATTACCCAATCTGAATGTTGTAGATGTAAAAATAAACTTTCTCATTTTTTTATACAGTTTTCTAATTAATGAAAATTATTTTTTCTTTTCGCTCATGCTCTCTATTTTATTTTCATACCAAAACTGAGGTTTAGGACTTTCTTCACACAATTTTCTTGATTTTGTGCTAACAACAAAAGAAAGAGAAGAAGGTCGAGGTCAATCCGCGCAACAATGAAAAGTGACTAATCATAAAATAAAAATGAAGCACACTTATCGGGAAGCTTGGGCTCGAACTTATCACGAAAAGCCGACCACTCACGAACCACATTATATGAGGAAGGATCCGTCAATCGTGAATATATTCAACCATATGAGGGGACTTGACCTCAGTTGCATGAAGAAAAGGTAGGCAACACAACCAAAGTCAACCAACACAAAGTACAATAAAAGGAAATGGTAAGGATTCTTACAGGCATAGTATTAAAGATCAGGGAACCACTTGCATTAAACACTATGTCCTTATTCTTGACGTTGGAGTAATTGAGCCAAAACTGATGGTTAGCCTTGTCTTCCATTTTTACAACTAAACATTTGTCGTGCCCTGCAGGGATTGGGTCTATATGGGCAGAAATTTTGAATCTAGCCCTAAACTCGATAAGAGCAGCCTCTCTCATCGATGACCCTTAAGACTTCAGGGTCATCCTCAGGTAACTTCGAGAAATTGGACCTAGTTTTCTCCCTAAAAGGGATTATTTCCCGTACTGTAGGGAAGTTGTCATCCTCTGCGGCAATGGCTACCCGATCGTCATGGGGGGCACACGCACTGCAAAAGGTGTGGGGTCATATACTCTCCAAGAACCAAAAGATGTATTAACCATTTTTTAAGTGTATGTATAAACATGATATAAGAACAAAAGAACCCTAAGTAGTAGAAGTGATCGAAATCAGCCAAAATAGAGACACAAGAGAAAGTAACAGAAGCTGAAACCCAAAATGAAGAAGGAAGAAGAAGACACAAATTCTCAATGTTAGGGAGAGCAAAGGCTTAGGCCAAGGGTTTCACCTCTCTATTTATAACAATCAGGGCATCGATACCGAAAAATCAAAAACGTCAATGGCCAACATAAATATCGAAATAGCAGAGGCACGAGAATGACGTAAAGCATTAGGTAAAACACTTTATAATAACGCATGATGTCATTACGTCACTCTGAATTGATGTAACCATGTGTTATGACTCACAAAGTGCTACGTAACTACCCCGTCCAGAATGACGTTGTTCGAACTGCCCACCTAAATTTCTCAACTATGACTAACAAAGTCCGCTCATCAAGTTCGTCTAGAGTCGGCCTCAATAAAAGGAAGGACTAACTGTGTGGGTCTAAATTTGCCTTTAAGAGATTTAACACAAAGTGGTATTACGAAAAGTAATATGGTTGAGGTCGAGACCTAAATAGTGTAGCTCATAGTCGAGCAACCGGTAGCGGTCAAGGTCAAACATCAAGAGTAGTGTAAGGCCTCGTGAATTTTTTTACTCAAAGCCTGAGAGCTCGTAGTGTCAAGTTAGGAATACTTTTCGGACCCTTTGGATTGACCTATGCATTAAAAAGTCAAGAATAATATTTTCCAAAAAAGTGCAATTCTGCGGTCCAGTATGTGGTTGCATAATAGTTGTGCGAACTGCATAGTCGCCACAAAGTGAAGCAATTTGTTGGTCAATTTTGAGGTCAACTATGCGGCTGCATAATCGATATGCAAGCCGCATAGTCATTGCATAATCCCCTTGAAATTTTGTAGGGGAAATTCTACGGTGCATTATGCGACAGTAAAATAGGTATGCAGACCGCATTTCTGTCGCATACCCAGACAGTGTGTTCAGGCTTACATTTTTGCAGGCCACATATCAGGTATGTGATCGCAGATTGTGTCGGGGCTCCTATTTTCTAACTTTTAAAACCCGACTCCATCCCATTAGAAACACCCCATTAGGCCATTTTTCTGATATTTCACAGCATATAGAGTGAGAGAGGGAGCTTTAGAAGGAGAGACTAACTCTCAATCTTTTCCAAATCTTTGAAGACTCTCTAGCAAAAATTGTTAGGCCTTCACCCCAAGAGGTAAGAAACTTGACCCCTAATCTCTGATTTCAAAATTCATACTAGAAAGAGTACTTACCTTGGGGGTTCATGAGTATAAGAATAGATTTGTTGCATGCATATAATATCATAGAGTATTGGGAGATTGTAAACTATAAAAAGGAATTGGGGTATAAAATAATAGAAATCTATCTAAAAAAGGACCTAAGATCACAATGCACCCTTAGTGCTTGATAATATGCTCATACGAGCTAGATTCTTAATATTGTCTCTAATTCTTGGTTCGATTTGTAATTCTTATGCAATAGATTGAAGTGCTAAGAGTCCCAGAATTTTATAAGAATTAGGAAAGCTTTATTGATGTATTTATGGCTAAAACCCCCTCCTCTTAGAATTAAACTTCCATGGTGCGCGTGTAAATATTTTAAGTTCAAAACCTGATTAATGCAGTACTTGTTATGCTAAATGAATGGATGAGGTGAAAAACATATGTGGAAGGTACTCATATGTTTAATGTATTTTTCTTTTTAAATGGAGGATGTGTGGAGAACATGATCTACGTGCTAAATGCCTAAATGTCATGCCAAGGCTACGTTGAGACTAATATGCCAAACTAGATGAATCCTCTCTACGCTTATGACTTAAATTACTTTTGTATGTGCCTATGGTCTTAAGTGTAAAAGTAAATGTGAAAAATAGGAACAATGTAAAACGTGAGTTATGGAATATGGTAATTGTGGCCCCAAGTGTCGATGAACTAATACATGTGTACCCAAATATTGAAGTGAGATTATTAATGGGAATATGGTAACGTCTCGGGGAGACGTCTTAGCCGACCGGGCCGTGATCGGATGACCTATTATGCGCACATGGTGGTAATGTATTGATGACTGAAATCGAAAAGTGAAAATAAAATGATAGTAATCTCGGGGAAGATGGCTTAGCCGATCAGGACGTGATCGGACTCCGCTCAAGGAAGCGGTGGTAATGTGGATAATGATGCAATAATATGGGATGACCTAATCTAAAATCTGAGAAACTTTGTGAGAGCTACGTGAACCTCTTATACTGCTGATATGTTGCTTATTTGAAACTTTGTTATTCATATGATTTCCTCTTTACTCTTGTATGACTCTTCTTTCTAACTGGATGATGTTTAGTTATACATACTAGTACTATTCCATGGTACTAACGCCATTTTTGCCGGGGGTGCTATATTTTTTTAATGAATATAGGTGGCTCCATAATGGATAGTGTCGATCGTATGTAGCAGAGCATCCTCCTCTCAAAGTCTTGGTGAGCCCCTTTCTCCTTCAAGGGGTTATGTTGTACACCTTTTCTTATAGATATCTACTTTTGAGGTATAGCCGGGGCCTTATTGTCGGCGTTGTTATCATTGTCCTTTGTATCGTTAGAGGCTCCGTAGATGTTTGTGTGGGTTATGTACGTGCGTTGGATGGACCCGTGAACTACGTTGTAATTATAAACTCTTGCTTTCTTTTAAATTATAATTGTACGAAATCTTGGAACCCTAACTACAGTTTAAGATTGGGTTATAAAATAAACTATCAATGTTCAATGTACCCCTCTTATTGTCTGATTAAATGGAAATCAGATCCCTTAATCGTATTGAGTTGAGTAGAAAGTATTTGATAAAGCTTGCTTAGTTGGGTTCACTTGATTGAGCGTCGGTCGCGCCTCCCGAGGTTGGGGCAGGACAAGTAGCAGCAGCAACTATTTTTGCAGTAGGATATTTAGAAGGATATTCCATTGAAAATTCTTCGTACTTATACTTTTAGGGTTAATTTGAGGTATGTCACACATAAATAGAAAGAGAGATAATATGAAAGATATGTAATATTCTTTGATAAGAATGTTCTATGAAATATAGACGCTCTCTAGATAGAATACAAATATTACCTTTCTAAATAGGTTCCATTGTCTATTATTCCACACCTTTTCCATTATTTGTCTTCCATCCATTATTGTTAGGAGGAGGAATCACCCACCTCATCTAATATTGAGTTAATTGTTCTTCTTATTTACTTTCATGTCATTTATTTCTATTTATTCTCGGCATTCTCTCTTGATTGATGATCTTGAAACATTAAATACATGGTGCATTTAATATGTTCTCAACGCCATACTATGTCACTCATATTAACTGATCATAGATCCGTAGTTATTATTATTAATTAGGTTTAACCCTTCATTATATAAATTTAATTAGTTTACACTTTTTGGTCTGAACCAAAATTGTAATGGCAAATGTTTGACCTAAAAGCCATCGATCACTTTTATGAATTCAAAACAATAGATATGAGTTAAGGGCCAATCATAGCAAGTCGTAACATATTGCGAATATGATAAAGGAAAAGATAACGAGAAATATCCATACTAGCAACAGAAAATATATGTGATCTTTATTCATGACAATAGAGCGGTCTGCCTCCCCATGGGGAGGTTCAGAGCCATACAAGCATGTTTATTTTGATCTACCCTCTTTCTGCTTTTGTTTTTGGGTTCTCACTCTGTATTTTACTCTGTATATCTAGATCCCCTCATAAGGAGAGAGTGGAATCCTTTTTCTCCTTCCTCTTCTGGTATTTATAGGTGTGAATTGTATAAGTTGACCCATGATGGTTGGGCCCACATTAGAGAATTATTGTTTAGATATAACAGATAGGTCGTAACCTTAATAAACTTTTCAGGCGGACATGAAAGATATCTTTAATTAAGAGTGATCGTAGCACTTATTATTCTTGCATTAGCCAATAAGAAAGGTTAGTCTCATCGACTGTCGTAGAGTTGGGTTCTGACCCATACAGTTAGTCCCTCCGCTTATCATGCTCGCCTAAAAGTCGAGCTTGATGAGCGGATTTTGGCGATCATGAAATGGATAGTTTTTGGGCAACGGGCGGGTGGCGACTGCTTATGTCGAGGTCGTGGCATTCCTTCCCTCCCCTTCTTATATAGCGAAGGTCCGATTTCTTATATACTAGTATTGCCGACGAAGGGGAACAATCAGTACGCGGTAGTGTGAGTTCGATGCGTATAGCCCATACGAATTTTCGATGGAGTAAGATTTATCCCGCCCTTGGTGGTAAGTTATTCGCTTTTCTATAATTAGCGAGATGACAATCGTGATTGGGCGGGTACTTTATGACACCAATCGTGGCGATGCCTGTTTCGGTAGAATTGAACCATTTTTGACGGTTGGATATGAAGTTAATGACATTCGTCAGTTTTATCGAAAATTGATTGCGTTGCCTATACGATGGTTTGGGGCATTTGATTCTTGGCATTCTCTAGTTTACTTGTGAGATTTTGGAGCTCTTGTTTCTTGTGAACTTTAGGGTTCTTTCCTTTTTGCAAAGAGTTCTTCCACGTTTTTGGTTAAATCCAACACTCTACTTTATTCTTCATACAATTGATCAATGGCCAATTCTTTTTCCCATGAAATTCTTCCGACAGTAGTGCTGATTAGTCCTCCGCTGACTAAAGGCCTTTCCCCGGTGTTGGGAGAAGTAGGTATAGCCCAACTACGGGAGCAGGGTCGTGCCTTCTCATGCTGACATTGTCCTTGTCCGGCCAGAGGAGAGGGTCCACACTAATCACGCCGGGTACTGTATTTTTTATGTGTATACTTTTAGACTGGGATTCAGGGTTCTACTTCCCAATTTGGTGGTGGACTTCTATCAATATTTTAAGGTGTGCCAGGGCAGCTCACCTCGTCTCTTTACAAGCTTCTGGCGATGTTCTTAAAGTTTGTGGAGCTGGCCAGAAGGATTGTTACGCTCCAGCATGTATTTGCTCTGTACGCTCCACAGCAGGTGAGGGGGAGTATGCTTCGGATGAGCCCGCGTGGTTTGAAGGGGTTGACGGATGCTTTAGACGATGAGGTCGAGCCTCAACCGTTCAAACAGTTCTTCTATATTCGGATCAAGCACCTGGTGGCGCCTTCTCCAGGATTCCTGGAGACTTGGAATTACAGACGTGAGTTATCCCTTCGAGTGGTAAATTTATGTTTAGATTATCATTGTTTTCATTATCTTTTTTATAGACGAGAGGTCGCCGTTGGCTTTGTTTGCTGGGTTGCGTGGATGGCTCGAAGCCGTGGTTTCGCACACCGAGGGTGCCTACTCGTGGATGTCCTTTTGGGAGAAGTATGGTCGTGGGCCAGATACGGGTAAAACGTTATGCTTTTCGTATTTGGCATGTTTCAAGCTTAATAAATCCTCGAGCTGACCTTGTCCTTTGTTGCAGGGAGAGTGTACCGAGGCAGAGCCTCTCAATTAGCGATTTGGCGGCGGCCTGGAGCGATTGCTAGGTTCTTTGTGGCGCCAGTGCCGTGCCGGGTGCCTAGGGCTGCATCGGTTGAGTCTTCCGCGGCACCGTCTCCTTCTCATCCTTTATTTCGTGACGAAGGTCCGTCGAGGACCGTTCGCCCATGAGATAGCTCGTCTTCATGTGATGAGGAAGAGAGACCTTTGATCAGGCGTAGGATTATTTCTCCTCTGGCTCCTCTAGTGGCGGCTGTACCCGTTCCTCCTATTATGATAAATGTGGATTCCCCTCCTTCTAGGGCGGGGAAGTGTGCGGACCCGGCGCACACTCCTGAAGATAGGCCGAGAGAAAATGAGGTCCAGGATCGTGAGGATCGAGAGGGTAGTGCCGCCCCTACTGCTCAATCCTCGACCCATATGGTCGAGTTGGGGGAAGCTTCTTGTATGGTCGTGGATATTGGCGGCTCGAGTACTCCTTCGACGGATATGGCGGCCGTGGGAGATGGGTCTACGTCTAATTCGGACTTGGATTTCAAGGACGTACGCATGTTTCGTGATGGGATCACGAGTGCGACAGTTCACCCGGATGGGAGGCCGCGTGTTGTTGAAATTCCCGTGAATGAGAATTTGTTGCTGCTAGATTCGGGTTTGGTGTCTCAATTTGGATAGTTGTGTTATGCGGTGGAGAACGAATCGTTGAAGGGGGTTTCAGATGCTGGTTTAATAAATGAAGTAGCCGTGATGGGGATGAGGGTATGTATTCGGGGGTGGCAACTTATTTGTTTTCTATTTATTCCCCCCTTTTACAAGCTTTTGTATCTCTGCATGACCCATTGTCCTTTGTTTTGCAGGCGTTTTTGTTGTAGGTGGAGAGTCTTCGTTGTACCAACGTTCGGTCCAGATTATTTTTGTGAGTGCTTAAGAAGTGTCGTCGTTACTAAAACAAGTGTAGGGAGTTGAGCGAGCATATGAGGATTGACCCCCGTAACAGGGCGTTAGTTGAAGAGTTGGCGAGGATTGAGTTGTAGGCGAACCAAACACTTGGTCGCATAAGAGCTTTAGAGGATCAGTTGCATCGGAAGGATGATAAACTCGAGGCTGGACGGAGGGCTTCGATAGAGTGTGAGGGTCTTTGTCTGACCAAGGTGATGGAAGCTACCTATGAGTGGAGTAGGAAGGTTGCTGCACTGGAAGGACAGGTGGCCGCATTAAAGCGAAGGTTGGTTGAGGCCTTGGCCCGAGCGGATGACTTGCAGGGGATTATCCACGCTAACGAATCACAATTGTTGTTGGTGAGAGCTGTTGCTGCCTTCAGGGAGGGTAGTCTTGAAGAGCGGATCGGGGTTCTAGAGCGTGGCGCTGAGGATGCGGCGGGACAAATTGCTCTTTTGGAGGAAGAGAACAGGCATATCCAGGAGAAGTCTGCTTTTATGGGTGGTTCCCGCGAGGTATGAGTTTATGCTGAGGCCCAGCGGGATGTGTATAAACATCTATTTGAGGCCGGCATCATTGCTGAAGTAGTTTTCGAGGAGCACGTCAGAGGGCACAGGAGGCTCGCGTGGAATGTGGTTTTGACGCCGCAATGCCTGATATTGATGATGGTGCTGGCGGGAGTCTGGTGAGGGCTGACAATAGTATGGAAATTGCGGGTGGTGGCACAGGTAGAACGGGTGGCGAAGCGGCCAGAGCAGGAGATGGTGCAGCTGGAGCAGGCGACTGTGCGGATGGCCCTGAGTGAAAAGAGTGGTCTCTTCTCCTTTTGAGTGGTTGCTGCTGTACTTTTTTTGTCGTTGTGTTGTTTTTTTTCTTTTTGCTTTCAGAAGATGTTTGACTGGGTGTAGACGGGCGTGGCCCGTGATTGTTCTTTGAACAAGGGGGAGTTCCCCTTTTTGTATTGCTCAATTACTGCCTGCTTTACTTGCGCCTTGGGGGGGGGGGGGACTGATTTTTGGGCATTGGCGGCTAAACCCCACCTTTTTTAGTTGGGCGTGGAGATGCGTCTTCTCAAAGGCAGTTTGTTCCAATCATAATCCCGTTTTGGGTGCGATTGGACTATTCTCCGTGAAAACGAAAGCTCGACCAGGTAGTTTAGCAGGCATCAAATTTTGCACGGCTTTTACTCTAATAAGGGCCAGACGTATTTACCTGGTTGGCGAGGGTATCGGCCTTGCCCCTTAGTTTTATTCGCCAGTTTATCGGTGGAAGTAGATGAGTCGAACCTTAATTCAACAGTAGTCGAACTTATCCAGCAAAGATTCATGGCTTGAATCTCGGTTCAGCTGTCGCTGAGCGTAGTGGAGTGTGTCCGAATCGAGGGTGCGTAGCCTGAGTCGAATTTCAACTGTGGTTGGATTGATTTGGCGAAGACTCATGGACTGAGTCCTTGTTCAACTGTTGTTGAACATTATTGATTATTTTGAGTCGAGGGGCGTATCCCAAGTAGAAATTCAACTATGGTTGAATTGATTTGGCGAAGGCACATGGCCTGAGTCCCAGTTCAACTGTTGTTGAAAATTGTTGATTATTTTGAGTCGGGGGCGTTTAACCGGAGTCAAAATTCAACTATGGTTGAATTGATTTGGCGAAGGCACATGGCCTGAGTCCTAGTTCAACTGTTGTTGAACATTGTTGATTATTTTGAATCGGGGGCGCGTAACCCGAATCGAAATCCAACTATGGTTGAATTGATTTGGTGAAGGCACATGGCCTGAGTCCTAGTTCAACTGTTGTTGAACATTGTTGATTATTTTGAGTCGAGGGCGCGTAGCCCGAGTCGAAATTCAACTATGATTGAATTGATTTGGCGAAGGCATATGACCTGAGTCCTAGTTCAACTGTTGTTGAACATTATTGATTATTTTGAGTCGAGGGCGCGTAGCCCGAGTCGGTTGAATTGATTTGGCAAAGGCACATGGCTTGAGTCCCAGTTCAACTGTTGTTGAACATTGTTGATTATTTTGAGTCGAGGGCGCGTAGCCGAGTCTAAATTCAACTATGGTTGAATTGATTTAGCGAAGGCACATGGCCTGAGTCCCAGTTCAACTGTTGTTGAACATTATTGATTATTTTGAGTCGAGGACGCGTAGCCCGAGTCAAAAATTCAACTATGGTTGAATTTCTTTGGCGAAGGCACATGGCCTGAGTCCAGTTCAACTGTTGTTGAACATTGTTGATTATTTTGAGTCGAGGGCGCATAGCCCGAGTCGAAATTCAACTATGGTTGAATTGATTTGGCGAAGGCACATGGACTGAGTCCTAGTTCAACTGTTTTTAAACATTGCTGATTATTTTGAGTCGATGGCGCGTAGCCCGAGTCGAAGTTCAACAATGGTTGAATTGATTTTGCGAAGGCACATGACCTGAGTCCTAGTTCAACTGTTGTTGAACATTGTTAATTATTTTGAGTCGAGGGCGCGTAACCCGAGTTGAAATTCAACTATGGTTGAATTAATTTTGCGAAAGCACATGGCCTGAGTCCCAGTTCAACCGTTGTTGAACATTGTTGGTTATTTTGAGTCGAGGGCGCGTAGCCCGAGTTCCCGCGTGTGGACAAGGTGAACCAGGCTTGCTCTGATTGAGTTATTTTCCCTTTGCTATTGATTTCAGGAAGAGCTACGCGATCTTGCTAGGAATCCCCACAGTCGGCGCCAAATTATTTGACCTAAAAGCTATCGATCACTTTTATGAATTCAAAATAATAGATATGAGTTAAGGGTCAATCATAGCAAGTCGTAACATATTGCGAATCTGATAAAGAAAAAGATAACGAGAAATATCCATACTAGCAACAGAAAATATAAGTGATCTTTATTCATGACAATAGAGCGGTCTGCCTCCCCATGGGTAGGTTCAGAGCCTTACAATCATGTTTATTTCGATCTACCCTCTTTATGCTTTTGTTTTGGGTCTCACTCTCTATTTTATTCTGTATCTCTAGAGCCCTCATAAGGAGAGAGTGAAATCCCTTTTCTCCTTTCTCTTCTGGTATTTATAGGTGTGAATTGTATAAGTTGACCTCTAACGGCCGGGCCCACATTAGAAAATTATTATTTAGATATACAATAAATAGGTCATAACCTTAATAACCTTTTCAGACCGGCATGAAAGATAACTTTAATTAAGAGTGAAATTAGACCATTTTACATAATTAAGGGACTAATTTTGCCGTTTGCACTATCATTTGAGACGGAATTTTATTTTAAACTTATTTTGGCAATGGGGCCAGCCAAGAGCCATGCGTCTCTAAAAGGTGCTGAAAAAATCTCAGTAGCATAGATGCTACTCCTATAACATAGAACTGCACTGTGAGAGAAATGACATAACAAGGAAAGAGGGAAAGTAAGGGGGGAGATATGAGATATCCTCGTCCTATCCTTTTCTGAAACTAATTTATGGTCTCCTTGATAGAAAACACTGTACAACAGAAAAAAGCATTCACTCTTTTACTGCAAAAAGCAAACAGCCTAATTCTCTCACTGTAAATAACACTGCTCAGACAGTAGTCCGGTCCTTTCATTTCGCTCTGATTTCTTTTAGTCACTGTTTAGTGTACGAAAGAAGCAAGCATTCTCTGTGGGCAATTGTAGTTTTCAAAGCTTGAGTTGAGTCTCTTCTCCTCTTGTTGTCTTGGTCTTTTCACTGCTAGGTTTATAGGCCTAATAACATTTATTATTAGTAAAGCTTCTTTTGGTTAGTTGGTATAATTGCTTTTAAGTGAAATTAAATGGCAATATAAAAATATTTTGGCGAATTCCTTGGGAAACAACTCTTTGGCATAATTTGTAACTGCCTTTTATTGCAAGCGGCAGTTGATATAATTGGAGTGTGGCATTTTCTTGCTGTGGGGATAAAAAGGTTAGTATATTACTTCATGCCAATTCTTGCTCACAAAGCCATAAAAAGTTCATTAATTTTTGGATGCATGTCCATTTGGCAAATGCAGTATATCTTCAGTTACAGATTATTTATGGTGTGTGTATGTATATATAACTAACACAAGCACCTCCCTAACAAAACCCAAGTAACAGATTGCCTTGAAGTTGTTACAATCTTCAAGTCTTAGGTTGTCTTTTTTTTTTTCTCCACTTATGGTTTGCGATTTATTTATGTTTAATGAGATTACTGTTTAAGTTTTTGTCTTTTTGATTACAGCTGTTATAAGTTTGGTTGTGAAACTTTGCATCTCAGATAATCATCAAGAAAATGGTGACTGAAAAACAAGCAGAAGAGGCCATAGTGTCTGCAGTCCAAAATGAAACAGAGGCAGATGGTAGACATGAAGAAATGAGTATTAATTCAAATTTGAGCTTCAAAAGCTTTCTTTGGCATGGGGGTTCAGTTTATGATGCCTGGTTTAGCTGTGCATCAAATCAGGTTAGTTACTAACTAAGTTCCAACATGTTTATTCCATCTGAATTTCAAGTATCCTGAGTTTATGTTTATGGGGTTGCAGGTAGCACAGGTTCTGTTGACATTACCATACTCATTTTCTCAAATGGGAATGGTTTCAGGAATTCTACTGCAGATATTTTATGGTATAATGGGAAGCTGGACAGCTTACCTCATAAGTGTGCTATATGTTGAGTACAGAAGCAGAAAAGAGAAAGAGAATGTTAGCTTCAAGAACCATGTCATCCAGGTCTGTATTTCAAGATCTAACAATAAATTACTGTTGTAAAAAATACTCTCTTATGCTCATCAAAATCTTTTTTTTTTTTTAAAGTGGTTTGAAGTGTTGGATGGCTTATTGGGACCCAAGTGGAAAGCTATTGGTTTGGCCTTCAATTGTACTTTCCTTCTATTTGGTTCGGTCATACAGCTCATTGCTTGTGCAAGGTATGCTTATTCTTAAATTCTTAAATGAAAAACCCAAAAATTGCTTTCAGAAACTATTCAAATTCTAGACTATAAAACATACCAAATTTGTTTACTTTATATATATATATATATATATATATATATATATATATATATATATATATATATATATATATATATATATATATATATATATATATGAGAGTGACTATGCAATACTCACTCCGTTTCAATTTATGTGAACTCATTTGATGAGCATGAAGTTTAAGAAAAGAGTGAACACTTTTGATGTAAAATGAGTCACCTTTGTTTTGTGCGGCTATAAATCACTCCATTAAAGTAAATTATTTCTAAATAAGGAAAAGTTATCATTCTTTTTTGCACGGACTAAAAAAGAAATAGATTCACATAAACGGAGTGAGTATTATATTCCCACTCTCTATCCCATCATCTTCAATGAACCAAAAAAATAGAAATTCTCATTATTATTTTTACTTTCGTCTCAAAATGCCCTTAAACTGAATTGCTTTTTGTAAAAAGTGAAAAAAAACACTTTACTAATTTAGTGGACTACTAGTGCATTATTTTAAAAAACAAAAATATTTTGCAATTTTTTTAATTAATTATTTTTAATTCAGCATTGACCTAACAATCAAACTTCATAAGTAAACCAAAAAGGTTGATGGAGGGGTATTTTTAGCATTTTTAAATTTTTCCAATAGTTTAAGGGTATTTTAAACTCTTTTCCTTAAATTTATTTTAAAATATAAGAATTAATTTGTGTGTTTAATGGAGAAGAGTGATAGTAGGACAAAATTCTTATGATTAAAGCTACGTCTATTGAAATTTATTAATAATTGTTGCATACAAATTTTTTAAAGAAACATAATATAACAAGATCTAAGTAATAAGTATTATTTTTTTGAATTTGTTGCTATTATGATGTATTAAAAAATATTGTTGTTTGGTTAACAGTAACATTTATTATATAAACGACCATTTGGACAAGAGGACATGGACATACATATTTGGAGCATGCTGTGCGACAAGTGTGTTTATTCCATCATTCCACAACTATAGAATATGGTCATTTCTTGGACTGGGGATGACTACTTATACAGCTTGGTATTTGACAATTGCATCTTTTGTTCATGGGCAGGTACAACTAAAGTGCCTTTTTAATGGTCAAAATACACATTATTACTGTGATGGACAACAATCAATAATTACATTTGACCACTTGATAATACTGCAGGTCGAAGGAGTTATTCACAGTGGCCCAACCAAAATGGTGCTTTATTTTACGGGTGCCACTAACATACTCTACACTTTCGGCGGACATGCCGTCACCGTGTAAGAAATGTCTTCACTCTCTAAATTCAATTCATCCACAACACTCACGCCCATTTAAACTTTATTGCCCTCAAGGTTTTAAAAGGTTTTGTGATTTCATTGAATTTAGGGAAACTTACATAAATATTCCAAATAAATATTAACTTATCAACCTCTAGTTATTAGTCATAGATTTATCTAAACTAGCCAACAAAAATTAAAAAACCAAATAATAGGGTTTATTCTCTCAAAGAATCACATGCAAAAATCATCTTCCATATTTTAAAGCGTGATTAGCAACATTAGATACAAGACAGAAAGGAAATTTTATGGACGAGATAACAAATAAGGTGATAAAATACAAAAATTTATACAATATTCCAAAAATCGAAACAAAAAAAAGAACTTTTGCAATGGGTATAGTTGAAATTTATTGAAAAAATATATATAAGCCAATATACAAAATTTGAGAAAGATTGGAGGTGATTTGGACTGGTTTTATATCAAAATTCGTAATCAAATCGAGTTCAAAAAAGTCTTTTGCGACTCATGCATCAAATATGTATCACGCATGTATCTCACACAGAGGTATACATTGATATACATGTGATACATAATTGATATATATGATACATGTGATACAAATCTCATTTTTTTTTATGTTCAGCTTTTACTTCGAATTTTTAATCCAAACCACCTCAAAACTTCACCAAATCATCCCAAAACTGATATTCAATCTCGTTAAGTTGTGCCCAATCTATTATAATAACACCACTCAAAAATGTGATAGTATTTGTTTTGTTACAAATAGCAAATTGGCTATATTATAACTCATTCAGCTGTTGACAAAATTTATGAGTCAAAAATTACTTCTGTTGATGCCTTTTTTGCCTGCAGAGTAAATTTGTAGTTCGTGTTTGATAACATAAGTATATGAAGTTTTGCTAGTTTTAGATTATAAATTTGGAAGATTGGGAAGTGCACTTAACTTCAACTCGAGGTTTAAATTAATCGAACTGTTAGGTGCTATAGTTGTTATGGTGAAAAAAAGAAAAGGCGAAGGCATGGAAGAAAAAGATTGATACTAATCAAATAGTCTTGATTTTTCTCTAGGGAAATCATGCATGCAATGTGGAAGCCTCAAAAATTCAAGTACATTTATCTGTATGCTACACTTTATGTTTTCACATTAACACTCCCATCAGCAGCAGCTGTCTATTGGGCCTTCGGTGACCAGCTTCTTGACCATGCCAATGCCTTCTCTCTTCTCCCTCGAAACGGTTTTCGCGACACAGCTGTCATTCTAATGCTAATCCATCAGGTCTGTGTTCATAATTATAATCTTATGTATGTTACTTTTCCTGTTCCAACCTTGTTAACATGATGTGATAATCTTACAGTTTATTACATTTGGATTTGCTTGCACTCCTCTCTACTTTGTTTGGGAAAAAGTTGTGGGGATGCACGACACAAAGAGCATATGTTTGAGGGCATTGGCTAGGTTACCAGTTGTGATACCGATATGGTTTTTGGCCATCATTTTCCCATTCTTTGGGCCTATTAACTCGGCTGTGGGGGCATTATTAGTTAGCTTCACCGTGTACATCATTCCTGCTGCTGCTCATATGCTCACTTACAGGAAGGCTTCTGCTCGACAGGTGTGTATTTACTCCATTATCTTCCTCACCTATTCATGGAATAAAATACAATAACATAACTTGCTGGCTATCACACACCAATAACATTATCTTTTGCATTTCCACGGAGGCTTTCATGTGATGAGAAATAGTCATGACAATGATGGGTGGAGTTAGCATTTGAAATAAGGGTTAGGCCGAACCCACAATAACTTCGGTCCAACCCTTTATTTGGTGCAAATTGTTGATTTAAATATAAATGGACTAGGAGCATCTCATGTCAGCTAGGGAGTTGGGCCCTTTGTAATATACCTGGGCCTCCCCTGCTGATCACTACATTTGGTTGTCACACTCACTGATTAGCCTTTTGCCTTTGTTGGCTAGATAATTCAAAGAGGCTGTCTTCGTTTATTTTTGTGGTGCAATAATTGAAAGTGGAAATAAAACTGTATTAATCACTTTGAAATTCTTTTTTGTTCTTATGAACAATTATTCGATATCTAGGTTGTGCATTAGTTTTTTAAAAGATGTGGCAGCAAAAGAAATTTAAAATATTTATTGAAAAAGTTTCTTAATAATTTTATTAAGTATAACAAGACTTTAAATAGCCAATTAGGAATAAAAAATAAACATAATTTAAAATTCAGAAAATTTAAAATATCTCAACTAACTTAAAATATCTAATATAGAAATTTGAAATTGAAATTTATCCTAAAACTAAGCAACTTATTTTGCTAAAAAAGTTACTCTAGTAACAGAAAACAAAATTTCAACAATGTGGCTATGGCTCCAAATACTTCTAATTCTACAAGTGGACCACCCCATAGGCTTAAGTACTGGAATTGATGTACCTAGTGATTGCGATAGTTGGTAACAATTAAGTTTTTAAGACAAAATTGGTGGGATGTCCTTATAATTGGAGAGTTGTATGGTGCATTCGTCCTGGGATTGTTCGTAACCCACTCAACCTCCTTACTACTGATGGTGTTTTAACTTTTAGACGATAATCTGGATATTATTCCCTCCGTTTCAATTTATATAAAACTATTTCCTTTTTAGTACGTGTCAAAAAGAATGATTAACACTTATTGCGTTGGTCAAACATGATCAAGTCATTTTTGTTGACTAATTTTGTACCTTCATAGTGTGGGCGAATTCATTATGTAGAACTATTGGAGTTTAGAGGGAGTATGAACTTATTATATGTATATGAATAGATAGTTGGAGTAAAAAGAAATGGAGTCCGTTGAACTAAGAGAGCCACCTGCCTTCAATTCTGCCTCAATTGAGTTGTTTTATGTTGTGGATGCAGAATGCAGCTGAAAAACCTCCCTTCTTCCTTCCAAGCTGGACAGCGGTATATGCAGTGAATGTGTTTGTGGTGGGATGGGTTTTTGTTGTTGGATTTGGATTCGGAGGATGGGCAAGCATGACCAATTTCATCAAGCAAGTTGATACTTTTGGCTTGTTTGCTAAGTGTTATCAGTGCCACCCCCCTGTCCCAAAGTAGATTCAATTAGTAGCTTCCTAATATCTGTCATGCTTTTGGTAACTTTCTTTTGTTCAGTGTTTGTCATATATAAATATAGTCTGGAGATGATGTCTTTTTCCTGGTGAAAGAATGTACATTGCAAATATGAAATAGAACTACTCAGTTATTTTGCATCTCGACAGAACCCTTGAGGTTGCGTACACATGATCTCTATGAGCCTTGTTTTGTGAGGACTGTTGGTGATGCTGCCAGTTTATTGAACTCGTTACCCTTAATATGTCTGTGGTTAGTACAAGTAAACCCTCAGTGCTTTTTGGCTTGGGAATAGTATTCCATACTAAGTGAGTTCAATCTTGATATCTCCAACTGTCTCTGGCCTCTACCCGTTAAAAACCATGCCGTAATTTTCCAATGGCAAGAAAAAAACATTAATCTGTAATGCACTGAGCTGCAGCATCCAACTAAGTCCTTTACTCTAGTAGATAATGTCCTCCTGTTTAGGTTAGCATTTTGTTATTGTATTGGGAAAAAACTGAATTTATATTGAAGGTGACGTGGCGTGACACGTGGATTGGTCAAATGATCAAAACAAATTGATCAGTTAAGAGGCACGAGGAATATCAGACACGGGGAGAAGAAAATTAAATAGGTATGAGAGGCTATCCAAATGATACGAGTCTTGTATCTATTTAACTTAATTAAAGCCATCAAGTCAGAAGCAATCAAAGATATGAATCTCATGGCATAAAATAGTTTAAATTCACTATTAAATATCAAATACGTTAGCAAATCAATATTGAATGAGAATGATTGTGTAACGTCTCATTTAATGCTCATAATTGTCTCTTTAAGGCTGAAAGCATTTATACATTTTCCTAGAAAAATCAACTACAAAATGAGGACTCGTCATTTGCAAGGACACGAAATATCATTGAGATTATTTTAGAATACAAACTTACTTATTGCTTTATTATCTTAAATTATTCCTTATTATATCCGTCTACCAATTATTAGTAACCCGATTTATCTTTCAAATTTTGGTTTTGACCGAAATTCTATTTTTTGGTTAAATAGTTATGAACTCGAATATTGATTACAAAATAAATTAGGAAAATGAGAGATTTAATTCATAAACTCAATGATTCAATCATCACAATAACTAGAACTAAGAAGGAGACCCTGAGAAGAAGGATAGAGAGAGATGAGGGAGAACAGAAAGAGATAGCCTAGAGGGAGAAGCAAGAACAACAGAGACGAAGGGGAAGAGTTCTCAACAATACGCATAATCCCAAAATCACCAACCGTTGCTCTTTTTAATAGAATTGTTCTTGGGCCCATTACTCAAACAGGATCCCAAATTAGCCTGGCTCTATTATTTGTTCTCGGCCCAATAGCTCTTCTTCAGCCAATAACTATTTGTGTGTTGACATCCTTATTGGGCTAGGGTTGATTCATAACACATTTTATGTGACAGTTTATTGTAAAACTTTCATACAACACATTATAAATAGAGTTCTCATTCACCTTCAAATTGCAACTGCTACACTTTAATCAAACCAGCTCAAGTGCACCCGGCACCGCAGCTGCTACACTTCAACTTCTGCAGTTATAGATTTGGTCGCTCCTATTATTTGGCTACATACCTGCATTTCAAATTCGTTAACAATTATCGGAATTTTATAAAGGATCTGACTATTAAATTTGATATACTACTCAAATGAAACATTCCCTCAATTTACCCATTCGTAAAATGGTCCTCTTGCAGAGAAAAGTTAATTAGGCCAACATATACTGAAAATTATACACAAATATAACGTTTATCCTATAGTTGAAAAGCAATTAATCCACTTAAAACTTTAAAGCCCCATATGACAATGTATTAAGGTAACATTAGCAGATGATCGGTGCATGTTTGTCAAGTGAACACGGGGCAATAAAGACACGTAGAATATGAGTGAGCAATAACTGACACCAGATCTAAATTATGAGACCGGTGTTACACAAATCCCGATGTAATCAAGACTGGAGAGAAGAATTTAAAAGCAAAATACCGGTTGAAGAGCTCGTCATTAAAGGAGAAGCAGTTACATGAAATTTTAGTATTTACACTCAACCATTATGCGGGTATCAAGAGAGGTCTTTATTCACTTTTAATAGGAACTTGATTTGAGGATCTTATCTCCCATAATTTAGTTATAAATAAAAATTGTATTCATGGAAGGACATGAATTACTTGTGCTAATATTACTTTCTGTTAACATCATCTTGTTAAGTTCTTTATTATTGATATTGTAAATGCTTAATTTTTGTTCTTTCTTTTACATTATAGTTTTGAATAATTATTTTTGTGTGTGTTTGTAGATTTTAGAATTAGACTTTTAGTTTAATTAATTTGGTAAAGGGGTTAAGGGACTGGGCTTTTAAAAAACGAAATTGGCCCAAAATTGGATAAAATCGACAGCCCAAACCCGATCCAGACCTTGTGGTCTAAGAGATGTCCAAAACGACATCGTTTTGATAAATGTGGCAAGATTTAATCTTAGCCACTCACCATCACTTGATTCAACGGCCTTGATTAATCTCTCGCCCTAGGTATTTAAAGTCTAATTTGGCCAAAATTTTGCCCCATTTTTCCTTATTATCTCTTCATTTTTCTCCTTCCTCTCTCTTTTCTTTCTCCTCCCAGTAGCTTCGCCTGTCGCCACCAGCACCGCCCGCCGGAATTTTCCATCGGCGGCGGCCAACGTCCAAAGCCCATAAAACTTACACCAATCTTTTCCTCTCTTTACCCCCTCTCCTAATCCGAGCCCCAAATCCTCCAAAATCCTCTAAATTCCGTGAAATCGAAACCCTGTATATCCGCCTCTTACTTCCCTCTTCGATTTCACGGCAAATCCGATCACCACACAAACGTCACATAAACATGTAGATCTCCACGAAATCTACACTTTACCTCTAGTTTTAGTCCAAAAACCACACCGCCACCGGTCAATCACCTCCACTGTCGTGACCACCACTAACCTTCGTCACTGCCATTTTGCGACCTCTTGTTTCTCTCTTCACACTAGCCTCAAGCAAGGCTTTTCTGTCGATTTTCATCAAAACTAGCCCCCAATTCTCCGGAGCCATGGTTTCGATGAAAATCAACAATAGAAGCTTGCTCAAAGTCGTACCACTGTCCCTCCATGTCGCCACTCAATCGTCACTACACCACCACTGTTCGAACACTTAAATTTAGTAAAACTCGAACCTTAATATTTTCCTCCATGTTTTGAATTTTTTATTCTTTGTTATTTTATCGTAATTTTTTTGTAGTGTAAATGTTGTTAACGATCGTTTTGGTTAACTCTCAATCTAATTTCTGATTTTTTGTTTTTGTTTGAACTTAATTGATTAATCTAGTTTACCTCACAATTGATCGGACTTTTGCTTTGCGTTAGTTGTTTGAGTCTTGGTTTTATGTGTAGCATTTCTGATTTGTTTTTGTTTAAGGTTGCGAGTTTTATTAATATCTTCACTGATCAATGCATCATTTGGTAAATCTTAGTCATTAGGTTTTGAGTTTCTCTTAGTTGATTGTTAGTTCAGTTGTTGAGTCTAGTTATATGTTCTTTCTATCTTGGTTTGGTTTGACTCACATAATTGGTATTGATTTTTGTTAAAAAGCTGAAGAGCAGATGAATTATCATCTGTTAGGCTATATTAGCAACTTGCTTTTAGTGTTAGAGTGACTGAAATACTTTCAGTTTTCCATGCTTCTGCCACAGTTGTTGAAGGACTGTCCTTTCCCCTTTTGGACAGTCCTTAAACAGACTTTTAGCACACAAAAGTGAGTCTTTTGAGCCGTTTTGTTTTGGTGAACAAAAGTCAGTTCTTTTGGACAAACTTTTGGTGAACCAAAAGTTGTCCAAAAGTGATTTTCTTTGCTTACTTAAGGGATGTCCCTTTCAGATTTTAAGAACACACTATCACGATCTCAAACCCGGCCGTGATGGCGCCCAACACTAATGCTAGGTAAGCCCGACCATTCACTTTCTCAGCCCGAGCATGAATCTCAAAACCATTTAATTAAATACTTAAAACAAATATCACTACTCATAGTTGAAATACTCAAATGAAAACAATATGAAATTCTATGGAGGATTCTTGTATAAAAATATGTATTTATCTTATAAAACTTACCTCCAATCGGTTTCCCTTGAATCCCTCTTTAATTTCCTTTAAAAACCTTCAAAAATGAGCAGCCATGGGTGAAAATAGACCCAACTTCGCGAACAAGCTGGTTTAAAAAACAACTGACCTGATATAAATTTTCCTTCTATGCGATCACGACCTTATGCACGGGATCGCGATGAGCAATTTTCCCAGGCTCCCAGAAATGTGAAGTGTGAACGCGGAGAGCCACCCTGCGAATGCGAAGAGTAACAAAATCCTCGTACGCGATCGCGCAAGAAAGAATGTGATCGCGAAGCTTTACCTTCAGACCTTATGCGATCGCAATTAACCACACGCGAACGCACTGAACAAATTTCGTGCCACCAAAATTTCTCCTATGCGATCGCGGCCTCACCCCCACTATCGCGAAGACCAAAATTGCTGCAACAGAAGGGCTGAAAACCTGCAACTTTCAAGGGCCAAAATTGGTCCGATTGACCACCCAAAACTCACCCGAGGCCCCCGAGACCTCAAACAAAAGCACCAACCTACTCCAAAACACGATATGAACTCGTTCCAATCATAAAAACATATAGTTAAACAAAAAAATCATCAAATTAAGGCGGATTCAAGCCTAAGTTCCAACTAAAACTTCCAAAACCAACATCCAATCAAAAACCCGACCAAACGATGTCCGAATGACCTGAAACTATCACTCACACCAGATCAGAACCCCAAAACCAACATCCAAAACCAACATCCAAAATCACCTAACGAAGCTACTGCAACTATCGGAATTCCATTCTTACTTTCGGATCAAAATCTCACCTATCGATCGGATTTCGCCAAAATTTCAACTTAGCCAATTCAAGCCTATTTCTACACCGGACCTCCAAATTCAATTCCGATCACTCTCCTAAGACACAAATGATCCCCCGAAGCTACCCGAACCATCAGAATTCGATTCTAAGCCCTATAACTTACAAGTCAACATCCGGTTGACTTTTCCCAACTATTCCTTCATCAAAGAGACTATTTGTCTCATTTCCTACCAAATTTGATCCGAATCGACTCAAATTCGCCAAACACATATATTGAAACATGAACAAATGGGTCATCACGTGACGACGGACCGGGTCATCACGTTCTCCCCAACTTAAACAAACGCTCGTCCTCGAGCGGACCCAGAGTTGTACTAGAAGCAACCCAATAGCTGAATGACTTTACCAAACATATAATCGGGGTGATCCCATGTCACCCTTTCTCACAGAAGTCTGATAACACAACATAACTGGAATTTCACAGCCCATCCAAACCATAGACCACATTGCACTTCCCTAAATCACTCACACCAGATCAGAACCCCACGTCTATACTCAGAATAAACCAGAACCAACTGCAATAACCCATACTTGCCACTCCAGGTGGGATAACATGATTTACTACACAACGCAAACACTCGAGGCGATGACATCCATTCACATCAATTGGCCACAATAACCAAATACTAATAGAAAAACCTTTCTCATTAGCTAAAGTCTTATTCCAACGCCTTCCTATACTGCCCACGGCAACTGAAACACGCGATACACCGAACCCATCTCTCGGGTCAACCATTCATGAATCCATTTCTCTTTTGACTGATACTACAATAGATTATTGGAGTCAAACCTCGATATTACCTTTCTAACCAGCTGAAATCACATATGTTCGCACTCATTAATGACTTCAATGATCATTTCGATTATAACACACCACACTGGTGATATGACACCTCATCGGCCTAAGCCACGACGAGCACAACACAGGCTCCAATAAGAAACGATCTGAATACACTCGAATCATGACAACTGACTCACACAAAAGAGCTGTAATTCAAATTCCTCAGTACCATCACGGCACAAAACTGAGATCTCGTCTCACATCATAGAATTAGAGTACCTGAATCCTCCTCGAAAGGTTATAACGTTACGTGGCCTTGCCACAACTCATGATTCTATCCAAACACTATTACTCATGAAGCACCTCAAGTCCATGCTCAAAACGATCAGCCACGCACAAATTTAGGTCTGAACTCAAATAATCAATCTCACCATGGTGAAACAATTAATATACGCTATCAAATCTTGTAAGGACACAACCGATGCCCTATTCGTCGAGCAATACCCAATACGGACTTTCCTCTGAAATCAGGAAGTATTATATACAAGGTAACATATAGAAAACTATTCTCCACATCACACTATTACGGCGTGCAACCCGCTTCAAATAACATACACGTGGTGGCGTGCCACCCGATCCAGATACCATACCCGTGGCGGCGTGCCACCCGATCTAAATAACCCGTGGCGGCGTGCTACCCAATCCACACATAAATCTCGCAAAATGAAATGCACATCGAGTCAAATTGCTCATTACAATAAACATATATAGCCTCAAGCTCGGCCACGAGAAACGCATCCGACAAAGTTCCTCAATATCCGAACTGAATCAATGGTAGAAACCTCTACACTGACATCCGCCACGAAAGCCCAACTGACAAAGCAATACATGCCAGCCGTCCGCTAGTCCTAGGTTACAACTACCATGCTAGAACATAATCTGATGCACTCTGCTATGCAATTTGTGGTATTTTTCGACATAGTCCATATCACAATTAGTCTAGACAACCTGACTTAAGACAACCAATTTGCAATCAAATATCATAACCCAAATTCATCATATCAAGCAAAGAGAGAGCCACTAGGGCTTCCAATTTCCAATAACCGCCTCAATGGTGCCGATACACACGATATACAACTACTGCATAGGCGGATTATGAGAACTTCTAGTCTCCAACACGTATATAACACATGAATCACTATGCCTGATTCCACACTCCACCGTACGAATACATAGCACACACCAAGCATCCATTCATACCACGAAAGCTGTGAGCACGTGATTTTTGCCCCATATGAGAATTACTCCCAAAAATTCAAAATAAAATGGTCTTTGTATCGTCGTAATATCTGTGGATTTTTATGTTAATTTTCTTATTATTTGTATTCTTTGTGTATGCATGTTTGATTGTTTAAATTAAGAAAAATACAAAAATATATTGCGTTTGCATTCTTAGGTTTCAATTTATGATTGAAAGTAATCAAGTTTATTTGACAAAAATAGAAAATCACAAAAAATATGTATTTTTTGTATTTTTAGCATTTAAGGTCCCAATTGTGTGATTTTCAGTTTAACTTAATTATAATAAGAATTTAATTAGTACTCTTATAAACTAATTTGATTTTTGTAATGTATTTTAGAGTTTTGGTTGTTAATAAATTAGGAATTAAAAAGAAAATAAAAGACAAGAAAAAATCAAATAAAGGAAATCGAAATTGGGCTAAGGGTATTTTAATCTTCAAGCCCAACCTAAATACACCCAATTCCATAACCCAAAGCCCACCGGAAATATACCCATTACCCGCAACCCGGACTGACCCATCTCTGTAACCCATACCCTATCCATTATATCGATCTGGACCGTCGATTACCATCAATCTCACGGTCCAGATTGATTAGCATATATTCAATATTTCACACCCCCCCAAGACCTAATTTTCCCCTTCAGAACCCCATTCTCGTCTCTCAACCTCAGAGACGCCCCAACCCTAGCCGCCGTCAAACCACCGCCCGCCGCCTACCGGAAATCGCCTCACGGCGGTTCCGGTAGGCCAAACCTCCTCAAATTCTAACCAGCTCTTCCCCTCACCTCCATCTACACGAATCCCCTAACCGTTGGTCTCGAATCATTCCCGATCTCTTCGAATATTAGATCGAAGCTCGCCGGAGTTCGAAGTTCTACCCCAAACCACCCCAAACTCATGCCTCGCCCTCGCCAAACCTCCCTCATACCCCCACTAACCACGTTTTGGTTCGAATCTGACCAGAACCCCTCGAACCCCAATTCGAACCTCAAGAACCCTAGAATCCAAGAAACTTGGGATTTCGTCCAAGTCAACGGTATTTGAAGGCAACAGACTTCAATTGGAGTGTTTTTCGTTTGAAAAACACTTCAATTAAAGTGTGTTTACTTCAAAAGTGCAAATTTGAATCCTTAGGGCCGGGTCCGTCCAATGTCGATTTTCATTGAGGTAATTTCTTCCGTCCTGTATATTTCGATTAGGTATTTGTTTTGTTGTATCCGTTTATTTAATTCAAATCTTGAATTCTTAGCATTTTCTTCTTGGCCGCCCCTGTTTTCATTTCTTCTCAAAAGACCTTTTATTTGGTCAATTATTCGTCTGTATCGTTTGTTTGATTACGTATGTGTTCAAATGAGTATTCGTTTCGATTAGCGTCGTCGAATATTTGTTTTCATTTTTGGCCGAGATTTGCAGAATCATTGTTTGGCCAATTAAATGGTTATCATTGTTATATATTGTAATTGATTAGATGTCGTCGTCTAATTGCATAAGTTGATTTGTTTGAAATACCATACAGTGATTAGCACCCTTGGATTGAATAGGGTTGTTTGATTAATCTGAAACTGAAATTATGATTCAAATTAGCTAAATAGAAATCAAGGTTTAACATTTAGAGTATTTTAGTGTCCTGCACATGGGGCTAATCAGTGGAACCTGCTGTCACCAGCAGAGCATTTAGCCATGTCTGGACAGAGGTTACTATTTAACTAATTAAGCCCACAATTGACAAAAGCTAGTGGCTGAAAACAGAGGGTTTAGTGGGCTGGCAGAGCAGGGATGGGCAAGGGTTTGAGTGGATTTTTCTGGTCCTTAGCTCTTAGAGAAGAGGTCTGGTTTTGGTTATAAGTAGGGGATGGTTTTTGATATCCAGGGATAGACCTAGAGAGCCATATAGACAGTCATACCTGGAGAGACCTGAGGGAGAGAGGTCTTAGACAGTGATAGAGAGATTGAAAAAATAACTACTGTTTCATTGGATTCCTAGTTGAAATTCACAGAGATCTCTTGCATAGCTTTTAGGGTCATTTGTTCTGTTAGCTGAAGTTGATTGTCATTGGTTTGCTGAAGTTGATTGTGTTTTATTTGCTGAGTTGATTGTGTCGAGCCACTGCCAGTGCTGTATTTGGCCACTGGTAGTACTGTGTTTTGGGGCTACTGCTTTGGGTTTGTTCTGGCTGTTTGTTTTGGTTGTTGAGTCAACTGGTTGGTTGTTGCTTGGGTGTGTTGTGCGCTGTTGTTGATGTTGTTCATCTCGTTGCCATTGCTGATCCTGTTCTATCTTCGTTGTCTCAAAAATTTTTCAGGTACACTCTCATGTAACCTTGTTGATTATGAAGCATAATTGTGAGACAAGTGGGTTTGACGTGAAAGAGCAGTTCATATGAATAGAAATTGTACTAATATCATAGGCAATACCTTCACATATTACTCTATATGTATTAAACATAGACTGCTGTAGTTTAATTGGTATGGTGACTGTTGCATTATATTGTTCTATGTACGGACGTAGCTAGTATCTAGTTGGTATAATTTGTGATTGGATTATGTGAATCGTAACTAAAGAGATTATTGATGGCGGGCCTTGAATAGTTAAACTAGAAACATAGATTTTGTTTAAATTGTTAGTCAAGTACTTACTAGAATATATACATATATACATGTAAAATGGCGATTTCGATGATAGCTACCAGAAGAGAAATTGGCAAAAGAAAGAAATATGTCATTCCTCTCTTAGTTTCTGTTTATTGTCACTCATGACGTGCATTGACTTTCAGGCAAGGATAAGAAATAAATATCTTGTAAATTTATCCTAAACAAGAACAATTAGTGAGAAAAACAGCATGCTTATTTTGGCGCATAAGACTTCGGATTGAGTTTCGAATGCTAAATAAAAATGGCCCATATCGTTCATAAGCCATTACATATATTTAACATTTGATTTGAAATTAGTCAATAAACAATAAGAGTTGGGGTTTTCATCATCAGCCTGATTTGTAGGGGCAAGGTTCACTTAAAATTTTAAGTTCAACCATTTAAAAATGAAACATAGCTTCATGTTATTTCCTTTTATTGCTAGAGACAAAAACAAGTAGAGAATATAGTTCATCTTAGGATTGGCCTTAATAATAACGAGACGAGCCTCGCCAAACGCAAATACACAATGGCGGGGCCCTCAAATTAGTCGTTATAAAAAGACTTAGACTTGGAGGGACCGTTTAGTGAATTTCACGGTCCTTTCCCAAAGTTAATAAAGACGATAGACTCTTTAGGCGCGATTTATAAGTAAATTACTTTCTTAAATGCGGGTGCGCATTTATGTGACCCAAATCTTACTCTCGGCGGAACTGAAATACACTAAAGTCGCAGGCGTACTGGTTGCGGTGCGACTCGAAATGTGTTTTCGTGATGTCGCAATTCTTCTAAAAAATAAAAGCGAAGCATTAAAAATACATAGTTAAAATATATAAAGAAATCAGATAAAAGCAAAAGTACAGTTGAGCGACCGTGCTAAAACCACGGAATCCGGGAGTGCCTAACACCTTCTCCCGGGTTAACAGAATTCCTTATCCGGTTTTTCTAGTTTCGCAGACTATATTACAAAGTCATAAAATTTCCTCGGTTCGGGATTAAACCGGTGACTTGGGACACCATTATTTTTCCAAGTGGCGACTCCGAATTAATTAAATAAATCCCGTTTCGATTGTCCTTTAATTGGAAAAACTCCCTCGCGCTCCCGCGGGTGCGTAAAAGGAGGTGTGACGGCTCTGGCGACTCTGCTGGGGACTTCACCTCTGAACTTCGGTTCGGGGTCTAAGAATTCGAGTTCAGTTAAATTGTTGTTTTGTCTATATCTGATTTTATTACATGTTTAATTAATGTGATACATGTCTACCGCTTCGATACTAGTTGTAAACACGTGATTTTTGACCCTCCCCGAGATTTTCTATATTTTTAGCGTAAAATATTTAGTTTAGTTTTAATATAACTATTTTTAACTAAATTTGACTCTTTTACTTTATTTTTACCTTAAAATAAAAAATAACAAAAATATAGTTTTGTTAATGTTTCGTAGTCATTTTTAAACTTGAAAAATATAAAAAATAGCTTTATTTTAATTACGAGTATTATAGTTATTTTGATTACCTAGGATTAATTAAATAACACCGTGTTCTCATTTTCGGTTCCGGGCGAAGAATAATATTCGGGTTCGAACTACCCGGTTTTATAATTTTCGGACCTAGCCCGTAATAACCCGAGTCCACCACACGTGGGGGACACACATGGGGGACACGGACAGAATATTATGGGAGGGGATGGGCATCAACATTGTTAAAATAAAAGTGGGAATATTATGGGTCTTGAATTTAAAAAAGGGAGATAAAGGGGATGGGGATACACGAGGGGGGGGACGGACGGGTTTCTTTATAAAATGGAAAAGGGGGGGGGGTCTTCATTTGGTTAGGGGTTGGCACGGCAAAAGAAAAGGAGACAAAACAAACGAAAAAAAAGTTGAAAAGAAAAAAGATTGAAAAGAAAACAAAAGAGAAAAATTGAGAAAGAAAAAGGAAGCAGAAAACGGTAGCACAAAGGAGACAAAACAAACGAAAAAGAAAGGAAAAAGGAGAAAGCAAAAGAAAAAAGAGAGAGAGGAGTAAACGGAAGAGACCTTCTTCTTGGTCTCTGACGGAAAGGAACGAAAAACGGCAGCAAAGGGAGATAACCAACAGAAGGAGCTCTTCGTCATCCAGCCGACGACAGTCACCAGTCACGCACCAGCTCCATCCTCCAGCAGCCTTAACCAGTCCGCTACCCCCGCTAACCACCAAGTCGACCAGCAGTCCAAGTCTCCTCCATCGTCGTCCAGCAGCCACCATACAACAACGTTAACCACCAAACGACCGACTCGCCCCTCACGAACCAGCTTCCTTCTCTAGTCGACCATCAACATTTCTGCATCTATTTCATCCAGCAACATCCGTCATTTCGGTCGCGTCGAGTTTTCCGAGTCGAGGCTCTGTTTGAGCGGCTGTCCAGTTCGAGTTCGTTGAGTTCCGGTCTGTCGAGGTCACTGGTATAGTTCCCTATCTGGTCAGTCAATTCCAGCTTCATTTCTTTTGTTAGTGTTGCAAGTTGTTCGAATTTTTTTCTGTGTATATGCTGCTATATTTGTTATGGATTGGAATACTTATTCTGGACACTTAATCAACAACGGTAAGTAATTAAAATACCTCGTAGTATTTAGCTGAAAAGAAAAAAAAAAACACACTGATGTTGTATGTATACTATGGCATTTTGGCAAATTTTGAAGTAAAGAGACTTGAGAAATGTGATCAAAATCAGTAACAATAGCAGTAGTTATTATCTTATACAATTTAAAAGTCTTTAGCAAATTAGTTTTTCAAGTACGTATTTCATTTTCCGTGGCCAGTCACATAGTTGTCTTTCCATAGACATGAGTTGGTTAATTGTTTATTGAGGCTCGTGTTGACTCGAATTGGATATAGCTGAACATGACGTTGTCACAATATAGATATTGGATTGCAATTCATCGACTAAACTACTTAATTAGATTAAAGGAACCGGGGGTGCATTTCTTGTGACCCGGCTCCAATTTTGAACAAGGTTAAATAGAACTTGTCGTGAACCACGAGAACATTTCATGTAGCGTGGCTTACAATATATTTTAAATAACCTTAAATTAACTCTTTAAATAAATATAGCGGAATGAAGTTCTCTTTTAAATTAGATAAATGAGACGAGTCTCGCCAAACAAAAATGCATAAGTTGCGGGGCCCTCATAAATGTACACATAAAAATACTTAGATTTCGAGATGTGCTGTTTCTTAGCAAATATCATGGCCTTCTCAAAAGTGTAAATAAGTAATCGCTCTAAGCGCGTATTTTAATAATTTTACCTTCTTAAGTACGGGTGTGCATTTCATGCGACCCAAATCCAAATCCCAAAATGTTGAATAAGAATGTGTCGAGAATCCGGGTGCATTTCATGTGACGTGATTCGAAACATATTTTTAGGCAACATTCTTTTCGCAAAATCATAATAATAATAAAAGCGGTAATGGGATATTAATTCGCATTAAGTATATAACTGTAAAAATCAGATAAATAAGCCGAATATGACAGTTAAGCGACCGTGCTAGAACCACGGAATTCGGGAATGCCTAACACCTTCTCCCGGGTTAACAAAATTCCTTATCCGGATTTCTGGTTCGCGGACTGTTAAATAGAGTCATTCTTTTCCTCGATTTGGGATTTAACCGGTGACTTGGGACACCATAAATCTCCCAAGTGGCGACTCTGAAATAATTAAATAAATCCCATCTCGATTGTCCTTTAAATGGAAAAACTCTTTACATCCTTGCGGGTGTGTAAAAAAGAGGTGTGACAGCTCTGGCGACTCTGCTGGGGACGATAAACCCAGAACCACTGGTTCAAGGTTTAAGAATTCGAGCTTGGAATAATTGTTGTATTTGGCTTATTTATTATCTGATTTTATTATATGTTTGTATTAATGTGCAAAATGATATTTTTATCGCTTTAATATTTTTTTTGAACTGTACATATAAATTGTGCCGAAACCAATCTCCTCTCTGAGTCTTCTAAATCATGAAGAAGGGTGCACTTCGTGTGACTTCTTTTCCGTATAGTGTCTAATTCCCACCTTAGAACGAGGTTTGGATAAGTTGCAAAACCGGTGAAGCTTCTGTATTCCCGGGTTGCTGCCTCCTCCTCGGCTCGAGTTGTCCGTTCGGGTAAGCCAGGTCTAGAACAATAAACCCAGGTTTTTAAACCTAGAATAACAAAGCTTCATGCCGGATCCCTAGTAGGAACACTTATTTGCATCATGTTGCATTTGACTTAGGGGACTCAACACAGGGGTTGGGTCCGTCTAGGACAGGTGACCTGAAATGAAAAGACCATCCTGCTGCATCCTGTTTGTTTTATGTATATATTTGCTTCAGACTTGCAGGCTAACCGTTTTTTTTTATATTGAGAAAAATGAAAAAAAAATAGTCTCAAAATAGTTTGTTTTTTTACTTACTTAAAAAGAAAAAAAAACGTTAGTTGTAAAATAAAAAATATGTGATTTCAAAATAGTTTGTTTTTTTTTTACTAAAAAAAAAAAGAGAAAAAAAAAATTTTTTAAACTTAAAAAAAAAATGTGAAAAAAAAATATAATAAATAGTTTGTTTCCTTTAAAGATGTAGTTTGTTTGACCGAACTACGCAGGTTTGATTCTCACCACTAGGTGAGATACGTAGGCAACCCTCATCGGGTTCAACCACCCCTTTAAAAAATCAAAAAAAAATGTGTGTTTAATTTTGTCAATAAAATCAAAGTGATGCCATTTTTGCAAATAGCCGAATGTTCCGAAAGGACGCCGGAAGACTGTTTTTGCAAAAATAGCCACTTTGAATATTTGTAAATAATTTTGGACACAGCCTGAAAATATTCCCTCGCGGAAATGTCGAAAGGCTGTATCCGCAAAAAAATCAAGTTTTGAGTCATCACTCAACTTTACAAAAATAATCACTTTATCCAATTCCTTGCATAAATAGCCACTTTTGGCATTTGAACTTCTTCAGTCTTGTATTGGCCTGTGTCGGTGCTGAATGATGCCCCATAGGCCCCAGGATTAAATTTTGAATTTATATCTTCTTTATAAAATTTTGCAAAAAGAGCCACTTTGTCTGAATAAGCCATTATATGGCCAATTTATGAAAATATTCTTGTGTTGGTTTATGGTGATGCCGGACGATGGCCCATGAGCCACGGAATGAAAAAATGTTTTTTTCAAGTTTATCTTTCTTAATTAAATTTTGCAAAAATAGTCATTTTGTCAAATAAGCCATTATGTGGCCAATTTTGTAGAAAGTCATAATTGACACCAAAAATATTCTTATTCTTGTAGAAATCTCCTACACAAGTTTGTAGTTGGAGTCGGCTTCTATAATTTTCCTTCAAAAAAAAAATCAAAAAATCAAATTCAAAGAATCAAAAAAAAAATCAAAAAATCAAATAAACATCTCTTTATTTCTTGCATTAATTTGCAAGAACTACGCTCGGTCCGATTCATGCGGGGTCATGATACGTAGGCAATCCACATAGGATTCGACCATATCCATAACCAAAAAAAAAAAAAAAAAAAAAAAGAATGATCAATAAGCGGGATACCTTAATGTTGACATGCTGGCTTTGTTTTGTTGTGTCCATTTCCAGAAAGGTGGTTGGTTGTGGTTCTGAAATAACTCTTCCCCGTAAGACGAAGTCGGAGGACAATGGCAGATAATCTCAAGACTGAGTGGGTTGGTACAGGTACCCGACAACATCTGGTTGAACGGAACCACGGGTTAGTAGAGGAGGTCAAGATATTGAGACAACACGTGGCTGATATGTATCGGGCGTGGATGGATGGAAAAGCACCACCTCCGCCACCACCTAGCTTCCTGGACTCTGTCCTTACCCGTACCATGAACCCGATGCCGGATGATCTCCCGCACTCTCCATATATACCCGCCTATCACAACTTCTCCAGCCATTCGAGTAACTCAATTACTCGTCCCCCAACTATGTTTTCACAACGCTACTCCCGTCCCCAACACCACTACTCTCCCCGGGACAACCAAAATCGTACTTCACCTTCCAGGTACCCAGCTCCACAAAAGGCTTACCAACCCCCACGAACATACCGGAAACCCCCCGGGTCAGGTTTCAAGCCAAATAAGGCGTTTAGGGAGGAAAGGTTGCTGAAGCGAGAAAAGGCGCTCACCCCTATCGGAGAGTCCTATGCAAGTCTGTTTGAAAAGTTAAAACGTGTCGGCCTGATTACGCCGCTCCCCGAATACACTCCCGATCCACGTGCAAGAAGCTTCGATCCTACTGCACGATGTGCATACCATTCCAATGTCAGAGGGCACGATATTGAGAGTTGCCGTACCTTGAAAAAGGAAATAGAAAGAATGATTCAAAAAGGGTGGTTGATTGTGGTCGATGATGATGACACGGGGCACAGAAAATCCCCTGGGGGGTGTACCGACTGGAGCTAAAAATGTTGAAGCAGTTGGCAACCTTGGCAATATTGATGCAGAACTTAGTGGCTAAAATGTTGTGCTTGGAAATTGGGAAGATACTCCATCTTTTGGTCAGCTAGATGGAGCTTTGGTGGTTCGTTTTTGTGGTCATTTTTGTTGTCCGAGTTATTTTCAGGGTTTTCTTGTGGTCAAACCCTTTTGTCCTAGCAGTTTGCTTTGGTCCTGCCCAGTTTTGTTTTAGGGCTGTACTCTAGTTTGTTTTGCTTGTTTTGTCATTGAACCATTTCGTCATTAGTTTAATGAAGCTTTCGGTCTTTTGTTCTTCCGGTCATTCTATCTGTTTAGTTCTGTTTACCCTTTAGATTTGTCTTGTGCTCAAACGCCGAATCTAGTGACATGACATGCGCACACATAATTGTGGCTTAATTCTAAAAGTTAATCATGAAGCAATTGGAAGATGATCGGGTCATTTAAAGGAAATAAAAACAATTTGAGATTATTTGGATCCCGAGTCATGTGAAACCGGGGCAACTAAAAAGGAAACAGTTAAAGGCAAGCTGGCCAAATCGACGTGGGGTCATTCACAACAATGAAAATGAGAGTGTTGTCCAACTGTGCTTTAAAGATATGACGAATGTTAATTGTGTTGTTTACACTTGGCATGTTTTGAAGATTGGAATGACGAAGGCATTTTGTTCTGCTATCTAAACACTTTATCCATCGTCAACCCTTTGAGCCTTATTTTAAATTCTTTCATCCCCTCCTTCGGAATTAGTTGCAAAGACTAGAAACACAAGTTTGAAAGGCAAAAGAAGAAAGGCAAAGGAAGAAAGGGATAAAGAAAAAATAAAGAAAAAGAAAACAACAAAAAGAGATAAAGAAAAGAAAAGAAAAATGTATGAAAAAAAAAATTTGGAAAAGAGGAATTGGGAACTACGTTTGACCTGATTCCTTAAAGAGGATACGTAGGCGCTTCACAGCTCGGTCATAGGGTAAATAAAGTAATAAAAATCCCCAAGTAAAAAAAAAAAAACTGGGGCAAAGAAAAATTGTGTTTATTGTAAATAAATTTAGGTCCGAAGGTTGTAAATGTTGAACCCAAAATTGATTTTGTTTTGAGCCTTCAATACCCTTTCTTTCTAGCCCTATCCAAATCCCACATTACGGTCCAAAGAAAGACCTTCCGATCAGTCTTCAAAAGATGCCGCGTCAGGCGAGGGATAGAGTCCTATCATAATATAACACGTTGATTCTCGGCAGAAAAGACGTTGATTCTCAGCAGAAAGGAAATACGAGAGAGTCTTGGCAGTGACACCCCAATCCCCAGCTAAAAGTGATGCAAGTGAGAGAGTCTTACCGGTGAAAACCTTCACAGGCACCATAAGACGACGAAAGCCGAGAGAAAATCAAAATGAGAGAGGCTTGAAAGTGAAAACCCTTCGGGCACTACAGGTCGAATAAAGGTGTTAATCAGATGGAAATCACGAGACAGAAATCGTGAAAGACGAAGGATAGACCATATGCGCATGTCATGACCAGTGGATTTGGTATTCACGTTTGATAAGTTTTGTAGATATTTCTTGCTAGAGAGTCATTTTCTTTTTCCTTTGTCTTCTATTTTGTTTCTTTTTATCTTTCTCATTTTTATCAAAAATTCCCCATCAAGGTCCGTCTAGTCAGAACAAGTGAGAAATGACTTCAAAACTTGCCACCAACTTTCCAATTATTATGCAAAGCAAGGAAATGCCATTGACGGCAGAGAAGTATGGTGCAAAGAAGATTATTAAACTGGGGCAGAAAATTTTCTTTTCAGTTTGAAAATTTTCTGGAAGTCAATACCCACTGGGGAAGAAGGAAAGTCTTAAGGGAAATGATCTTCGAACCAGTGTCATCCTCAACAGCCTTCAGAAGAGTGAAACACCAATTTTGAGGAAATAAAAATCTACCGGCAGTGTTATCTTCAACAAGTTCCGAGGTGGTCGGACAACACAGAGTGGTAAAGGAAGAAAGGAAATCTCATCTTCAACAAAATAACCCCCAGGCAAGTTGAGAAACACAGAACGGGGAAAGGATAAATGGAAAAACCCATCCCCAGCATGAGTATCATCAAATAATAACATCCCCAACAAGTTCTGATAATGAAACACAGAGCAGGGAAAGAGGAGGAGAACAATCCCCAGCAGGGAGCACCACAACCAGCCACCACATTTTAAAACTAACCAATTTTTCTTTGATTTGAAACAGGGAAAAAAGGGGTTGTCGACAGCAAAGCATGCCACGAAGAAGATTCTCAAACTGGGGCAGAAAATTTTCTCCTGTTGCGAAAATTTTCTAAAAACCAAATACTTGGTTAAGGAAAGAAGCTAGATAACGCGAGGAAATGATCTTTGAACCCGGTTATCCCAGCAGATTTGAAAGAAAGAAAACAACAAGCTGTGATAGATGAAATTATACCCCCAACAGGACAGGACAAGACGAGGAAGCTTGCGTTCAGAAAGGCAAGAAGCCGGTATCACCCCCAGCAGTTCTCGGAAAAATGAAACATTGATTTCGGGATTTCACCGGCAGCATTATATCCTACAAGTTTTTCAAGGGAGCGAAGCGCGAGCCCCGAAGGAGGTTTGGAAAGAGGAAGAAGGAAAGGGGATCCCCGACAGGGTAATCCCCAGCTGATGACACTTCAATCCCCAGCGATCTCGAGAGAGAATAAAGGTTCTGAAGGAAGTAGAAAAGGAGGAAAGTAAACAGTTCTAAAGATATCCCCAGCAGTCAAAGATATCCCCAGCAGTCAGGAGGAAAGCAGTTCCGAAACAAGGTGATTTAGGAGAAATGATGGCTCAAGAGTCGATGCAGCAAGAATAAAATGGTACAAGAAGAGAGGAATGGCGTTTTATTTTTTCAAAGATATGTTTGAAGTCAGGAGCCCGCCTGAAGAGAGGAATGGCGATTTATTTTCAAAAAGATGTTGTTGAAGTCAGGAGCCCGCCTGAAGAGAGGAATGGCGATTTATTTTCAAAAAGATGTTGTTGAAGTCAGGAGCCCGCCTGAAGAGAGGAATGGCAATTTATTTTCAAAAGATGTTGTTGAAGTCAGGGAGCCCGCCTGAAGAGAGGAATGGCGTTTAATTTTCAGAGTTGATGGTTGAAGTCAGGAGCCCGCCTGTAGAGAGGAATGGCGATTTATTTTCAAAGATGTTGTTGAAGTCAGGAGCCCGCCTGAAGAGAGGAATGGCGATTTTTTCAAAGATATGTTTGAAGTCAGGAGCCCGCCTGAAGAGAGGAATGGAGATTTATTTTCAAAAAGATGTTGTTGAAGTCAGGAGCCCGCCTGAAGAGAGGAATGGCGATTTATTTTTTCAAAGATATGTTTGAAGTCAGGAGCCCGCCTGGAGAGAGGAATGGCAATTTATTTTCAAAAGATGTTGTTGAAGTCAGGAGCCCGCCTGAAGAGAGGAATGGCAATTTATTTTCAAAAGATGTTGTTGAAGTCAGGAGCCCGCCTGAAGAGAGGAATGGCGTTTAATTTTCAGAGTTGATGGTTGAAGTCAGGAGCCCGCCTGAAGAGAGGAATGGCAATTTATTTTCAAAAGATGTTGTTGAAGTCAGGAGCCCGCCTGAAGAGAGGAATGGCGATTTATTTTTTCAAAAGTTGACGTTGAAGTCAGGAGCCCGCCTGAAGAGAGGAATGGCGATTTATTTTTTCAAAGATATGTTTGAAGTCAGGAGCCCGCCTGAAGAGAGGAATGGAGATTTATTTTCAAAAGATGTTGTTGAAGTCAGGAGCCCGCCTGAAGAGAGGAATGGCGATTTATTTTTTCAAAGATATGTTTGAAGTCAGGAGCCCGCCTGGAGAGAGGAATGGCAATTTATTTTCAAAAGATGTTGTTGAAGTCAGGAGCCCGCCTGAAGAGAGGAATGGCAATTTATTTTCAAAAGATGTTGTTGAAGTCAGGAGCCCGCCTGAAGAGAGGAATGGCGATTTATTTTCAAAAGATGTTGTTGAAGTCAGGAGCCCGCCTGAAGAGAGGAATGGCAATTTATTTTCAAAAGATGTTGTTGAAGTCAGGAGCCCGCCTGAAGAGAGGAATGGCGATTTATTTTTTCAAAAGTTGACGTTGAAGTCAGGAGCCCGCCTGAAGAGAGGAATGGCGATTTATGTTCAAAAGATGTTGTTGAAGTCAGGAGCCCGCCTGAAGAGAATGGAGTGGCGATTTTATTTTGAAGTAGTAGTTGAAGTCAGGGAGCCCGCCTGGAGAATGGAGTGGCGATTTTATTTTGAAGTAATAGTTGAAGTCAGGGAGCCCGCCTGAAGAATGGAGTGGCGATTTATTGTTGAAGTTGTTTAAGGAAAGCGGCAGAGTGTAACGGAAATCCCCAGCATGAATCAGAAGGAAGGCAACAAGGATCAGAAAAGATAGATTCAGACTTCGAAGGAGAATAGCTCGAAGATCACAAGTAAGGGAATTCACTTCGGAGTGCAATACAAGATAGCAACAAAAGAAGCTTGCAACCAGAATGCGAGTCAACAGTCCGAGGGGATCAACAGAAGTGAGTCACAATGAAAAGCAATGAGTTAATTCAAGTGCAGAAGTTGATGAAAGATGTGGCATGCTCAAGACATGGCCGAGGTCACAAGCACTGTATACGTGGTCTTGATTCGAAAAGCAGCACCTGCAACTAGCAAGTATCAAGGTTCAAATTTAGAGTCCGTATGAAGCACCAACCAATACTCAAGATCAAGCTTCAGAAGACTTATAGATAGGAATCTTGTAACTAGTAGCCGATAGGCTTAGTTAGTCTTTCTCATGTTTTGATTTTGATGTAATAGCAGGACCACGGACCGGAACTTCGATGGAACGGAACCTCGACGGAACGACACCTCGACTGGGTCTCCACCTCGGTTACTCCATATTCTTACTCACTTCTGAACTACACGTGGCCTGATTCCTTTATAGCCAAGGATATGTAGGCAGCTCAGATACAAGGGCTCGGTCACATTCCTCTTCTCTTAGTTTAGTCCCTCCCAATAAGGGTCGGGTCAAAAATACATGTTTAATTAATGTGATACATGTCTACCGCTTCGATACTAGTTGTAAACACGTGATTTTTGACCCTCCCCGAGATTTTCTATATTTTTAGCGTAAAATATTTAGTTTAGTTTTAATATAACTATTTTTAACTAAATTTGACTCTTTTACTTTATTTTTACCTTAAAATAAAAAATAACAAAAATATAGTTTTGTTAATGTTTCGTAGTCATTTTTAAACTTGAAAAATATAAAAAATAGCTTTATTTTAATTACGAGTATTATAGTTATTTTGATTACCTAGGATTAATTAAATAACACCGTGTTCTCATTTTCGGTTCCGGGCGAAGAATAATATTCGGGTTCGAACTACCCGGTTTTATAATTTTCGGACCTAGCCCGTAATAACCCGAGTCCACCACACGTGGGGGACACACATGGGGGACACGGACAGAATATTATGGGAGGGGATGGGCATCAACATTGTTAAAATAAAGGTGGGAATATTATGGGTCTTGAATTTAAAAAAAGGAGATAAAGGGGATGGGGATACACGAGGGGGGGGACGGACGGGTTTCTTTATAAAATGGAAAAGGGGGGGGGGTCTTCATTTGGTTAGGGGTTGGCACGGCAAAAGAAAAGGAGACAAAACAAACGAAAAAAAAGTTGAAAAGAAAAAAGATTGAAAAGAAAACAAAAGAGAAAAATTGAGAAAGAAAAAGGAAGCAGAAAACGGTAGCACAAAGGAGACAAAACAAACGAAAAAGAAAGGAAAAAGGAGAAAGCAAAAGAAAAAAGAGAGAGAGGAGTAAACGGAAGAGACCTTCTTCTTGGTCTCTGACGGAAAGGAACGAAAAACGGCAGCAAAGGGAGATAACCAACAGAAGGAGCTCTTCGTCATCCAGCCGACGACAGTCACCAGTCACGCACCAGCTCCATCCTCCAGCAGCCTTAACCAGTCCGCTACCCCCGCTAACCACCAAGTCGACCAGCAGTCCAAGTCTCCTCCATCGTCGTCCAGCAGCCACCATACAACAACGTTAACCACCAAACGACCGACTCGCCCCTCACGAACCAGCTTCCTTCTCCAGTCGACCATCAACATTTCTGCATCTATTTCATCCAGCAACATCCGTCATTTCGGTCGCGTCGAGTTTTCCGAGTCGAGGCTCTGTTTGAGCGGCTGTCCAGTTCGAGTTCGTTGAGTTCCGGTCTGTCGAGGTCACTGGTATAGTTCCCTATCTGGTCAGTCAATTCCAGCTTCATTTCTTTTGTTAGTGTTGCAAGTTGTTCGAATTTTTTCTGTGTATATGCTGCTATATTTGTTATGGATTGGAATACTTATTCTGGACACTTAATCAACAACGGTAAGTAATTAAAATACCTCGTAGTATTTAGCTGAAAAGAAAAAAAAAACACACTGATGTTGTATGTATACTATGGCATTTTGGCAAATTTTGAAGTAAAGAGACTTGAGAAATGTGATCAAAATCAGTAACAATAGCAGTAGTTATTATCTTATACAATTTAAAAGTCTTTAGCAAATTAGTTTTTCAAGTACGTATTTCATTTTCCGTGGCCAGTCACATAGTTGTCTTTCCATAGACATGAGTTGGTTAATTGTTTATTGAGGCTCGTGTTGACTCGAATTGGATATAGCTGAACATGACGTTGTCACAATATAGATATTGGATTGCAATTCATCGACTAAACTACTTAATTAGATTAAAGGAACCGGGGGTGCATTTCTTGTGACCCGGCTCCAATTTTGAACAAGGTTAAATAGAACTTGTCGTGAACCACGAGAACATTTCATGTAGCGTGGCTTACAATATATTTTAAATAACCTTAAATTAACTCTTTAAATAAATATAGCGGAATGAAGTTCTCTTTTAAATTAGATAAATGAGACGAGTCTCGCCAAACAAAAATGCATAAGTTGCGGGGCCCTCATAAATGTACACATAAAAATACTTAGATTTCGAGATGTGCTGTTTCTTAGCAAATATCATGGCCTTCTCAAAAGTGTAAATAAGTAATCGCTCTAAGCGCGTATTTTAATAATTTTACCTTCTTAAGTACGGGTGTGCATTTCATGCGACCCAAATCCAAATCCCAAAATGTTGAATAAGAATGTGTCGAGAATCCGGGTGCATTTCATGTGACGTGATTCGAAACATATTTTTAGGCAACATTCTTTTCGCAAAATCATAATAATAATAAAAGCGGTAATGGGATATTAATTCGCATTAAGTATATAACTGTAAAAATCAGATAAATAAGCCGAATATGACAGTTAAGCGACCGTGCTAGAACCACGGAATTCGGGAATGCCTAACACCTTCTCCCGGGTTAACGAAATTCCTTATCCAGATTTCTGGTTCGCGGACCATTTAATAGAGTCAAACCTTTCCTCAATTCGGGATTTAACCGGTGACTTGGGACACCATAAATCTCCCAAGTGGCGACTCTGAAATAATTAAATAAATCCCATCTCGATTGTCCTTTAAATGGAAAAACTCTTTACATCCTTGCGGGTGTGTAAAAAAGAGGTGTGACACTAGTTGCACTGTATATACAAATTGCTATATGTTTACCGCTTTGATATTGCGTGAACTGTATATAAAACTGTGCCGAAAACCCTTCTCTTCTTACCCCCGGGGATGTGCTTACTGGTTGAGACTCCCCTTTTCTGATAGTGTCAATACCAAAAATAAGAAAAGAGGCAGGATAAGTTACAAAGCCGGACGATCCCGCGGGTCCCCGGTACGTAGCCCCCTCCTCAATCCGAGTTGTCCGCTTGGGTACACAGTCTAGAACACATACCTAAGCATCGGGATATTGAGCCTAGATTTAGGACGTTTATTTGCATCATATCCGACTTAGGGGACTCAACACAGGGGTTGGGTCCGTCTAGGACAGACAACCCGAAATAAAAGACCATCTTGCCATATCATATTTGTTGTGAGCATTTATTTAGACTGGCATGCTGACCGGGTTCTTTTAAATACTAAAGAAAAACGAAAAAATAAAAATAAAAAAAACAAAAGGAAATAGTATGGGGAAGTAAATTTTTTTTTCTTCAGAAAATACAAAAATGTGTTTTACCAATAAGTCAATAAATTTAGTTTGCCGATAAAAGACGACAGAAGGTTGACTTTGCCAACAAAATGATTTCTTGACAAAATGTGTTTTCTTTGACAGTCAATAAAAGAAAAATAGTTGTTTTGACGGACCGAACTACGCGAGTTTGATTCTCACCGGGTGTGAGATACGTAGGCAGCCTTTAACGGATCCAACTCCCATATATTTCAAAATAAGTTTTAATGACGGAACGCCAGGATATTTAATTTTGCCTTAACGACCACCTCTTTTGACCAGTCAATTCCTGTGGCCCGTTTCGTTTTTTAGAAAAAGATAGTTTTGGGGCAAATAAAGATTTCGCTTTCATCTAAAAATTACCTTAATAAATGTGCAGAATGAGCACGAGTTAGAGTACAACCGAAGCTATCATAAACAAGGTCCCCTTAAGCTTGCATAGGTGGTGGAGCGACTTGGGCAAGCAAGGACAAGACGCAGTTAAGCTGTACCTGGGAGATCTAGTGGGGCTACTAAATATTCCCCCGAGAGGAGACATCATACGAGCCTTGATCTCATTCTGGGATCCGGCACACAATGTGTTCCACTTTTCAGACTTTGAACTCACACCAACATTGGAAGAATTGGCCGGGTATATCGGAAGACCAAAGGTCCCTATGAGGGAACAATATCTCATCGCACCGAGGGTAGTGACAGTACATAGGTTTTTGGATACTGTGAAAATCCGCAGAACTGTACACAACCCAGACTTATCAGAAGGGTTATGCACTTTAGCATTTCTATATGACAAATATGGTCATTATGGGGGCTTCAACAAACACAAAAGCAAAATCTGCAGCGGAGACAACCAGTTAAAATGGGAGGAGCATAGACGCATCGCCTTCATGATAGCTTTCCTAGGTTCATTGATATTTCCTAGAAAAGATGGGAATATCAACATACAAGTGGCAGGGGTCGTCAGCACTTTGATGAAACAGAACAACAGTACTTTGGCTCCCATGATAATATCAGATATCTCTCGTGCACTCACTATCTGCAAAGCTGGAGGGGTCTTCTTTGAAGCTTGCAACGTACTGCTCCAAATATGGATGATCGATCACTTATGTCGTCGCCCGCAGTTTATGAGGTATAGTTTATCGGAGAAAACCTGTGTAGAAGAATTCCCTACGAGGGTCGAAGGACATGATTTGCCAGAAGGGATTAGTGGATGGATGCGACTTTTGCGTTCGGTCCCAGCCAGCAAGATAGAATGGACATTCGGCTGGCTACCCGTGGAAGAAGTCATATATGCATCGGCCACGGAATCATATTTGTTGCTAATGGGCCTCAATAGCATCCAGCCCTATGCACCAGGACGAGTATTGAGACAGTTGGGACGATGCCAAATAATCCCGAAAGAAGAAGACCTCAGCCCGCATGCAGTTGAAATTGGACCAGGAGGACAGTTCCCTGAAGCGTTGGTCCGAAAGATTTGGAGTGAATGTCAAACATTGAAAATAGACACTCGAGTGCGAGATCGAGCCCGGGGTGAAGTATCGTCGGAATACCCCGCATGGTATAGCAGAGAACTGGAGCATCAAAGGCTCACAAAAAGGCCCCACCTCAGGGAGTTTGCTGGAGCGTCACAAGAACAATGGGACTGGTTGGCCAGAGAAGAAGCTTATAGAACAAAGATTAGCAGAATAGAGCAACGGACCCAGGAGCTCCAATTTGAAATGGATATGCAAGCCGCCGCCAACGAAGGAGATAAAAAGAAGTTGGCACAAGAAAATGACTTTTTGAGAGCTCAAATCCAGCAAATGAAAAGGGATGCTGACAGACAGTCGAGGAGTCGAGCGGGCGAAAAATTGATAAAGGGTTTGAGAAGCCAAGTTACCGATGTACAAAGAGAATTGGAAGAGTCAAAAGCCCAAACAATGAGGATCCGTGCTAGCTGGAAAAAGGAGGCACATCAACATGCACTTCACCTACAACGGATGGAAGAAGATTACACTAAGACCATCACTAGTCTAAGGGAGGCAAATGTTATCCTCGGGGAGCGGGTTTTCAAGCAAGCCCGAGATGCTAGAACAGACCTCGACCGTTGTCATAATTTGATGGCTCGACTGCAAGAACAAATAGACAGGCTCCTAGACCAAGTCACCAACAACGCTCAAAGATTGGGGGCGAAAAACCAGCAGATAGAGCGGCTACTCAGAGAAAGGGACATGATCAAGGACAGAATTGGAGAAATCGGGCACTATGTCACCATGAAGTGCCTAGCTTGTGAACAAATGCCCCGCACCGACCTCTTTGCTTCAATTATGGGCTATGTGCATCAGATCATGATGGAATTAAGGGGACTACACAAGGACCTCACACCAAGGCCCGCGGCAAGGCCGAATGATACCTCGCGGGCCCCCAGGAATTTTGGAGCATTAGACTTTTGATTAAAAATGTATTTTTGGTCAAGCTAGTTGGCATTTTTTTTTTTTTACATTATCGAGTCAAGCATTTCTTTTGTTTTGCTGATTGTTGTAAGGCGTGTTTTGTAACTTTGAGGTTTTATTTGATATAAAAATTACGGAATTTTGCCACAATCTTGTTACCAGAACTACGCTCGGTCTGATTCACGCGGGGACGTGATACGTAGGCAATCCACATAAGATTCGACCACCACTAAAAAAAAAAAATAAAGAAAAGGATACGAAGGTTAATAACAATAAGGCTTGCAAGGATAAAAGAAGAAAAAAAAGGGCTGGAATGACGCATGTTAAGAGTACATGTAGAAAGGGTTATTTGGTTAGGTGCATTGCATCCAACGTGCTATAACATATCTGTCAAACTCGGTAAACTAACAAGTTTGTTGCATTTTCAGAAAAGTTTAGCAGTTGGTTTGACAGAATATACTGGCCAGCCATCATTACCGTACTAGATCCAAAGGACCGATTACGATAAGCATGTCTAGTTCTGGTAAGAGCCTCGAGGAAGAAAAATCAGAGTTACAAATCATGAAAGAAGAGGTAGACTGGTTGAAACAGCAGATAACAGAGATGCACCTGGCTTGGGCCAGGGAACAGTCTTCACCGAACCGCCCTACTCTCGCCTCAACTCCGGAACATCCGCCCATCGATCCTTCGACAAGCGCCCCGATCTATCCATACTTTCAGGGGGAAAACCCATATGCCACCCACATTCCACCAGCCAAACCAAATCCTCCTCCAGCCACCCCTGTTTTTGTGGCACCTCCACCTGCTCCTCTGCAAAGGCCGGCCAGCGAGCCATATGTTCAGATCCATGACAACTCTTACTATCCTCTAGAGCCTACTTTTAGGGCTCCTGAACCGCAATCACACACCCATCACTGGGATAATCCGGCAGAACCGGAAAAGCACTTCCAAAGTTCGAAACATGAGGAAGTTATTAGAAAAGTTAAAAGCCTGGAGCAGTCCTTCAGGAACATGCACGGTTTGGGCAACCAGGTCAGTGTCGCTTACAAGGATCTGTGTCCATTCCCCGACGTCCAATTACCGGCCGGGTTCAAAATGCCCAAGTTTGACCTATACGAGGGGCACGGTGATCCTGTGGCCCACCTCCGAGGGTTTTGTAGTAAAATGTGAGGGGCCGGAGGACGGGAGGAGATTCTGATAGCTTACTTCGGTCAGAGTCTAGGAGGATCTGCGCTGGAGTGGTACACTAGACAGGACCCCAGCAGATGGTTTACGTGGGATGATTTGGCTCAAGCTTTTATCGGCCAGTTCCAATACAATCTTGAAATAATCCCCGACCGCTTATCATTGCTAAAATTAGAGAAGAAACCCGCTGAGAGTTTCAGAGAATTTGGTTTCCGCTGGAGGGAACAGGCAGCAAGGGTAGATCCGCCCACGAGAGAGAGCGAGATGGTGGATTACTTCTTGCAAACACTAGAACCAACCTATTTCGGACATCTGGTGACGTCCGTGGGTAAGTCATTCACTGAGGTGATAAAGATGGGGGCTATGATCGAGGAAGGCTTGAAAGCCAACAAGATCATGAGCTATTCGATGTTGAAAGCCACCACTCAACCTATCCAAAGTGGTACCGGAGGAGTGCTTGGGAAAAAGAGGAAAGAAGAAGTCACGACAGTCGAGTCCGGAACATGGTTCAGAAACAGAGGCCCCGCACCCCAATATAGCCCGCCCCAGCCTCACCACCAAAATTACTTCCACAATCCATATAATTACCCGCAACACTACTATCCAGCACCTGATCCCCATTTCACTGTCCATCATGCTCAGTCATATGTCGCACCTCCCGTCCATGCACCGTGGCGTGCACCAAACCCGCAGAACAATTATCCACCCCCAAGAGCTTACGAAACCCCTTCGGGCGCGAGTTTTCGTCCGAACCAGGCATTCAGGGGCGACAGGGCGCCAAGGCCAAAGACTTTCACTCCCTTGGGAGAGTCTTACACCAGTCTGTTCCACCGATTGAAGCAAGTAGGGTTGCTAAATCTGGTTGAAGCTAAGCTACCAAACCCTCTTCCAAAGAACCTGGACCATTCAGTAAATTGTGCATACTGCTCAGGATGCCCAGGACACGACACGGAAAAATGTTGGAGGTTAAAAACGGCCATCCAGGAGCTTATCGACACTCGCAGGATTGAGGTCCAGACTCCAACAGAGCCCAACATCAACCAAAACCCACTTCCAACTCATCATGAGACCAACATGATCGAGTTGGTACGGGTGGAAGAAGGAAAGGAGAAAGCCTCTCAGATGGTAATGATGATCAAATCTAGCGGGGTAGGAATGAGAAAGGGGCCGAGCTTTGATGAGCCATCCATTTGCAAGAAGGACGTACCAGGAGGGTCAGAAGCGGAAAAGGGAAATGTGAGCGGAGTACCGGTGAGACCGGGGGAAGCGAAAATAGTTGTACCAGGGGCAGCAACCAAGCCCGTCTTGACGGTAGCAGGCGTTCGAATGGATCCTTTCATCATCAAGCCAGCAATATAGTTGCCAATAACGGATAGCAGGGCTATTCCGTGGAATTATGATCGGATTACAACAACCTACAAAGGAAAGGAAGTGAAAGAGGAAGTTTGCGAAGCGCAAGGTTTGACCCGCTCGGGGAGATGTTTTGCCCTCGCGGAGTTGAGGAAGATCACTCCGGCAACGTTGAAAAAGCCGGTAACTGACGAAGAGGCAGAAGAATTCCTGAAAAAGATGAAGCTGCATGACTATTCTGTCTTAGAGCAGCTGAAGAAAACGCCTACGCAAATATCATTGCTATCCTTGCTGATACATTCTGAAAAACATCGGCAAGCCTTGATGAAAGTTTTGAATGAGGCCCACGTACCCGATAAGATCTCGGTGAGTCATTTGGAGAAGATCACCAATAGGATCTTCGAAGCGAATCGGATCACCTTCACCGATGATGAATTGCCCGAGGAAGGCACCGAGCACAACAAGGCTTTATATCTTACGGTAAAGTGTGAGGAGTCGGTGGTTACCAAAGTCCTTGTCGATAATGGGTCCAGTGCTAACATTTGTCCTCTCTCTACACTGGACAAGTTGAAAGTAGACATCGGCAGGATACGCAAGAACAGCATATGTGTTCGAGGGTTTGATGGAGGAGGCAAGGCATCGGTTGGGGACATAGTGTTAATCTTGACGATTGGGCCGGTGGAGTTCACCATGGAATTCCAGGTGCTGGACATGGTGGTGTCATATAACCTCCTGATAGGGCGACCATGGATCCATGCCGCAAGAGCAGTTCCATCCAGCTTACACCAACTCGTCAAGTTTGAGTGGGACCAACGGGAGATCGTCGTCCATGGAGAGAATGATCTACAACCGGGCACCATCGTCCCCTTCGTTGAGACAGAAGAAGATGTTGGGCCGTGGGTGTACCAGATCTGCGATGTGGTATCCGCCAACCGAGTTCCAGAAGGGGAATGCATTCCCAATGACGGAATAATTATTGCAGACGTCATGGTGGCGCATGAAATGTTGAGACATGGTTTCATACCCGGCAAAGGTCTAGGTGCATCTCTGCAAGGAATCATACAACCGGTATCTGTGGTCGAAAACGTGGGAACCTTCGGCTTGGGATTCAAGCCAACATCAGAGGACATCCAGCGAGCCAAAAGGAATAAGCAGAAGACATGGGTGCTCCCGAAGCCGGTTCCACGCCTTTCCCAATCTTTCGTCAGGTCTGGAGTAAGAGGACATCCGACGACAAAGATTCCCGGTCCTACGATTAGGCCAGACGAAGAGTTCTTCAGGAAGTTCGAGGACCTATTCACAGATGTATGTATGCTCGGGGATGGTGAAGGATCCAGCCATGCCGAAATACAGTTTGTGGGACCAAAAGCAAAACTGAATAATTGGAAGGCTACTCCTCTCCCCGTCCGGAAGGAGTCTTGGTAGTTTGTTTTGGATTGTTTTCTTTCGAAATTCTGTGTTGGGGGTTGTCCCCGGAGTAAAATCCAGTTGTTTAGTTCATTTTGATTTGAGGTTGCAAGTTTGTTTTTTCCTTGTACTGTTCCCATTAATGAAATTTGGTTCCCTTCGTGTCTAATTTTGTCTATTTTTCCTTCTTTTTACTTTTCTGAACAGCCTTCTTCCAACTGATCTTAATGATATGGCGTGCTTAAAGATTAATCAACCCAATCTAGAAAGTCAATCGGGTTTGGAAATAATAACGCATGAAATAAGAAGTGACGAGAGTGAGTCAGAACACGGTGATGACGAAGCCGTAGAAGAAATCGGTGAAGAATTAAGTCACTTCGAGGAAAAACCCAAACCAAATCTAAATGATACTGAGGCCGTTAATCTGGGGAATGCGGATGACGTCAAAGAAACCCGAATAAGTGTCCATATTGAACCCAACCTGAGAGAAGAGTTGATCAAAACACTCATGGAGTTCAAAGACATTTTCGCATGGTCGTACGACGACATGCCGGGACTCAGCACTGATCTAGTGGTTCATAAATTACCCACTGATCCGGCATATCCCCCCGTCAAGCAGAAACTGCGGAAATTCAAGACGGAGATGAGTGTAAAGATCAAAGAGGAAGTAACCAAGCAGTTGCAGGCGAAAGTCATTCGCGTCACCCGATACCCTGAATGGTTGGCTAATGTAGTACCGGTGCCAAAGAAAGACGGAAAGATCATAGTATGTGTGGACTATCGCAACCTCAACAAGGCGAGTCCTAAGGATAATTTCCCGCTTCCCAATATCCATATCCTGATTGATAATTGCGCCGGACGCGAAATCGGATCCTTTGTGGACTGTTATGCGGGATATCATCCGATTTTGATGGATGAAGAGGACGCAGAAAAGACGGCTTTTATCACACCGTGGGGACTTATTGCTACCGAGTGATGCCGTTCGGTTTGAAGAATGCAGGGGCAACCTACATGAGGGCGATGACTACGGTATTCCATGACATGATACACAAGGAAATTGAAGTGTACGTGGATGATGTGATCGTAAAATCCAGACGTCAAGAAGACCATGTTGCTGACCTCGGGAAGTTCTTTCAAAGACTTCGAAGATACGACATCAAGCTCAATCCGGCCAAATGCGCATTCGGAGTTCCGTCAGGAAAATTGCTAGGATTCATCGTCAACCGACGGGGCATTGAGTTAGACCCATCCAAAATCAAGTCCATTCAGGAGTTACCCCCGCCAAAGAATAAAACAGAGGTAATGAGTCTGTTGGGAAGGTTGAATTACATCAGTAGGTTTATTGCCCAGCTTACGGCAACTTGTGAACCCATATTCCGCCTATTGAAGAAAGACGCTGCGATAGAATGGACGACGGAATGTCAGGAAGCGTTTGACCAAATCAAAGGGTATCTATCAAATCCACCTGTACTAGTTCCGCCTGAACCGGGTAGACCCCTGATTCTTTATCTGACGGTTTTGGAGAATTCGTTCGGCTGCGTACTGGGGCAGCATGATCTTACTGGCAGGAAGGAACGGGCCATTTACTATCTCAGTAAGAAATTCACGGTCCACGAGGTTAAATACACTCATTTGGAAAAGACATGCTGTGCTTTGACATGGGTAGCCCAAAAGCTGAAACATTATTTGTCTTCTTACACCACTTACCTCATTTCGCGTTTGGATCCGTTGAAGTATATTTTCCAGAAACCTATGCCTACAGGGAGGTTAGCAAAGTGGCAAATATTACTTACCGAGTTCGACATCATATACGTGACAAGGACGGCTATGAAAGCTCAAGCCTTAGCCGATCACTTAGCTGAGAATCCTGTTGATGACGGAATACGAACCTTTGAGGACATATTTTCCAGACGAAGAAGTACTGCAGATTGATGGGTTGGAACTAACCGAGGAGCCGGGTTGGAAGCTTTTCTTCGATGGAGCGGCGAACGCAAAAGGAGTCGGAGTAGGGGCTCAACTGCGTTTTCATTGTACCAATAATATGGCTGAGTACGAGGCATGTATCTTGGGGTTGCGGTTAGCGGTGGACATGGATGTACAGAACGTCTTGGTCTTGGGGGACTCGGACCTTCTGGTACATCGGATTCAGGGAGAATGGGAAACCAGAGATCTAAAGCTTATCCCATATCGTCAGTGTTTGCATGATCTGACCAAACGCTTTCGATCAGTGGAATTCAGGCACATCCCAAGGATGCATAATGAGGTTGCCGACGCTCTAGCTACTTTAGCGTCGATGCTACATCACCCGGACAAGGTTCGTGTTGATCCGTTACATATCCAGGTCCGGAATCAACATGCTTATTGTAATGTGATAGAGGAAGAGGTGGATGGTGAGCCGTGGTTTCATGATGTCAAGGAATACCTCAGGTTAGGAGTATACCCAGAGCAAGCAACCGGAGATCAAAAGCGAGCTATTCGGCGGTTGGCGAACGGATTTTTCCTTAGTGGAGGGGTGCTGTACAAAAGAACCCCAGATTTGGGATTGTTGAGATGTATAGATGCAAGTCAAGCCACAACAGTGATGACGGATATACACTCGGGAGTTTGTGGACCACACATGAGCGGATACGTATTGGCAAAGAAGATTCTTCGAGCGGGATATTACTGGCTCACGATGGAGCGTGATTGTATAAGTTTCGTGCGAAGATGCCATCAGTGTCAGATACACGGAGATTTGATTCATTCTCCACCAACTGAATTGCATACAATGTCGGCACCATGGCCGTTTGTTGCATGGGGTATGGATGTTATTGGACCTATTGAGCCTGCGGCTTCCAATGGTCATAGGTTCATTCTGGTAACGATTGATTATTTTACCAAGTGGGTGGAGGCCAAAACATTCAAATCAGGTGACCAAGAAGGCGGTGGTGGACTTCGTACACTCCCACATCATTTGTAGGTTTGGAATTCCAAAGATGATCATTACAGATAACGGTGCAAATCTTAAGAGTGGATTGATGAAAGAGGTATGTCAACAGTTCAAGATTACACACCGAAATTCTACACCGTATCGCCCAAAAGCAAATGGTGCGGTCGAGGCAGCAAACAAGAACATAAAGAAGATATTGAGGAAGATGGTAGAAGGGTCCAGCAATGGCATGAAAAGTTACCATTCGCACTGTTAGGTTATCGCACTACCGTCCGGACTTCGGTAGGGGCAACTCCTTACTTGTTGGTGTACGGGACCGAAGCAGTAATACCCGCAGAAGTTGAGATCCCATCCCTCCGAATTGTCGCTGAAGCTGAGATTGATGACGACGAGTGGGTCAAAACCCGATTAGAGCAATTGAGCTTGATCGACGAAAAGAGATTGACAGCAGTATGTCATGGCCAATTGTATCAAAAGAGAATGGCAAGAGCGTATAACAAGAAGGTACGTCCCAGGAAATTTGAAGTGGGACAGCATGTGCTGAAGAGAGTTCTACCACATCAGGGCCGAAGCGAAAGGCAAGTTCGCTCCAAATTGGCAGGGACCATTTGTGGTGACTAGAGTATTATCCAACGGCGCTCTATGTCTAACTGACGTTGAGGGAAGATGCATCGATATGGCTATCAATTCTGATGCAGTCAAGAGATATTATGTGTAATTCTTTAATGCATTTGTCAACGTTTGGTTTCGTTTGTGTGTATTTGGCATTTTTCGGAGAATGAAATGACAGAGGCAATTTTTCTACTACCCAAACACTTTAACCCTTGTTTTCCCCTTTGAGCCTTAATTATTCGTTCATATACCCTCTTTCGGAATCATCAAGGAAGATGTGTAACAAAATAGAAAAAAGAAACAAAGAAAAAAAAAACACAAGAAAAAGTGAACTACGTTCGACCTGATTCCTCAAGAAGGATACGTAGGCGCCACACGGCTCGGTCATAATAAAATAAAAATCAAAGATCCCCCAAGCAACAAAACTGGGGCAGAAGTCATTGTTTCGTTTGAAAGATAGTGTGGATTCCGAAAGTTGTAATAAGCTAACCGTTGAGGTCAAACCCCTTTCTTTAGCTTCACGCGCAGAAACCACATTAAGAACCAAAAAGACCTCTCGATTAGTATTCGAAAATGCCAAGTCATGCGAATGAAAGCCAAAAGTGACATTCCGACCCTCGATCGAATCCAGGGTGCACAAGCCGAAAGGGGATGACACTCTAGAGGGAATCTCATAGGTGATACCCCACCGCAGGGAAAGAAAGCGCAAATGAGAGAGTCTTAACGGTGAAAACCCTCGCGGGCACCTTAAGGCGAAGAAAGTCAAGAGATAAAAGGAGAGAGTCTTACGGTGAAAACCTTTATGGGCACCTTAAGGCGACGAGAGATAGAGAGAAATGAGAGAATCTCATTAGTGAAACCCTTCGAAGGGCACTATGAGGTGACAAGGCGAGATGGCTACAAGATGTCTGCATGAGATGAGGTTGGGACATTCGTGTGCTTCCAGCAAAACGCGGCCATCAGAAAGTGATTGACATGAATAGACTGGGTAGATTAATCTCAAAGGTGCGGCATAACCATTGGATCAATCACACATTCAGATAAGTTTTCCCATTTTTGAGTTCAGAAAAGTTTTCCTTTTCTTTTGTCATTTGCGGTCAGCATTCTTTTTCTTTTCTTTCGTTTTCGAAAATTGATTTTTTCAAAGCCTACTACCAAGTCTCCCAAAGCAGTATAATGAAAATGAATAGGCGTGGAACGAGGCAATAAGGCAGAAGTCGTTCCGATAGTAAGATTGGAATGACAGGTCGATTGGAAGGTTCGCAGGAATTATGGAGTATGATGGACACATGTAGCACGTCCGGAAGATGATTTCACGCAACAGATCACCGGCTAAAAAGAGTCAGATCAAACCAAATATTGGAATAAAAGGAAAGACGAGAGGTCGTTCGTGGAAAGAACATCGTCCCCAGCGAGCGTCAACGTCGTCCTCAAAGTTCGAGAGAGGCCAAGCAGCTGAAAGAGAAAAGAAAATGGCCCCAACAAGAGTGGCACGACCACTCACCGCGTTTTGAAACTAACAATTTTTCTTTGATTTAAAGCAGGAAAAGAGGGTTCGTTGGCGGAAAAGCATACCATCCAGAAGTTTATCAAACTGGGGCAAAAAATTTTCTCCTGTTGCGAAAATTTTCTTGAAAGCAAAGACCCAGTGAATAAGGGTAGAAAGCAACACAAGATTTCGGGAAATACCAGCTCCGAGCAGAATAGTTTTGAGAAAGGCCGGACAACACGATGGGGTGATCGTTGAGCCTGGTATCATCCCCAGCATTTGTTGGAAAAATGAAACAATGGCTTCGAGATTCCCCCAGCAGTATTATATCCCATAATTTGTTCAAGGAAGCAAAAGAGTGAGTCCCAGAGAAGGTATGGGAAGAAGGAAGAAGAAAAGGGGTCCCCCGACAGGATAATCCCCGGTCCATAACACTTCAACCCCGGCAAGTCCGAGAGAGGATGAGGGGTGAAGGAAATAAAGAATACTTCCTCAGCAGCATCAGCCCCAGCAGGTGAGTAAGCAATTCCAAAATATCCCCAGCAGCCAGAAGAAAAGTAATACGGTCCAAGGGGAAGGCAATTCCAAGACGAGATAGTTCAGAAGAGAAGATGGCCCGAGAGGCAATACAGGAAGAAGAAAATGGTACAAAAGGCAAAGGAAGGTAATCAAGATAGGTTGAAATCAGTGAGTAGTAGTTGAAGTCAGGGAGCCCGCCTGGAGAATGGAGTGGCGACTTAGTTTCGAAGTTATAGTTGAAGTCAGGGAGCCCGCCTGAAGAATGGAGTGGCGATTTTATTTGAAAGTAGTAGTTGGAGTCAGGGAGCCCGCCTGGAGAATGGAGTGGCGATTTTATTTTGAAGTAGCAGTTAAAGTCAGGGAGCCCGCCCGGAGAATGGAGTGGCGATTTTATTTTGAAGTAGTAGTTGAAGTCGGGAGCCCGCCCGAAGAATGGAGTGGCGATTTTATTTGAAAGTAGTAGTTGAAGTCGGGAGCCCGCCCGAAGAATGGAGTGGCGATTTTATTTGAAAGTAGTAGTCGAAGTCGGGAGCCCGCCCGGAGAATGGAGTGGCGATTTTATTTTGAAGTAGTAGTTGAAGTCAGGGGAGCCCGCCCGGAGAATGGAGTGGCGATTTTATTTTGAAGTAGCAGTTGAAGTCGGGAGCCCGCCCGGAGAATGGAGTGGCGATTTTATTTTGAAGTAGCAGTTGAAGTCGGGGAGCCCGCCCGGAGAATGGAGTGGCGATTTTATTTTGAAGTAGTAGTTGAAGTCGGGAGCCCGCCCGGAGAATGGAGTGGCGATTTTATTTTGAAGTAGTAGTTGAAGTCGGGAGCCCGCCCGGAGAATGGAGTGGCGATTTTATTTTGAAGTAGTAGTTGAAGTCAGGGGAGCCCGCCCGGAGAATGGAGTGGCGATTTTATTTTGAAGTAGTAGTTGAAGTTAGGGAGCCCGCCCGAAGAATGGAGTGGCGATTTTATTTTGAAGTAGCAGTTGAAGTCGGGGAGCCCGCCTGAAGAATGGAGTGGCGATTTTATTTGAAAGTAGTAGTTGGAGTCGGGAGCCCGCCCGGAGAATAGAGTGGCGATTTTATTTTGAAGTAGCAGTTGAAGTCGGGAGCCCGCCCGGAGAATGGAGTGGCGATTTTATTTTGAAGTAGTAGTTAAAGTCGGGAGCCCGCCCGAAGAATGGAGTGGCGATTTTATTTGAAAGTAGTAGTTGAAGTCGGGGAGCCCGCCCGGAGAATGGAGTGGCGATTTTATTTTGAAGTAGTAGTTGAAGTCAGGGGAGCCCGCCTAGAGAATGGAGTGGCGATTTTATTTTGAAGTAGCAGTTGAAGTCGGGGAGCCCGCCTGGAGAATGGAGTGGTGATTTTATTTTGAAGTAGTAGTTGAAGTCAGGGAGCCCGCCTGGAGAATGGAGTGGCGATCTATTTTTAATTTGGTTGAGGAAAGCGGTTGAATGTAACAGAAATCTCCGGCATGAATCCAAGTTCGTAAGCAGAGGGAGGCAACAAGGATCAGAAAAGATAGATTCAGATTGTAAAGGAGAATAGCTCGAAGATCATAAAGAAGGAACCAATGGTCGGAGTTCGGCAATCAAGATAGGCCGAAGTAACAATTGGCAGAAGAGAAGAAGCATCAGAAGGAACATCAAGTCAGACAGGATGGCAAGGAGCATGACAAGATCAAGTTAAAAAGGATAGATAAGAACTTGTAGTACTGTAACTTAGTCTAGCTTCTTATTTTTGTTTAGCACGGTGTAATAAGGAGATCGGTTAAGCAGTGGCAACAGCAGCAACAGCAGCAACAGCAGTAACAGCAAGATCACAGCAGTCATGGTAGTCCCAGCTACCAAAACTTCCCGAACTACATTGACCTGATTCCCTTTTAGCCAGGGATATGTAGGAGACCTGCTGAAGCAAAGGTTCGGTCAAAATTTTCCAAACAATGCTTCATACGGAGTGCTCAAACGGGCAAAAATCGTTCGTATCCGCTCACTTATCTTTGCACGAAAACTCTTCATGTTTCCGCGCAAAGAGGGGCAGCTGTGAGCACGTGATTTTTGCCCCATATGAGAATTACTCCCAAAAATTCAAAATAAAATGGTCTTTGTATCGTCGTAATATCTGTGGATTTTTATGTTAATTTTCTTATTATTTGTATTCTTTGTGTATGCATGTTTGATTGTTTAAATTAAGAAAAATACAAAAATATATTGCGTTTGCATTCTTAGGTTTCAATTTATGATTGAAAGTAATCAAGTTTATTTGACAAAAATAGAAAATCACAAAAAATATGTATTTTTTGTATTTTTAGCATTTAAGGTCCCAATTGTGTGATTTTCAGTTTAACTTAATTATAATAAGAATTTAATTAGTACTCTTATAAACTAATTTGATTTTTGTAATGTATTTTAGAGTTTTGGTTGTTAATAAATTAGGAATTAAAAAGAAAATAAAAGACAAGAAAAAATCAAATAAAGGAAATCGAAATTGGGCTTAGGGTATTTTAATCTTCAAGCCCAACCTAAATACACCCAATTCCATAACCCAAAGCCCACCGGAAATATACCCATTACCCGCAACCCGGACTGACCCATCTCTGTAACCCATACCCTATCCATTATATCGATCTGGACCGTCGATTACCATCAATCTCACGGTCCAGATTGATTAGCATATATTCAATATATCACACCCCCCCAAGACCTAATTTTTCCCTTCAGAACCCCATTCTTGTCTCTCAACCTCAGAGACGCCCCATTCCTAGCCGCCGTCAAACCACCGCCCGCCGCCTACCGGAAATCGCCTCACGGCGGTTCCGGTAGGCCAAACCTCCTCAAATTCTCACCAGCTCTTCCCCTCACCTCCCTCTACATGAATCCCCTAACCGTTGGTCTCGAATCATTCCCCAGCTCTTCGAATATTAGATCGAAGCTCGCCGGAGTTAGAAGTTCTACCCCAAACCACCCCAAACTCATGCCTCGCCCTTGCCAAACCTCCCTCATACCCCCACTAACCACGTTTTGGTTCGAATCTGACCAGAACCCCTCGAACCCCAATTCGAACCTCAAGAACCCTAGAATCCAAGAAACTTGGGATTTCGTCCAAGTCAACGGTATTTGAAGGCAACAGACTTCAATTGGAGTGTTTTTCGTTTGAAAAACACTTCAATTAAAGTGTGTTTACTTCAAAAGTGCAAATTTGAATCCTTGGGGCCGGGTCCGTCCAATGTCGATTTTCATTGAGGTAATTTCTTTCGTCCTGTATATTTCGATTAGGTATTTGTTTTGTTGTATCCGTTTATTTAATTCAAATCTTGAATTCTTAGCATTTTCTTCTTGGCCGCCCCTGTTTTCATTTCTTCTCAAAAGACCTTTTATTTGGTCAATTATTCGTCTGTATCGTTTGTTTGATTACGTATGTGTTCAAATGAGTATTCGTTTCGATTAGCGTCATCGAATATTTGTTTTCATTTTTGGCCGAGATTTGCAGAATCATTGTTTGGCCAATTAAATGGTTATCATTGTTATATATTGTAATTGATTAGATGTCGTCGTCTAATTGCATAAGTTGATTTGTTTGAAATACCATATAGTGATTAGCACCCTTGGATTGAATAGGGTTGTTTGATTAATCTGAAACTAAAATTATGATTCAAATTAGCTAAATAGAAATCAAGGTTTAACATTTAGAGTATTTTAGTGTCCTGCACATGGGGCTAATCAGTGGAACCTGCTGTCACCAGCAGAGCATTTAGCCATGTCTGGACAGAGGTTACTATTTAACTAATTAAGCCCACAATTGACAAAAGCTAGTGGCTGAAAACAGAGGGTTTAGTGGGCTGGCAGAGCAGGGATGGGCAAGGGTTTGAGTGGATTTTTCCGGTCCTTGGCTCTTAGAGAAGAGGTCTGGTTTTGGTTATAAGTAGGGGATGGTTTTTGATATCCAGGGATAGACCTAGAGAGCCATATAGACAGTCATACCTGGAGAGACCTGAGGGAGAGAGGTCTTAGACAGTGATAGAGAGATTGAAAAAATAACTACTGTTTCATTGGATTCCTAGTTGAAATTCACAGAGATCTCTTGCATAGCTTTTAGGGTCATTTGTTCTGTTAGCTGAAGTTGATTGTCATTGGTTTGCTGAAGTTGATTGTGTTTTATTTGCTGAGTTGATTGTGTCGAGCCACTGCCAGTGCTGTATTTGGCCACCGGTAGTACTGTGTTTTGGGGCTACTGCTTTGGGTGTGTTTTGGCCGTTTGTTTTGGTTGCTGAGTCAACTGGTTGGTTGTTGCCTGAGTGTATTGTGCGCTGTTGTTGCTGTTGTTCATCTCGTTGCCATTGCTGATCCTGTTCTATCTTCGTTGTCTCAAAAATTTTTCAGGTACACTCTCATGTAACCTTATTGATTATGAAGCATAATTGTGAGACAAGTGGGTTTGACGTGAAAGAGCAGTTCATATGAATAGAAATTGTACTAATATCATAGGCAATACCTTCACATATTACTCTATATGTATTAAACATAGACTGCTGTAGTTTAATTGGTATGGTGACTGTTGCATTATATTGTTCTATGTACGGACGTAGCTAGTATCTAGTTGGTATAATTTGTGATTGGATTATGTGAATCGTAACTAAAGAGATTATTGATGGCGGGCCTTGAATAGTTAAACTAGAAACATAGATTTTGTTTAAATTGTTAGCCAAGTACTTACTAGAATATATACATATATACATGTAAAATGGCGATTTCGATGATAGCTACCAGAAGAGAAATTGGCAAAAGAAAGAAATATGTCATTCCTCTCTTAGTTTCTGTTTATTGTCACTCATGACGTGCATTGACTTTCAGGCAAGGATAAGAAATAAATATCTTGTAAATTTATCCTAAACAAGAACAATTAGTGAGAAAAACAGCATGCTTATTTTGGCGCATAAGACTTAAGATTGAGTTTCGAATGCTAAATAAAAATGGCCCATATCGTTCATAAGCCATTACATATATTTAACATTTGATTTGAAATTAGTCAATAAACAATAAGAGTTGGGGTTTTCATCATCAGCCTGATTTGTAGGGGCAAGGTTCACTTAAAATTTTAAGTTCAACCATTTAAAAATGAAACATAGCTTCATGTTATTTCCTTTTATTGCTAGAGACAAAAACAAGTAGAGAATATAGTTCATCTTAGGATTGGCCTTAATAATAACGAGACGAGCCTCGCCAAACGCAAATACACAATGGCGGGGCCCTCAAATTAGTCGTTATAAAAAGACTTAGACTTGGAGGGACCGTTTAGTGAATTTCACGGTCCTTTCCCAAAGTTAATAAAGACGATAGACTCTTTAGGCGCGATTTATAAGTAAATTACTTTCTTAAATGCGGGTGCGCATTTATGTGACCCAAATCTTACTCTCGGCGGAACTGAAATACACTAAAGTCGCAGGCGTACTGGTTGCGGTGCGGCTCGAAATGTGTTTTCGTGATGTCGCAATTCTTCTAAAAAATAAAAGCGAAGCATTAAAAATACATAGTTAAAATATATAAAGAAATCAGATAAAAGCAAAAGTACAGTTGAGCGACCGTGCTAAAACCACGGAATCCGGGAATGCCTAATACCTTCTCCCGGGTTAACGGAGTTCCTTATCCGGTTTTTCTAGTTTCGCAGACTATATTACAAAGTCATAAAATTTCCTCGGTTCGGGATTAAACCGGTGACTTGGGACACCATTATTTTTCCAAGTGGCGACTCTGAATTAATTAAATAAATCCCGTTTCGATTGTCCTTTAATTGGAAAAACTCCCTCGCGCTCCCGCGGGTGCGTAAAAAGGAGGTGTGACAAAAGCTATTCAGAAATTTCCCTATGCCATCAACAACTCAATCATCACCATCGATCCAACAAGAGAATATCACAATACCACTAGAAATTATCAGTTACATTACCTTGCCCATTTTGACCATATACCCTGCCAAATCACTAGAATAGCAGTACTATTTTTCCTGAATCACCAGAAAGATCGATTCTTAAATCACATGCAGCTGCCCGCGCTGCTCAAGAATTTAATGACTTCCATTATATTAGGGACTGAACCAAAACATTGAACACGCAAATCTAAATTTTCCATATCGTAACACATAGACCATACCACACCCGGATAATATGAGGACTTCTATCTCTCTCCTGCGCCGCAGACATCGACACACTCAACCAGTCAAGGACTTTCATGATCCCATATAGGAGAAATATTATTACACACTCCACGCTTTGCATACCCATAGGAAATATACTCATCTTCAAATCACGGTAAAACACATCAAGAACTCTTTCTCCCAATTCCATTGCACAAGATAAATTGCCAGGACTGAGTCCCCTTTTACCCAAACCAAGCTAAGCAAACTGCCAGCATGCAAGAGCTTTGTTGCACAATACATGCAAGACTCATTACTTCGAACACATACCAGGAATTAATCGTATCCTTATCATACCATTTCGGTTCATTATCAAGCTATTCCATTTACCCAATTTCCTTTCTGATTAATCTTTAATTTAACATTAGCCTTTACTGTAGCACCACAATACCTCAACTCAGCTTTACCACATGAGACTCGCACATAAGACCACACTGTCTAAGACCCATAGGTCGCCGAATACCCCCTCAAACGTCTCCCAGAAATACCACATTCTAGAATACATTACTTGAGGAACTTCGTGCGAATCTGAATTCGTTACCATTACCTTCCAATTGCGGATACATAGAATCCTATAATGACATAACATAGCACAAGTCTTGATCTCTTCTAATGAAAACACAGTTTCTAGCCATATACACAAACTTAGGACACCTGATTGTCATATGCAAAACCTTGAACACAGTAATACCATTCTCGCGAGAGTCATTCACTCTTATTCGGTTGTAAATCACATGCCCTAAATGAACAGAACCACTTGTGCCTTGTTGGTACTCTGACACCGCAGACATGATCTCATACGATACAATAACCGTCTTTCTTCTCTATGCAGAGATCATTCTTTATCAACAACAACTCAAAACATCCTAATATTCATTCACATCTACGACGCACCATACATCCTTTATCAAAATTTACCTTCACTCTCCCCACTCTCGACTCAATTTTTGCGACCAGAACTGATTCGCTAACGTACTTTGAGATAGAACCAACATGACACACAACAGTGCAATTAGTAAATCAATAACAACCTCCCCAACTTGGCTCGAAGCCATATATCAAGGCACTTTTAACCACTCATGATACTCTTACTCAAATGATGCCACAATGTTATAGTGGGATTGAACTCAAGTCATTTACAAGCTTTGGAGGAGACTCGAATCATGAGAAATCTTAACTCCTTTGCAATTCTTGCATTCATTCACACACAACAGTTAAGCCCATTCTTTAGATGACAAAGTCTTTTTCTAAGTCCCAAATTTTGCAAAAATTTCGACAGAGTTTCCTTTGTAATTTGGCCTATCCACCTGCCAGAGAATCACCAAAATCATCCTAACAATACATCCGCAACTCGACAAGACATCACAATGTATATCAACAACGTTAAATATCAACACTACACGTATTATATTGCCAAAATTGGTACATGAACATACGTTGCACCTATCCAAATCATAACACATATCAAATACCTTTCACCATGATACACATAGCACAACCAATTCGGTCTTCCTGCGTCTGAACTCATACTACCACACGTAATGCACTTTACCTTTCCACTAAGAAACATGAACATTTCACCATGCCCATAGTTAGGGTTACGTAACAGATCACAATAAGAATCGAACACCTTACATCTCACCCATTATCAAACTGCCATTTCCACAATTTAGAACAATACTGATCGAATGTGTTTCATAATACAGGCTCGCGAAATTAGCACCTTGGTGCTCAAGCCATAGATAAAGATCCGGCCTCAAGTCCTCCCGACTGGCCCAACATGAACTCACAGAGATTATGTCTCGCCCCTCGATCGAGAAATCACAAGCCATCAAGGCAAATTTATCGCTAAGCACTCGAGTGCGCTTACAGACGTGTGGAAGGAATTTCAAGACTTATATCTCAAGCTGAATCAAGTACGCACGATAAGAATTCCAAAAATGTGGAGTGTTTCCTAAAAGGTCTGCAACCTCTCGAGGATAAGTACAGACGTCTCCGTACCGATCCGCGAGACACTACTAAACTGACTCATGACTCGCGAGACATGATAACCTAGGTTCTGATACCAACTTATCACGACCCAAACCCCGATCATGATGGCGCCCAACACATTGCTAGGCAAGACCGACCATTTTCCATGATCCTTGTAATATCGATGCTTCAACCATATCATTAGTCTCAAATGTTATATCTCTTTCCAACATTTAATAAAATAAATTAAGGTATTTTAGTAAACTTAATAATACAGTATAGTACGATACAGTCAAATCAAATAATAAAAATATTATTTTAATAAATACACTATATCCAAACATTGTATCAATCAAAATGATACAATATACTCCATCTGTTTCAATTTATGTGAACCTATTTCCTTTTTAGTCCGTGCCAAAAAGAATGACCACTTTCTTTATTTGGAAATAATTTACCTTTATGCAATAATTTATAGCCACATAAAATAAAGTTGCCTCATTTTATACCACAAGATCAAAAGTCTTCTCTCTTTTATTAAATTTCGTGTCCAGTCAAATGGGTTCACAACGAGGGAGTAGTAAAAAGAATACATTATGAAGGGCTGTGCTCCGTCGCTTCATATCATTTGTGAGCATCTAAAAATTATGCCTCCCAGAGCCAAACGCCCAAAGGTAAAAGGAACAGATTCTTAAGCTATTTGAAGATGATTTTAATGAACATTTGTTTGTTTGTTATAAATGCAGTTGGGGCTCCGACGAATGGATGCAGCGATTGATGCAATGGCTCGCTTAGGGTTTTCTCGTCACATCGTCCAAAAATCCATTAAAGACCTCCTCAAGGTTTCTTTTCTTCTCCTAACGCATTTCTCCAAATTTTTATTGAATTTTGCAACTTTCTTTTTGTAGGTTTATGGAGATGAAGGGTGGATATTTATTGAGGAGGCTGCATACAAGCTTCTGATTGAGACTATACTTGACACACAAGGAGAATCCGAGTCTAATCACGATCATGAGCCCCAAAATCAGTTAGCAGAAATTGGTGCTGATTTTGAGCCCCTAAATCAGTTAGCGGAAATTGGCAGTGGCAATACAAGTCCTAGTTTTCAGGAAATAAGTGATAATCTTCCAGAATCTCGTGATAAAGAAGTGTTTGAAGAGCATGATCAAGTAGATGGCACTCCCGTTAAACTTGGTGAACATGAAAAACATATAATTGGAAACGTTTTGCTATTTGAGGTAATCCCACTTAGATTCATTGGTCGATATGCATCACAAATCATGAAGTTTTCAATCAATGTAGTATACTCTAAATTAAGGGGTATGTTGCAGAACAGGGCCGATGTAGAGTTCAACTTGTGTGTTCATCTTACCCCAATAGCTTTGACTCCATTTCTGTATATGTGTAACAAAATTCAGTAAATTAAGTGCAAATAATTGATTTCAAACCCAATATATCAAATGAGTTGTCGTAGAATACATAGCTCAAACCCATAAAGTGATCCACCTCTGCTGCAGGAGGCAGAGATTATGATGAAATTGACTCATTGCTGCCTTCTTCTTGAAGTGGTTTTGTTAATATTATGTTGGATGAGATCTGGGGAAACTGTATAATGCTCCTACCAGAAATTAACAGCTACGGGAATAAATTCAGAAAGAGAGCAAAACATTCCTGTTGATTCTTGAACTTAGAGAACTACTAGGGCCATTATGGTAATCCATTTTGGTATTATTATTATACCTTTCGGGTGTAATTTTGGAAGAACTTTATCCAACTATGCAGATAGGTCCACCGTTTGAAGTAATCGTAGACATGAACCGTACTGCTCATGGTTGAACTGGAGAATCTCGCAATTTAATGTCAAAGATTAGAGCAACAGAAAGGAGTTAAGTAAAATGATTAACAGAGGGGAACTATGTTATGAGCTTGCGAGAAGTCATCTTTTGAGGTATTCAAAGAGAAGGAATAGCATCAAATGGCAATAACCTGAAACTGTCAAAAGTAGAGTGAAACAGCAAGGAATAACATAGAAAACCCTTTGGCAGCATCTACAATTTCTTAGCCTCATCTGTATATTAGTAAGGAAAAAACAGAATATGCAAACTTTTATTGCATCACAGCTGTTCTTCCTCAAGTTCAGCTTGTTAAGCATTTTTGAAACAAGGCCTATTTGGAAAGAAAACACAATATTTGATCTAAATATCTTATTAGTGCAGTTTTTTTCCCGTTGATCCCCTATCCTGTAATTGCTGTTATAATTCCTTGTCTTGGCCAATTGAAGATTCTTTTTAGTCTATTTTACAGGACACTGCTCCATTACATTCCCCTCCGGTGAGAGATATTGTCCCAAGTAACCAAATTCGCAAGCCATGTTATGGATGGATTAGTGACGACAGTGATGAAGATGAGAAGGATCTTGTATCATTACCCTCTGCCAAAACACATTAACTAGTGGTTATGATAGAGTATTTATCATAAATTATGGAAGCTTCATAGCAAAATCCATTTGCTATGGTGTTAGCAGAGCAGGGTATATCTAAGATTCTGATCAACCTAAATTTGTTTCAACATCATTATGAGGAGTAAGCAATGTGGTATTTGGTGGTCTTCTGGATATAATCATCATCCTCATTCATCCGAGAATGATATCTCTGCTCGCGGAGAAAGGAAAAAGGTATACAGTGAGAGTCTCCTTCTTAGATGGTCTATTAAACTAATACATCTTTGTTTATAGTTCCAATGATGGTAGTTTGATGCAAACTTGCGTTGTTAAACATGTAAATATATAATTTATGGTTGTCTTAGTCGACTAGGTTGCTATGGGATAATCTTATACCAAAATGCATTATGAAAGTCTAGAATTACTAAGATCTGAACAAGATGTGCATCCAGGGGCTTGTAAACTTCCTTATAGTTATTACTATATTTTTATGGTATGTTCTTCTGGTAATCATTTTCTCCTTTTTGGGAAAAGGTCCAAAGTTGATATTGTATTATTTGAAATTGTTAAATTTTGTCCTTTGATTCACTTTTGGTCCATAAGAGACTTAAATAGAGTATATAGCATGTCAGATACTAGGCTAGATCCAAAGCATTAAATAGTAATGCATCTCATTAAAATTCCTACGGTGCATTTTGGTTGGTTGATTATGACATCAAATATTTAGGAGAATTTTGCAGCTTATGACTTCTCCACTCTTTAAAAACATGAGCAAGCTTGTCCATCGAATCTGAAGTTGTTTTTTTGGTATGTTCCAACTGAAATTAGCGAGGTCCCAAGGCCCAAGGGTGCCTATGCTTAGAGTTGGGACACAATTTCTGGTAAAAATTGTACGCCTATTTGGTCGCTCCTATTTAACCTATGTTCATTTTTTTTTAAACTTTTAACTTGTACCCCTTTTTTAATTAATTCAGTCCTCTTTCTCCTCCTCGTTGCTTTGCAACTCTTTTGAATCATATACAGAGAATCTCAGCTAAGAACTTTAGGACGTTCTTCCCATGTAGTGACACTATATAAGTATACACTTTCTTCCTGGTCTCTCAATGCTAGTCTCCTTTTACTAGATTTTTTTTTGTTTAATTGGACTCTTAACACCCACAGAACATAGCAAGGATCTGCACAATCTCCTGAATACTTTAGAACATAGAATCTGGCACTCTAAACTTTTTAACCTCTTTTTTCTCTATTTAGCTCCGTCTGACCATGAGTAACCACAATGTCCAAGTTTGTTCTTACTGCTATAAAGCTGTAGTATTAACATGCCTTGTCATTGTAGTCTTCGCGCTTGGAATTTCAGGTGAATGTACTTGCAACATCAAAGTTGATCAACCGCGAAACACCAAAAACAGTAGTGATTCCCTCATATACAGACTTTACCAGTTACAAAACAAAAACTACCGATCTAGGGTTGAAGTTCATCAGTTACAAAAATAAAAAAGTTCGCCAGTTACAAAACAAAGGCATTAACACACTTGCTACTTCAGGCCCGTCTACTAAAATGCTGAAGTTTTGCGTGATTATCTTTGCTACTTCAGCCCCGTATGTGGAAGTTCAGCGAAAAAGCGGGTACGCTTGCAATTTTTTTGCAAAGCGGATACAAATTAAAATATAACACAAAAAATTGGTATAGATGCAAATGCCCCCAATTTCTGAGGAATGCGTTTCAAATGAAAGAAGGAATTGTAATTGATGGTAAGCAGAAATTAAGTATATGTGACATTTTTATATATACCCACTTTTGGAGCCACCATTGAAGTTAGTAAAAATTGCACAAAATTTTGCAAAGTATACTTACTTGGATTTAAAGTAGTTCTATCTCTTCAAATGCATTTTCAGGATATGGATCTAGAATTCTTCTATCTTTCAAATGCAACTACAAAAATTCGAATCTTAAGTAGTTCAATCTGTTCAATGTAACTTTAGACATCAAATCATGAGTTCTATCTTTTCAGATGCAACTTCACAATTTCAAATCTTAAGTAGTTCATTCTTTTCAATGCAACTTCAGATTTTGAATCATAAGTTTTGAAACATAAACTTGTTCTTCAAATTTCAATTATCCAATACTAGATTCAACGTCCAAATTTACTCCAAATGACTTTCAAATATAATTAAGAACAAACCATAATCATCAAATTGTGAAAATAACAATAAATTTATAAACTCATTTTGCCACTAAGAAGAAGAAGCACAAAAAATATGAAAGCAACAACGACAAAAAAATAGAAAAATGTATTTATTTGAAGTTACCAAAAATTGGGTATTAGTTAATTTTTTTTTAAAAAGTGAACAACTTCCATGGGTGGCGTAAAACTGGGCTTTACCATAATATATGGGGATCCAAGCACTTGCAGTCCACACAGACCAAAATACGTTTGATGGTGTATCGGCTGTAACTTAAGAATCAAGCAGACAGAATGCAATCTCTTTTGGATTAGTTACCTCCTGTAGTAAAAGTTGATACTTTATTTATTTCAAACAAATATCCTTTTAAAATATTATATTTCATAGCTACCTTTTAATTTTTTATAGCAAAATATCTATTTATGATCACATCCTACCCTTAAGCCATAAAATAAGCTTTGTATTATTTTTCTCTCTCCACTCAAATTTCTCTTGTCCCCTCAAATTTCTGGTATCCCCTACACCATATCCATTCTCCCTCTCTTTCTCTCATCTTCCACCTTCTTCTTACTTTTACATAGCTTATCAAAGATATTTTTGTTTGTACAGTTTCGAATCTCATCTCTTTGCCATGGATTTGAACTGTAAAGTTTTGAAGTTTATGATGATGAAAATTACGGCTGATTCCTGTTAGCGAATCTACTCATGTTACATCTTGAAGTATGTAGAAGGATTGGTCTTGTTTGGCTCAAAAGTTAGTTGTTACTTTATAAACTTAAAACAATCAAAAAATAGAAAAAAGGTAAATCATAACCAAATATAGTGAACCTAGATGTGAGATCAAGTGTAGTTGTGATATAGAAGATATTGCGAAAATGAAGAACTTTAAGAACAGTTGCTTATCTAAGCCAAGAAAATAGAGAGAGAATGAGAGAATTGTATTATTAGATAATAACACTTGGTCTGTTACAACGGGGAGACCCTCTTTATATAGAAAGGGGCCTCATTTAAAATAATAATAAAAAATATCAGAGCGTAGTAAATGTCCTCTTAATGGGGACGTCCAAGCGTGAGTGATGTCGTTTGCATCCTTACATTCAAATCATAACCCTATTATAAGGAGCGTGTGAGAGGGGTCGTACCCTCTCGCCGTAGGGGTGTGAAGGGTCATATTTGGCCCCATACAGTTAGTCCCTCCGCTCGTTAGAGGCGTATGCGGTATACGTCTTCAATGGACGGAAATGTCGATCCTGCACTTCGAATAATTTAACCTTATAGTTTAGGGTGGCGACGTGATCAAAACAAAAAGGGGTAAGTGCATGGCGTTGTCCATTCGTTGACATGTGGTCTACTTTTTGAACTGACGTCACATCTGGCATGTGTCATAATTATATCTGCTCCCGAGATGGTTCAGCGGGCGATTTGACGTTTTGGTTTCCCGCCCCCTTTTCGACACATGCCTCTTCGATTTCTGTGTATTTGAGCCCTATAAATAGAGGGTAGGTTTAATCTTTGCTATCTTTCGAACTTCTCAAATTTTCTTAATCCCTATTTTTATCTTCTTTGAAGAAAACCAATACCCCTTGCTTTAAACCTTTCGGTTTCTGTTGAAATCAGTTTAGCTATCAAAACTTCAGCCATATAAACAATCATCATGACAAAACGTGGACAACACAATAGGAGGGGCCAAGATGATGCTCCTTCTAGGGTTCCATCATCTTCGGGTGGTGGGAAAAAGGCCCAAAGACCCCTTGTTCCTCTTAGTGTGGACAACGTTCTCCCTAGAGAGATTCATGCTCGAAGGGATTTCCCAACTAGGAGCCTGACTCCCCCATGGGGTCATACTGAGCTTCCTCAATCACATTTGGACGGCCTACGGGGGCGTGCCAAATTCTTGACTCGATCGTTATGGAGCCGGCCGAGACCGACTATATTAACGTACACTGGCTAGGATTTTACACTTTTTATGAGTACATGTTCTTGATCGGGTGCGAACTCCCAATTTATCCCTTGGCAGAGGAGCTTTGCCGCTTCTATAATGTATGTCCGGCTCAACTTACTCCCTACACTTGGAAAGTGTGTCGCATTTTGACCACTTATGAGACTAGGGGCGGACTTGATGTCTCAGTCCATCATCTGTTGCAGTTATTTAGCCCCGGCTATATGAGGGGCTCTATGTTGCAGTTACAGAGCCGTGGCATGAGGGGCCTGGTCGTCAGGGCTGGCGACAAGCCCAATCATCGCTTCTGGTGCAAATTTTTCTATATCAGGACGGAGGACCTGGTGTCGAACCCTGAGGGATTCCTAGAGAGGTGGAATCCGGAACGTGAGTGATTTTACCATTATTTAGTATCTTCACAACCTTTGACCATTCAGTCTTAATAACTTCTTTTTCGGCTTTCTCCTCTTTTCTGTAGCGAGGGCTTCTCCGTCCCGACCTGTTGAAGACATAAGGTCATGGGTAGAAAGGGTGATTCCTTTTGCGGAGGAATGTCGTACGTGGTCGGCATTCCTCAATCGATACAGCACATCAGGTAACGTCTCGACCAGAATTTGGAGATTTTGTTTAAGTGTTGTTGCTTGACCTATCTTATTTTGGTAGGTCGAGGTGCTCCCAGGAAAAGGAGAAGGCAGAACGTTGCAGCCCTGTCGGCAGCGGGGACCGACTATGGGGACGAGTACTTTCCCCGAGAATCTACAAGCGAGGGCGTCCCTGCAGTCGCTCAACCTGAGGCTGTGTTTGTGGTTGAGTCCATGAGTAAAGCGACTCCTTTGCCTCCATCCCCTCGACCTGCAGAGGAGACTTTCGAAGGCGAGGAGCCGCCGGAACGGAAGAGGCATCGACTGATGCTTGGCAAAGGAACTGCTACAAAGGATGAGAGGGCGAGTGAGCCCCGTCCAGAGTCGAGGCCATTCTTAATGGCTGATGCCATTAGTTCGGGGAGGTCGGCTCCCCTGAGGAGGGCGGTTCCTGATATCGCCCGCGCATGTGTCTTAGAGAGTGGCACATCGGTTGTTGTCGAGGCGGCGGGCAACAGGAGAGGGAAGATCCTGAAATGGCCCCATGGTTGAGGACGCGCCGCAGAGGGATCATGCCCGCGTAGAGATGACGACATGTGGGTCTAACCGCCGGATCGTGATTCCAAGCGGGTACAACCTGTTACTGAACAGCAAGTAGGCCGCAATAGATATGACTCTACTGTGTGTGGCAGCCGAGAGTGAAAGTTTAAAGGATGTCAGCGATAGGGACCTATCCCGAAGAGTCACCGGTACGGTTTTGCATGTATATTTTGTTCTTTACATTTTATAGAATAAACCCCGGGTGTATGTTGATTTGTTTTCTTCTCTTTAGACCCTTAAGAGATCCGCACCAAGCACCAGACATTGGCGGACCTATACGCTCAGGACCCACAATTTCAAGTTTTTCGTGCGGGCCTAGAGCAGTCGGAGGCTCAGATGTGGGAGTGAGTGGATCAATTGGAGGAAGTAGATGATCATTTAATGACCACCCTGACTCGGAATACTGAACTAGAGACTCTTCTTCAGTCAAAGGAAGATGAGTTGGAGATTGGTCACGGGGTAGTGGCGGAGGCCACTAATTTGTGTACCGAGGTCGACACTTTAACCGCCTTGCTCAATGCCAGGATGGCCGAGATTGATGCTCTTAGGCAGGCTGCAGCGACTATGTCTAACGACGGTGTGTCTAGTGAGGCACATGACATGTGGGTATACCCTGAAGCCAAATTGGCAGTTGCTTGCCGCCGGTCGTGCCACTGAGGCAGAGGTCGAGGATCAACATCGATTGGTTCGGGTCGCCCGAGAAGCTTGTGGGTATAGTTCTTGTGAGCACGTGATTTTTGCCTCACACGAATTACTCCTAAAAGATTCAAAAATAAAAGCGTTTTGCGTTGTTTGCAATATTTGTATTTTGGTATTAATTTTCTTATTATTTGTATTTGTGTGTGCATGCTTATGTGATTAAATTAATAAAAACAAATATATATATATATATATATATATATATATATATATATATATATATATATATATATATATATATATATATGTAATAGCATTTAAAACGTAATTATAAAATTTTGAGTTAATTGGTAAATTACTTATTTTACGAAATGGAAAAATCAAAAATATATAATAATATACATATTTTTATTCTATTTTTGTTGTCATTATATGATTTTATGTTATTTGTTAGTGGTGTGTTGATTGTTGTTAAGTATTAGTATCCATATAGTTTATTTTAATTAATTAGAATTTTGTGTTGATTATAAAAAAGGAAAAGAAAAAGATTTGGGCCCCTAAATCCGGAACCCAAACAAAATAATTAGCCCAAAACCATTACCCAGTCCGGGTAACCCGACCTATGCCTGGACCGGCCCAGTCTCTCACAGACACACAAACGACGTCGTTTCGTTTAAGTGAAGAGATCCTGGTCGTTGATCGTAAATGATCCAACGATCAGGATTGAATTTCCTTTTCATATATAAGTTCAATCGCATACCCCGCCCCCCCAAGCCAGCCCCCCTCTCTTCGTCTCTAAGCTTAAGAGAACATGCCTCTCGCCCCCACCGTCCCCCACCGTGCACCACCGCCGGAAATCGCCTTACGGCGGTGGTCAGTCACCAAAGCCCCCCATTTTTACACCATAGAGCCTCCCGACCACCCTGAACACAAATCCACAGACCGTTTCTTTCGAATCACTCCCTATCTTCTCGAATCTTCATGTGAAGATTCGAGCTAAAACCAAATCTATGCCAAACCGCCCCAAAATCTTACCCTAGCACCTCCAGACCACCCTCGCACCCAAACCACCTTTGGTTTTGTTCGAATCCAACCGGAAACCCAAAAACCCCAAAAACGGCCGTATGAACCCTAAAAACCCCAAAATGGGATCTCCGTTCGAAATTAATAAAAGATTGGGGTCTAATGGACCTTAATCTAGGTGTTCTCAACCGAGAATACCTCGATTAAGGCTCGTTTGGCTTCAAGGATTCGAGGGCAAATGATTCGAGACCCGTTCACTATGAATTCTTATCCTTCAAGGTATTATTTCCCTTTTCTAAGCCTCATCTGCTCCATGTTGTGCATCTTTATATGATTTTCCGTTTGTTTTGTTTTCTTTTCGATTTTTATTGAATTAGCTATTCTACTCTTTAAGACCTTTTATTCGGTCGATTTCCTTCTGTTTTCCTTGATTGAAAATGAATGGTATACTCAGTGTGATTAAGTTCGTCAAGCCAGTTAGTTCATATTTGTTGGTCTCCTGTTAGGTCCAAAACCGTGAATCACTGACTAGGTCGGCGTTTGCTTGTTCTTGATTGTATGTGTTGGCATCAATTAAGTAAATGTCGTCGCTTAGTTATACGAATTTTCCTGTTAAAACACTGGATAGTGATTAATGTTGTTGATTTGATCCGAAATCATTACCAAGCTAAATGCTTGAACTGTTTGTGACTTTAAATTGAGTCCTGAATATGATGTAGCTGTTAGCATTAGGATCCCATCAGAATTAGCATTTCTTAGAATTTAAAACTACCCTGCACATAATGCACAGCCTGGTGGAACCTGCTGTATAGCAGAGTTCACCACCAGTTGTCCACTGTTTATTAATTTTAATTAATTAACCCATACTTAGACACAATATAGTGGCACAAGCAGAGGGATGGGTCTGCCCAGGGGAATCTACTGGGCTGGGCAGAGATAGGAATGGGCAGGGGTTTAGTTTAGGTGGTGGCATCAATCAGGAATTAATTTTAGAAACTATAAGTATAGGATATACAGAAACAAAAAGGGGGACTTTTGGTTTAAAAACATTCATACGGACAGACCTTAGACAGAGATTTTTGAGGAAAATAAGAGAAACAATTCTGCTTCTTTTTTGGCTCACTGGTTCAGTCATTCAGTAAGTCCTGTGAGCTATATCTCGATACGACCTTGGTCATTTGGAGTTGGCAAGTACCCGTTAGTGTTTGGGTTGGTTTGGTTTTGAGTCTTGCTGAGTTTGCGAGTGCTTCTCACTGGGTTGCTCTCAAACCCTTAGCCACTATTTCATTGGGTGTGATTGGACCCTTGCCCGGACTTATAGCATCTGCTTTTGGTTGTTGTGTATTCTGCTGGGTTGATTTTTGATTGGTTGTTGTCGATTGTTTTGCTGGTCGTGGGTTCTTTTTACTGGTTGTTGCTGATTTTGTTGTTGGTGTACTGTTGCGTTGTTGTTGCTGTTGTTCGTATCATTGCTATTGCTGATTCTGTCCTCTCTTCATTGTCTCAAATTTTTCAGGTACACTCTGATGTAACCATGTTGATTATGAAGTATAACTTTGAGACAAGTGGGTTGACATGAAAGAGCAGTTCATATGAATAGAGAATTGTATTAATACCATAGTCAATACTTTCATATATTATCATATATGCATTGAACATAGACTGTTGTAGTTTAATTGATATGGTGACTGTTGCATTGTATTGTTCTATATGCGGATGTAGTTAGTGTCTTGTTGGTATAGTTTGTGTTTAGATTATGTGAATCGTAACTAAAAGAGATTATTGGTTTAAAGTGATGGGCCTTAAATAGTTAAATTAGAAACATAGGTTTTGTTTAAATTGGTAGTCAAGTACTTACTAGAATATATACATATATATATATATATGTAAAATGGCGATTTCAATGATAGCTACATATATATATATATATGTAAATGGCGATTTCAGTGATAGCTACCAGAAGAGAAATTGGCAAAAATAAAAAATATGTTATTTCTATCTTTATTTCTGTTTATTGTCACTCATGACGCGCATTGATTTTCAAACAAGGATAAGAAGTAAATATCTTGTAAATTTATTTTAAACAAGAAAGGTTAGTGAGAAAAACAGTATACCTATTTTGGCGCATAAGACTTTAGATTGAGTTTTGAATGCTAATAAAAATGGCCCATATCTAGAATACATGGCCTGCTCGTTTGGGTTGTTGATTGCAAGTGATAAAATCCCATTTTTTAATTCAAAATCAATAGATAAAAATAAATAGAAAAACATAGTCATATTAGTTTCGACCTTTAACAAAAGTGAGATGAGCCTCGTCACACTAAATACATATTCGCGGGGCCCTCAAATTAATTGTACAAATTTAAACTCGGGAAGACCGTTTAGCGAATTTCGCGGTCTTTCCCAAAGTTAATAAAGACAATAGACTCTTTAGGCACGATTTGTAAATAACATACTTTCCTAATTACGGGTGCGCATTTATGTGACCCAAATCTTACTCTCGGCACAACTGAAATACATTAAAGTCATAGGCGTACCGGTTGCGGTGTGACTTGATATGTGTTTTCGTGACGTCGCAATTCTTCTAAAATCAAAAAGCGGAACATAATAGCACATAGTTAAAATATATAGAGAAATCAGATAAAAGTAAAAAATTGCAGTTGAGCGATCGTGCTAAAACCACGGAATCCGGGAGTGCCTAACACCTTCTCCCGGGTTAACAGAATTCCTTATCCAGGTTTCTAGTTTCGCAGACTATATTACAGAGTCATAAATTTCCTCGGTTCGGGATCAAACCGGTGACTTGGGACACCATTATTTTCCCAAGTGGCGACTCTGAATTAAATAAAATTGATCCCGCTTCGATTGTCCTTTAATTGGAAAAACTCCCTCGTACCTTCGCGGGTAAGCGTAAAAAGGAGGTGTGATAGCTCTGGCGACTCTGCTGGGGATAACAATCCAGAACTTCGGTTCAGGGTCTAAGAATTCGAGCTCAATTAAATTGCTATTTTTGTCTATATCTGATTTTATTATATGTTTAATTAATGTGCTACATGTCTACCGCTTTGATGCTAGTTGCGCTGTATATACAAACTGCTATATGTTTACCGCTTTGATATTGCGTGAACTGTATATAAAACTGTGCCGAAAACCCTTCACTTCTCACCCCCGGGGATGTGCTCACTGGTTGAGACTCCTTATTCTGTTAGTGTCATACCCCAAAATAATGAAGAGACTCGGAAAGTTTCTAAGCCGGTTGGCCTTTTGGTTCCCGGAAAGGAGCTCCTTCCTCAGCCCGAGTTGTCCGCTTGGGTACACAGTCTAGATCATGCACCGAGGTTTTGAACTTAGAATAACATAACCGCATACCGGATCCCTAGTAGGAAACGCTTATTTGCATCACGTTGCATTTGACTTAGGGGACTCAACACAGGGGTTGGGTCCGTCTAGGACAGGCAACCTGAAATGAAAAGACCATCCTGCTATGCCATGTTTGTTTCAAACATTTATTCGAACTTGCATGCTGACCGGCTTTTTAAATACCGAAGAGAAACGAAAAACAAAAGGAAACAGTATGGGGAAATAGATATTTTCAGAAAATACGAAAATGTGTTTTACCAACAAATCAGTAGTTCAGTTTGCTAATAAAAGACGACGGAAGGTTGACTTTGCCGACAAAATGGGTTTCTTAACAAAATGTGTTTTCTTTGTCGGTCAATAAAAGAAAATAGTTTGTTTTGACGGACCGAACTACGCGGGTTTGATTCTCACCGGATGTGAGATACGTAGGCAACCCCCGTCGGGTCCAACTTGCCATTTTTCAAAAAAAAAAAAAATACCAAAATCTGTAAATTTTGAAAAAATCATTGCCAGCCAAAATGATCTTCTTCTTTAAATAAATGTGCAGGATGAGCACGATTCAAAATGAACCCTTTTCACTCATGACTAAAATCCCGGTACAAATACGACTATGGTGGGATGATCTAGGCAAAGAAGGGCGGGATGAGGTTAAAAAGTATTTGAAAGGTCTCACAGGTCTGCTCGAAATAAAACCTCGAGGGGACATCATAAGAGCATTAGTCACATATTGGGACTCCGCGCACAATGTCTTTCACTTCTCGGACTTCGAGCTCACCCCAATTGTTGAGGAGATGACCGGATACATTGGAAACACCGATATACCATTGGGGCATCAATATCTAATCGCCCCCAGGGTTGTCGCCGTACACCGGTTTTTAGACTCACTGAAGACGGCCAGAACGGTACGTAACCCAGATCTAGCACGAGGGTTTTGTACTTTAAACTTCATCTATGAAAGGTACGGTCATGTGGGAGGTTTTGACAAGCCAGAGAACAAATTATGCAGCAAGGGTAATCGCCGGAAATGGGAGGAGCACAGACGAGTTGCCTTCATGATAGCCTTCTTAGGACTCGTGGTATTCCCGAGGAAAGACGGGAACATTGATATAAAGGTAGTCGGGGTCGTCAGTACTTTGCTTGACCAAAGTGAAAGTACTCTTGCTCCCATGATACTATCAGACATATATCGAGCTCTCACAACCTGCAAAGCCGGAGGAGATTTTTTCGAAGGCTGTAATTTACTGCTACAAATGTGGATGATCGAGCACCTGTGTCGTCGCACCCAATTCTTGAAATATGGGTTGGTTGAGAAAACTTGCATAAGTGAATTCTATACAAGGATTGATAGGACCGTTTTGCCTGAAGGAACATTGGCATGGAGGGCATACTTTCAGGCTCTCAGCGCAAGTCAAATACAATGGACGTTGGGTTGGTTACAGATAGACAGAATCGTGTACATGCCAGCGGCTAGGTCCCCCTTTCTCTTAATGGGACTTAAGAGCATTCAACCTTACGCGCCCCATCGGGTGTTGAGACATCTTGGGAGGTGCCAGATAGTACCCAAAGAAGAAGACCTGAGTACCCAGGTTATTGAAATTGGTCCCGATGGTCAATTCCCGGAAGCAAGGGTCCGCCAGATCTGGAGCAAATGCCAATATCTGGAGGCAAACACTTGTGTGCAGGATCGAGCTAGAGGAGAGGTTGTACCCGGATATCTTACTTGGTACAAAGGAGAAACATCGGGTGAAAGACCAGCCAAAAGACCTCACCTCAGGGAATTTGCTGAAGTGTCACAAGAACAATGGGACTGGTTAGCTAAGGAAGAGGTTTACGGAACAAGGATTGGCAAGATAGAGCAACGGGTCCAAGATCTCCAATTTGAAAAGGATACGCAAGCTGCCGCCGACGAGGGAGATAAAAAGAAGTTGGCACAAGAAAATGACTTTTTGAGAGCTCAAATCCAGCAAATGAAAAGGGATGCTGACAGACAGTTGAGGAGTCGAGCAGACAAAAAATTGATAAAGGGTTTGAAAAACCAAGTTGCCGATGTCCAAAGAGAATTGGAAGAGTCAAAGACCCAAACAATGAGGATCCGTTCTAGCTAGAGAAAGGAGGCACATCAACATGCACTTCACCTACAACGGGTGGAAGAAGATTACACTGAGATCATCACTAGTCTAAGGGAAGCAAATGTTATCCTCGGGGAGCGGGTTTTCAAGCAAGCCCGAGATGCCAGAGCAGACCTCGACCGTTGCCACGATTTGATGGCCCGAATGCAAGGACAAGTAGATAGGCTCCTAGACCAAGTCACCAACAATGCTCGAAGATTGGGGGCGAAAAACCAGCAGATAGAACGGCTACTCAGAGAAAGGGACATGATCAAGGACAAAATTGGAGAAATCGGGCACTATGTCACCATGAAGTGCTTAGCTTGTGAACAAATGCCTCGCACCGACCTTTTTGCTTCGGTTATGGGTTATGTTCATCGGATCATGAGAGAGTTAAGGGGACTGCACAAGGACCTCACACCAAGGCCCGCGGCAAGGCCGAATGATGCCTCGCGGGCCCCCAGGAATTTTAGAGCATTAGACTTCTGATTTAAAAATGTATTTTGAAATATTGAGTCAAGCTGGTTGGCATTTTATTTTCCTTTTCCGAGTCAAGCATTCCTCTATTTTATCGATTATTATAAGACATGTTTTGTAACTTTAAGGTTTTATTTGATATAAAAGTTACTGAATTTTGCCACAATCTTGTTACCAGAACTACGCTCGGTCTGATTCACGCGGGGACGTGATACGTAGGCAATCCACATAAGATTCGACCACCACTAAAAAAAAAAGGAAAAGAACACGAAGATTAATAACAATAAGGCTTTCAAGGATAATTGAAAAGGGAAAAAGAAAAAAGAGAAAAGGAAAAGAAAAGAAGCTGGAATGACGCATGTGATGAGTACATATAGAAAAGGTTATTTGGTTAGGTGCATTGCATCCAACGTGCTATAACATATCTGTTAAACTCGGTAAGCTAACAAGTTTGTAATTGCCAGAAAGATCAGCAGTTGGTTTGACAGAATATACTGGCCAGCCACCATTACCGTACTAGATCTAAAGGGCCAATTCCAGCAAGTATGTCCAGTTCCGGTAAAAGTCTCGAGGAAGAGAAATCGGAGATACAGATCATGAAAGAAGAGGTAGATCGGTTGAAATAGCAGATAACAGAGATGCACCTAGCCTGGGCTAGGGGACAGTCTTCGCCAAACCTCCCTACTCTCGCATCGGCTCCAGAACATCCACCCCTTGATCCTTCGACAAGCGCCCCACTCTATCCATACTATCAAGGGGAAAACCCTTATGTCACCCAAATTCCACTAGCCAAACAAAATCCTCCTCCGGTCACCCCTGTTTTTGTGGCACCCCCACCTGCCACTCTACAAAAGTCGTCCGGTGAGCCGCATGTTCAAATCCATGACAATTCTTACTATCCTCCCGAGCCTACCTTTAGGGCTCCTGAACCACATCCACACACCCATCATTGGGATAGCCCGGCAGAACCGGAAAAGTACCTCCAAAGTTTGGAGCACGAGGAAGTTATTCGAAAAGTTAAAAGCCTGGAGTAGTCTCTCAGGAATATGCACGGTTTGGGTAACCAGGTCAGCGTCGCTTACAGGGACCTGTGTCCATTCCCAGATGTCCAGTTGCTAGCCGGGTTTAAAATGCCCAAGTTCGACCTATACGAGGGGCACGGTGATCCAGTAGCCCATCTTCGAGGGTTTTGTAGTAAAATGCGAGGAGCCGGAGGACGGGACGAGATTCTGATAGCTTACTTCGGTCAGAGTTTGGGGGGATCTGCATTGGAGTGGTACACTAGGCAGGATCCCAGCAGATGGTTTACGTGGGATGATTTGGCTCAGGCATTCATTGGCCAGTTCTAGTACAATCTTGAAATAGTCCCGGACCGCTTATCATTGCTAAAGTTAGAAAAGAAACCCGCCGAAAGTTTCAGAGAATTTGGTTTCCGCTGGAGGGAACAAGCAACAAGGGTAGATCCGCCTATGAGAGAGAACGAGATGGTGGATTACTTCTTGCAGACACTGGAGCCAACCTATTTCGGACATCTGGTGACGTCCGTGGGTAAGTCATTCACCGAGGTGATAAAGATGGGGGCTATGATCGAGGAAGGCTTGAAAGCCAACAAGATCATGAGCTATTCAGCATTGAAAGCCACCACCCAAGCTATTCAAAGTGGTACCGGAGGAGTGCTTGGGAAAAAGAGGAAGGAAGAAGTCACGGCAGTCGAGTCCGGAACATGGTTCAGAAACAGAGGCCCCGCACCCCAGTATGACCCGCCACAGCCTCACCACCAAAATTACTTCAACAATCCATATAACCACCCGCAACATTACTATCCGACACCTGATCCCCATTTTACTGTCCATCATGCTCAGTCATATGCCGCACCTCCCGTCCAGGCACCATGGCGGGCGCCAAATCCACAGAACAATTACCCACCCCCAAGAGCCTATAGAAATCCCATGGGTGCGGGCTTTCGGCCGAATCAAGCATTCAAGCATTCAAGGGCGACAAGGCCAAAGACTTTCACTCCCTTGGGGGAGTCTTACACCAGTCTGTTCCACCGTTTGAAGCAAGTAGGGTTGCTAAATCCGGTTGAAGCTAAGCTACCAAACCCTCTTCCAAAGAATCTGGACCATTCAGTAAATTGTGCATACTGCTCAGGATGTCCGGGACACGACATGGAAAAGTGTTGGAGGTTGAAAACAGCCATCCAAGAGCTCATCGACACTCGCAGGATTGAGGTCCAGACTCCAACAGAGCCCAACATCAACCAAAATCCACTTCCAGCTCATCATGAGACCAACATGATCGAGTTGGTACGGGTAGAAGAAGGAAAGGAGAAAACCTCTCAGACCGTAATGATGATCAAGTCTAGCGGGGTAGGAATGAGAAAAGGGCCGAGCCTGGATGAACCACCCATTTGCAAGAAGAACGTACAAAGGGGGTTGGAAGCAGAAAAGGGAAGTGTGAACGAAGTACCGGTGAGGCCGGGGGAAGCAAAAATAGTTGTACCAGGGGTAGCAACCAAACCCGTCTTGACGGTAGCATGTGTTCGAATGGATCCTTTCATCATCAAGCCAGCAATACAGTTTCCAATAACTGATAACAGAGCTATTCCATGGAATTATGATCGGATTACGACAACCTACAAAGGAAAGGAAGTGAAAGAGGAAGTTTGCGAAGTGCAAGGTTTGACCCGCTCGGGAAGATGTTTTGCCCCTGCGGAATTGAGGAAGATCACTCCGGCAACATTGAAAAAGCCGGTAACTGACGAAGAGGCAGAAGAATTCCTGAAAAAGATGAAGCTGCATGATTATTCTGTTTTAGAACAGCTGAAGAAAACCCCTACGCAAATCTCATTGATGTCCTTGCTGATACATTCGAAGAACATCGGCAAGCTTTGATGAAAGTTTTGAATGAGGCCCATGTACCTGATAAAATCTCTGGTGAGTCATTTGGAGAAGATCACCAATAGGATCTTCGAAGCGAATCGGATCACCTTCACCGATGATGAGTTGCCCGAGGAAGGCACCGAGCACAACAAGGCTTTATATCTTACGGTAAAGTGTGAGGAGTCGGTGGTTACCAAAGTCCTTGTCGATAATGGGTCCAGTGCTAACATTTGTCCTCTCTCTACACTGGACAAGTTGAAAGTGGACATCGGCAGGATACGCAAGAACAGCATATGTGTTCGAGGGTTTGATGGAGGAGGCAAGGCGTCGGTCGGGGACATAGTGTTAATCTTGACAATCGGGCCAGTGGAGTTCACCATGGAATTCCAGGTGCTGGACATGGTAGTGTCATATAACCTTCTGATAGGGCGACCGTGGATCCATGCCGCAAGAGCGGTTCCATCCAGCCTACACCAACTCGTCAAGTTTGAGTGGGACCAATAGGAGATCGTCGTCCATGGAGAGAATGATCTACAACCAGGCACCATCGTCCCCTTTGTTGAGACGGAAGAAGATGTTGGGCCATGGGTATACCAGGATCTGCGATGTGGTATCCGCCAACCGAGTTCCAGAAGGGGAATGCATTCCCAATGACAGAATAATTACTGCAGACGTCATGGTGGCTCATGAAATGTTGAAACATGGTTTCATACCCGGCAAAGGTCTAGGTGCATCTCTGCAAGGAATCATACAACCGGTATCCGTGGTCGAAAATGTGGGAACCTTCGGCTTGGGATTCAAGCCAACATCAGAGGACATCCAGCGAGCCAAGAGGAATAAGCAGAAGACATGGGTGCTCCCGAAGCTTGTTCCACGCCTTTCCCGATCTTTTGTCAGGTCCGGAGTAAGAGGACATCCGGCGACAAAGGTTCCCAGTCCTATGGTTAGGCTAGACGAAGAGTTCTTAAGAAAGTTCGAGGACCTATTCGCAGATGTATGCATGCTTGAGGATGGTGAAGGATCTAGCCATGCCGAGATACAGTTTGTGGGATCGAAAGCAAAATTGAATAATTGGAAGGCTACTCCTCTCCCTGTCCGGAAGGAGTCTTGGTGGTTTGTTTTGGATTGTTTTCTTTCGAAATTTTGTGTCGGGGTTGTCCCCGGAGTAAAATCCGTTTGTTTTAGTTCATTTTGATTTGAGTTTGCAAGTTTATTTTTCCTTGTACCGTTCCCATTAATGAAATTTTGTTCCCTTCGTGTCTAATTTTGTTTATTTTCCTTCTTTTTTACTTTTCTGAACAGCTTTCTTTCAACTGATCTTAATGATATGGCGTGCTTAAAGATTAATCAACCCAGTCTAGAAAGTCAATCGGGTTTGGAAATAATAACGCATGAAATAAGAAGTGACGAGAGTGAATCGGAATACGGCGATGATGAAGCCGTAGAAGAAATCGGTGAAGAATTAAATCACTTCGAGGAAAAACCCAAACCAAATTTAAATGATACCGAGGCTGTTAATCTGGGGAACACAGATGACGTCAAAGAAACCAGAATAAGTGTCCATATTGAACCCAACCTGAGAGAAGAGTTGATCAAAACACTCATGGAGTTTAAAGACATTTTCGCATGGTCGTACGACGACATGCCAGGACTCAGCACTAATCTAGTGGTTCATAAATTACCCATTGATCCGGCATATCCCCCCGTCAAGCAGAAACTGCGGAAATTCAAGACGGAGATGAGTGTAAAGATCAAGGAGGAAGTAACCAAGCAGTTGCAGGCGAAAGTCATTCGTGTCACTCGATACCCTGAATGGTTGGCTAACGTAGTACCGGTGCCAAAGAAAGACGGAAAGATCAGAGTATGCGTGGACTACCGCAATCTCAACAAGGCGAGTCCTAAGGATAATTTCCCGCTTCCCAATATCCATATCCTGATTGATAATTGCGCCGGACGCGAAATCGGATCCTTTGTGGACTGTTATGCGGGATATCATCAGATTTTGATGGATGAGGAGGACGCAGAAAAGACGGCTTTTATCACACCGTGGGGGACCTATTGCTACCGGGTGATGCCGTTTGGGTTGAAGAATGCAGGGGCAACATACATGAGGGCGATGACTACGGTATTCCATGACATGATACACAAGGAAATTGAAGTGTACGTGGATGATGTGATCATAAAATCTAGACGTCGAGAAGACCACGTTGCCGACCTCACGAAGTTCTTTCAAAGACTTCGAAGATATGATATCAAGCTCAATCCGGCCAAATGCGCATTCGGAGTTCCATCAGGAAAGTTGCTAGGATTCATCGTCAACCGACGGGGTATTGAGTTGGACCCATCCAAAATCAAGTCCATTCAAGAGCTACCCCCGCCAAAGAATAAAACGGAGGTAATGAGTCTGTTGGGAAGGTTAAATTACATCAGTAGGTTTATTGCTCAGCTTACAGCAACCTGTGAACCCATATTCCGTCTGTTGAAGAAAGACGCTGCGATAGAATGGACGACAGAATGTCAGGAAGCGTTTGACCAAATCAAAGGGTATTTGTCAAACCCACCCGTACTAGTTCCGCCCGAACCGGGTAGACCCCTGATTCTTTATCTAACGGTCATGGAGAATTCGTTCGGCTGCGTGCTGGGGCATCACGATCTTACTGGCAGGAAGGAACGGGCCATTTACTACCTCAATAAGAAATTCACGGTCCACGAGGTCAAGTACACTCATCTGGAAAAGACATGTTGCGCTTTGACTTGGGTAGCCCAAAAGCTAAAACATTATTTGTCTTATTACACCACTTACCTCATTTCGTGCTTGGATCCGTTGAAGTATATTTTCCAGAAACTTATGCCTACAGGGAGGTTAGCGAAATGGCAAATATTACTTACAGAGTTCGACATCATATATGTGACAAGGACGGCTATGAAAGCTCAAGCACTAGCCGATCACTTAGCTGAGAATCCTGTCGATGACGGATACGAACCTTTGAGGACGTATTTTCCGGACGAAGAAGTATTGCAAATTGATGGGTTTGAATTAACTGAGGATCCGGGGTGGAAGCTTTTCTTCGACGGAGCGGCGAATGCAAAAGGAGTCGGAGTAGGGGCTGTGCTCATCTCTGAAACAGGACATCATTATCCTGTTACTGCTCAACTGCATTTTCATTGTACCAATAATATGGCTGAGTACGAGGCATGTATCTTGGGATTGCGATTAGCGGTGGACATGGATGTACAGGACGTCTTGGTCTTGGGGGACTCGGACCTTCTGGTACATCAGATTCAGGGAGAATGGGAAACCAGAGATTTAAAGCTTATCCCATATCGTCAGTGTTTGCATGATCTGACTAAGCGTTTCCGGTCGGTAGAATTCAGACATATCCCAAGGATGCATAATGAGGTTGCCGACGCTTTGGCCACTTTGGCGTCAATGCTACATCACCCGGACAAGGTTCGTGTCGATCCGTTACATATTCGGGTCCGGAATCAGCATGCTTACTGCAATATGATAGAGGAAGAGATGGATGGCGAGCCATGGTTTCATGACGTCAAAGAATACCTCAGGTTAGGAATATACCCGGAGCAAGCAACTGGAGATCAAAGGAGAGCTATTCGGCGATTGGCAAACAGATTTTTCCTTAGTGGAGGGGTACTGTACAAAAGAACCCCAGATTTGGGACTGTTAAGATGTATAGATGCAAGTCAACCCACAACAGTGATGACAGATGTACACTCCGGAGTTTGTGGACCACACATGAGCGGATATGTATTGGCAAAGAAGATTCTTCGAGCAGGATATTACTGGCTTACTATGGAGCGTGATTGTATAATTTTCATGCGAAGATGCCATCAGTGTCAGATACACGGAGATTTGATTCATTCTCCGCCGACCGAGTTGCATACAATGTCAGCACCGTGGCCGTTTGTTGCATGGGGTATGGATGTTATTGGACCTATAGAACCTGCGGATTCCAATGGTCATAGGTTCATTCTGGTAACGATCGACTATTTTACCAAGTGGGTGGAGGCCAAAACCTTCAAATCAGTGACCAAGAAGGCGGTGGTGGACTTCGTACACTCCCATATCATCTGCAGGTTTGGAATTCCAAAGATAATCATCACAGATAATGGTGCAAATCTTAACAGCGGATTGATGAAAGAGGTATGTCAACAGTTCAAGATCACACACCGAAATTCCACACCATATCGTCCCAAAGCAAATGGTGCGGTCGAGGCAGCAAACAAGAATATAAAGAAGATATTGAGGAAGATGGTAGAAGGGTCTAGGCAATGGAACGAAAAGCTACCATTTGCACTGTTGGGTTATCGCACTACCGTCCGGACTTCGGTAGGTGCAACTCCCTACTTGTTGGTGTACGGAACTGAAGCAGTAATACCAGCAGAAGTGGAAATCCCATCCCTCCGAATTGTCGCTGAAGCCAAGATTGACGATGATGAGTGGGTCAAAACCCGATTAGAGCAATTGAGCTTGATCGATGAAAAGAGATTGACAGCAGTATGTCACAGCCAATTGTATCAAAAGAGAATGGCAAGAGCATATAACAAGAAGGTACGTCCCAGGAAATTTGAAGTGGGACAACATGTGCTGAAGAGAGTTCTACCATACCAGGCCGAGGCGAAAGGCAAGTTCGCTCCAAATTGGTAGGGACCATTTGTTGTGACTAGGGTATTATCCAACGGCGCGCTATGCTTAACTGATGTTGAGGGGAGATGCACTGATATGGCTATCAATTCTGATGCAGTCAAGAGATATTATGTGTAATTCTTTAATGCATTTCTCAACGCTTGGTTTCGTTCGTTTGTATTTGGCATTTTTCGGAGAATGAAATGACAGAGACAATTTTTCTACTACCCAAACACTTTAACCCTTGTTTTCCCCTTTGAGCCTTAATTATTCTTTCATATACCCTCTTTTGGAATCCTCAAGGAAGATGTATAGCAAAATAGAAAAAGAAACAAAGAGAAAAAAACACAAGAAAAAGTGAACTACGTTTGACCTGATTCCTCAAGAAGGATACGTAGGCGCCACACGGCTCGGTCATAATAAAATAAAAATCAAAGGTTCCCCAAGCAACAAAACTGGGGCAGAAGTCATTGTTTCGTTTGAAAGATAGTATGGATTCCGAAAGTTGTAATGAGCTAACCGTTGAGGTTAAACCCCTTTTCTTTAGCCTCACGCACAAAAACCACATTAATGACCGAAAAGACCTCTCGATCAGTATTTGAGAAATGCCAAGTCATGCGAATGAAAGCCAAAAGCGACACTCTGATCCTCGATTGAATCCAGGATGCACAAGCCAAAAAGGGATAATGCTTTAGAGGGAATCTCGTGGGCGATACCCCAGTCTGGAAAGAAAGAAAATGAGAGAGCCTTAACGGTGAAAACCCTCGCGGGCACCTTAAGGCGAAGAAAGTTGAGAGAAATAAAATGAGAGAGTCTTACAGTAAAAACCTTTACGGGCACCTTAAGGCGACGTGAGATAGAGAGAAATGAGAGAATCTCATTAGTGAAAACCCTTTGAAGGGCACTGTGAGGTGACAAGGCGAGATAGTTACAAGGTGTCTGCATGAGACAAGGTTTGGACATTCGTTTACTGCTAGCAAAACACGGCCATCAGAAAGTAATTGACACGAATAGACTGGGCAGATTAATCTCAAAGGCGTGGCATAACCATGGGATCAGTCACACATTCAGATAAGTTTTTCCCATTTTGAGTTCAGAAAAGTTTTCCCTTTCTTTTGTCATTCGCGGTCAGCATTCTTTATCTATTATTTTCCTTTTCTTTCGTTTTCGAAAATTGACTTTTTAAAGCTTACTACCAAGTCTCCCAAAGCGGTACAATGAAGATGAATAGGCGTGGAACGAGGCAATAAGGCAAAAGTCGTTCCGATATTAAGATTGGAACGACAGGTTGATCCGAAGGTTCACAAGAATTGTGGAGTACGATGGACACGTATTACACATCCGGAAGATGCTTTCTCACAACAAGATCATCGACTAAAAAGGTCGGACCAAACTGAAGGTTGGAATAAAAGGGAGACATGAGAGACTATCTGTGGAAAGAGCACCACCCCCAGCAAGTGTCAACGTCGTCCCCAAAAGTTCGAGGGAGGCCAAGCAGCTGAAAGAGAAAAGGAAAATTGCCCCAACAAGAGTGGCACGACCACTCACTGCGTTTTGAAACTAACAATTTTTCTTTGATTTAAAGCAGGAAAAGAGGGTTCGTTGGCGGAAAAGCATGCCACGTAGAAGGTCATCAAACTGGGGCAGAAAATTTTCTCCCATTGCGAAAATTTTCTTGGAAGCAAATACCCGGTGGATAAGGATAGAAAACAACACGAGATTTCGGGAAATACCAGTTCCGAGCAGAATAGTTTTGAGAGAGGCCGGACAACACGATGGGGTGATCTTTGAGCCTGGTATCATCCCCAGCAGTTGTTGGAAAAATGAAACACTGACTTCGAGATTCCCCCAGCAGTATTATACCCCATAATTTTTTCAAGGAAGCAAAAGCGTGAGTCCCGAAGGAGGTTTGGGAAGAGGAAAAATAAAAGGGGTTCCCCGCCAAGATAATCCTCAGTTAGCGACATTTCAATCCCCAGCGAGCCCGAGAGAGAATGAAGGGTGGAGGAAATAGAAAAAGAGGAAATAAAGAATACTTCCCCAGCAGCATCATCTCCAGCATGTGAGTAAACAATTCCGAAGATATCTCCAGCAGCCAAAGTAAAAGTAACACGACCCAGGGGGAAAGCAATTCCAAGACAAGGTAATTCAGAAGAAAAGTGGCCCAAGAGGCAATGCAGGAAGAAGAAAATGGTACAAAAAGCAAAGGAAGGCGATCATGATAGGATGAAATTAGTGAGTTATAGTTGAAGTCAGGGAGCCCGCCTGAAGACTAGAGTGGCGATTTATTTTGAAGTTATAGTTGAAGTCAGGGAGCCCGCCTGAAGAATGGAGTGGCGATTTATTTTAAAGTTGTAGTTGAAGTCGGGGAGCCCGCCTGAAGAATGGAGTGGCGATTTTATTTTGAAGTTGTAGTTGAAGTCGGGAAGCCCGTCTGAAGAATGGAGTGGCGATTTATTTTGAAGTTATAGTTGAAGTCGGGAGCCCGCTCGAAGAATGGAGTGGCGATTTATTTTAAAGTTGTAGTTGGAGTCGGTTGTGCTGATGCTACACTTCTGTGCGTTTTTGCACAGGTCCAGGTTACGATCAAGAGCAGCAGCAGCAGCAGTAAATTGATTGCGTGGGAGTTGATCACATTTGAGACCGAGGTAGCTTGCAGACGTCCGCAGGCCCGGCGTCTCTCTCTTTATTTATGTTATTAGCTGTAGTCTCTTTGTTCCGAGACAAACAAAATTATGTTATATTTCCTTCAGACTTTTATGTGTAGTATTCCATAGTAGTTCGTGAGTTGGTGACTCTACGTCTTGGGTAGAGGATTTCCGTATGATTTTCACCTTGTGATTTGTTATTTCCATTTCGATAAAGTATTCCGCATTTATTTAATTAAAATTGTGTTAAAAACAGGATAATATGAATACAGTGGCTTGCCTAGCTACCACGAGTAGGCGCCATCACGATCCCGATGTTGGGGAAAAATCCGGGTCGTGACAGAAACAAAGGAAGGCGATTTTATTCTGAAGTTGTAGTTGAAGTCAGGGAGCCCGTCTGAAGAATGGAGTGGCGATTTTAATTTTGAAGTTGTAGTTGAAGTCAGGGAGCCCGCCTGAAGAACGGAGTGGCGATTTATTTTTGAAGTTGTAGTTGAAGTCAGGGAGCCCGCCTGAAGAATGGAGTGGCGATTCTATTTTGAAGTTGTAGTTGAAGTCAGGGAGCCCGCCTGAAGAATGGAGTGGCGATTTTATTTTGAAGTTGTAGTCGAAGTCGGGGAGCCCGCCTGAAGAACGGAGTGGCGATTTATTTTAAAGTTGTAGTTGAAGTCGGGGAGCCCGCCTGAAGAATGGAGTGGCGATTTTATTTTGAAGTTATAGTTGAAGTCGGAGAGCCCGCCTGAAGAATGGAGTGGTGATTTTATTTTGAAGTTGTAGTTGAAGTCGGGGAGCCCGCTTGAAGAATGGAGTGGTGATTTTAATTTTGAAGTTATAGTTGAAGTCAGGGAGCCCGCCCGAAGAATGGAGTGGCGATTTATTTTGAAGTTATAGTTGAAGTCGGGGAGCCCGCTCTGAAGAATGGAGTGGCGATTTATTTTTAAGTTGTAGTTGAAGTCGGGGAGCCCGCCCGAAGAATGGAGTGGCGATTTTATTTTGAAGTTGTAGTTGAAGTCGGGAAGCCCGCCCGGAGAATGGAGTGGCGATTTATTTTGAAGTTGTAGTTGAAGTCATGGAGCCCTCCTGAAGAATGGAGTGGCGATTTTAATTTTGAAGTTGTAGTTGAAGTCAGGGAGCCCGGCTGAAGAATGGAGTGGCGATTTTATTTTGAAGTTATAGTTGAAGTCAGGGAGCCCGCCTGAAGAATGGAGTGGCGATTTATTTTAAAGTTGTAGTTGAAGTCAGGGAGCCCGCCTGAAGAATGGAGTGGCGATTTTATTTTGAAGTTGTAGTTGAAGTCAGGAAGCCCGCCTGGAGAATAGAGTGGCGATTTATTTTGAAGTTGTAGTTGAAGTCAGGGAGCCCGCCTGGAGAATGGAGTGGCAATTTAGTTTTGAAGTTGTAGTTGAAGTCAGGGAGCCCGCCTGAAGAATGGAGTGGCGATTTATTTTGAAGTTGTAGTTGAAGTCGGGGAGCCCGCCCGAAGAATGGAGTGGCGATTTTATTTTGAAGTTGTAGTTGAAGTCAGGGAGCCCGCCCGAAGAATGGAGTGGCGATTTTATTTTGAAGTTGTAGTCGAAGTCGGGGAGCCCGCCTGAAGAATGGAGTGGCGATTAATTTTAAAGTTGTAGTTGAAGTCAGGGAGCCCGCCCGAAGAATGGAGTGGCGATTTTATTTTGAAGTTATAGTTGAAGTCGGAGAGCCCGCCTGTAGAATAGGTAGTGGCGATTTATTTTGAAGTTGTAGTTGAAGTCGGGGAGCCCGCTTGAAGAATGGAGTGGCGATTTTAATTTTGAAGTTATAGTTGAAGTCAGGGAGCCCGCCCGAAGAATGGAGTGGCGATTTATTTTAAAGTTGTAGTTGAAGTCGGGGAGCCCGCCTCTGGAGAATGGAGTGGCGATTTTATTTTATGTTTATAGTTGAAGTCAGGAAGCCCGCCTCTGAAGAATGGAGTGGCGATTTATTTTGAAGTTGTAATGGAAATCAGGGAGCCCGCCCGAAGAATGGAGTGGCGATTTTATTTTGAAGTTATAGTTGAAGTCAGGGAGCCCGCCTAAAGAATGGAGTGGCGATTTATTTTAAAGTTGTAGTTGAAGTCAGGGAGCCCGCCTGAAGAATGGAGTGGCGATTTTATTTTGAAGTTGTAGTTGAAGTCAGAGGAAGCCCGCCTGGAGAATGGAGTGGCGATTTATTTTGAAGTTGTAGTTGAAGTCAGGGAGCCCGCCTGAAGAATGAAGTGGCGATTTTAATTTTGAAGTTGTAGTTGAAGTCAGGGAGCCCGCCTGAAGAACGGAGTGGCGATTTATTTTTGAAGTTGTAGTTGAAGTCAGGGAGCCCGCCTGAAGAATGGAGTGGCAATTATATTTTGAAGTTGTAGTTGAAGTCAGGGAGCCCGCCTGAAGAATGGAGTGGCGATTTTATTTTGAAGTTGTAGTTGAAGTCAGGGAGCCCGCCTGAAGAATGGAGTGGCGATTTTATTTTGAAGTTATAGTTGAAGTTAGGGAGCCCGCCTGAAGAATGGAGTGACGATTTTAATTTTGAAGTTATAGTTGAAGTCAGGGAGCCCGCCTGAAGAATGGAGTGGCGATTTATTTTAAAGTTGTAGTTGAAGTCAGGGAGCCCGCCTGGAGAATGGAGTGGCGATTTTATTTTGAAGTTGTAGTTGAAGTGAGGGAGCCCGCCTGGAAGAATGGAGTTGCGATTTTAATTTTGAAGTTATAGTTGAATTCAGGGAGCCCGCCTGAAGAATGGAGTGGCGATTTATTTTAAAGTTGTAGTTGAAGTCAGGGAGCCCGCCTGGAGAATGGAGTGGCGATTTTATTTTATGTTTATAGTTGAAGTCAGGAAGCCCGCCTGAAGAATGGAGTGGCGATTTATTTTGAAGTTGTAATGGAAGTCAGGGAGCCCGCCTGAAGAATGGAGTGGCGATTTATTTTTGAAGTCAGAAGCCCGCTGAAAAAGAAGAACGGGGTCTTAGTTTCCAAGATTTGATAAGGATAGTGAACAATCGGAAAGTGACAGAGTGTAACGGAAATCCCCAACATGAATCCAAGTTCAAAATCAGAAGGAAGGCAAAAAGGATCAGAAAAGATAGATTCGGACTTCGAAGGAGAATAGTTCGAAGATCACAAGGAAGGGACCAATGGTCGGAGTTCGGCAATCAAGATAGGCCGAAATAACAATTGTTAGAAGAGAAGAAGTATGTGAAGAAACATCAAAGCCAGCAGGATGGCAAGGAACATGGCAAGATCAAGTTGAAAAGATAGATAAGAACTTGCAATACTGTAACTTAGTCTAGCTTCTTATTTTTCGTTTAGCACGGTGTAATAAGGGGATCAGTTAAGCAGTGGCGCCAGCAGTAACAGCAGTAACAGCAAGATCACAACAATCATGGTAGTCCCAGCTACCAAAACTTCCCGAACTACATTGACCTGATTCCTGTTTAGCCCAGGATATGTAGGAGGCCTCCCGAAGTAAAGGCTCGGTCAAGATCTTTTTAGAAATGCTTCACACGGAGTGCTCAAACGGGCAAAAATCGCTCGTATTTGCTCACTATCTTTGCACGAAAACTCTTCATGTTTCCGCGCAAAGAGGGGCAGCTGTGAGCACGTGATTTTTGCCTCACACGAATTACTCCTAAAAGATTCAAAAATAAAAGAGTTTTGCGTTGTTTGCAATATTTGTATTTTGGTATTAATTTTCTTATTATTTGTATTTGTGTGTGCATGCTTATGTGATTAAATTAATATATATATATATATATATATATATATATATATATATATATATATATATATATATATATATATATATATATATATATATATATATATATATATATATATATATATATATATATATATATATATATATATATATATATATATATATATATATATATATATATATGTAATAGCATTTAAAACGTAATTATAAAATTTTGAGTTAATTGGTAAATTACTTATTTTACGAAATGGAAAAATCAAAAATATATAATAATATACATATTTTTATTCTATTTTTGTTGTCATTATATAATTTTATGTTATTTGTTAGTGGTGTGTTGATTGTTGTTAAGTATTAGTATCCATATAGTTTATTTTAATTAATTAGAATTTTGTGTTGATTATAAAGAAGGAAAAGAAAAAGATTTGGGCCCCTAAATCCGGAACCCAAACAAAATAATTAGCCCAAAATCATTACCCAGTCCGGGTAACCCGACCTATGCCTGGACCGGCCCAGTCTCTCACATACACACAAACGACGTCGTTTCGTTTAAGTGAAGAGATCCTGGTCGTTGATCGTAAATGATCCAACGATCAGGATTGAATTTCCTTTTCATATATAAGTTCAATCGCATACCCCGCCCCCCCAAGCCAGCCCCCCTCTCTTCGTCTCTAAGCTTCAGAGACCATGCCTCTTGCCCCCACCGTCCCCCGCCGTGCACCACCGCCGGAAATCGCCTTACGGCGGTGGTCAGTCACCAAAGCCCCCCATTTTTACACCATAGAGCCTCCCGACCACCCTGAACACAAATCCACAGACCGTTTCTTTCGAATCACTCCCTATCTTCTCGAATCTTCATGTGAAGATTCGAGCTAAAACCAAATCTATGCCAAACCGCCCCAAAATCTTACCCTAGCACCTCCAGACCACCCTCGCACCCAAACCACCTTTGGTTTTGTTCGAATCCAACCGGAAACCCAAAAACCCCAAAAACGGCCGCATGAACCCTAAAAAACCCAAAATGGGATCTCCGTTCGAAATTAATAAAAGATTGGGGTCTAATGGACCTTAATCTAGGTGTTCTCAACCGAGAATACCTCGATTAAGGCTCGTTTGGCTTCAAGGATTCGAGGGCAAATGATTCGAGACCCGTTCACTATGAATTCTTATCTTTCAAGGTATTATTTCCCTTTTCTAAGCCTCATCTGCTCCATGTTGTGCATCTTTATATGATTTTCCGTTTGTTTTGTTTTCTTTTCGATTTTTATTGAATTAGCTATTCTACTCTTTAAAACCTTTTATTCGGTCGATTTCATTCTGTTTTCCTTGATTGAAAATGAATGGTATACTCAGTGTGATTAAGTTCGTCAAGCCAGTTGGTTCATATTTGTTGGTCTCCTGTTAGGTCCAAAACCGTGAATCACTGACTTGGTCGGCGTTTGCTTGTTCTTGATTGTATGTGTTGGCATCAATTAAGTAAATGTCGTCGCTAAGTTATACGAATTTTCCTGTTAAAACACTGGATAGTGATTAATGCTTTTGATTTGATCCGAAATCATTACCAAGCTAAATGCTTGAACTGTTTGTGACTTTAAATTGAGTCCTGGATATGATGTGGTTGTTAGCATCAGTGATTAATCAGAATTAGCACATTTTAAGATTCAAAAATGCCCTGCACATAATGCACAGCCTGGTGGAACCTGCTGTATAGCAGAGTTCACCACCAGTTGTCCCCTGTTTATTAATTTTAATTAATGAACCCATACTTAGACACAATATAGTGGCACAAGCAGAGGGATGGGTCTGCCCAGGGGAATCTACTGGGCTGGGCAGAGATAGGAATGGGCAGGGGTTTAGTTTAGGTGGTGGCATCAATCAGGAATTAATTTTAGAAACTATAAGTATAGGATATACAGAAACAAAAAGGGGGACTTTTGGTTTAAAAACATTCATACGGACAGACCTTAGACAGAGATTTTTGAGGAAAATAAGAGAAAAAATTCTGCTTCTTTTTTGGCTCACTGGTTCAGTCATTCAGTAAGTCCTGTGAGCTATATCTCGATACGACCTTGGTCATTTGGAGTTGGCAAGTACCCGTTAGTGTTTGGGTTGGTTTGGTTTTGAGTCTTGCTGAGTTTGCGAGTGCTTCTCACTGGGTTGCTCTCAAACCCTTAGCCACTGTTTCATTGGGTGTGATTGGACCCTTGCCCGGACTTATAGCATCTGCTTTTGGTTGTTGTGTATTCTGCTGGGTTGATTTTTGATTGGTTGTTGTCGATTGTTTTGCTGGTCGTGGGTTCTTTTTACTGGTTGTTGCTGATTTTGTTGTTGGTGTACTGTTGCGTTGTTGTTGCTGTTGTTCGTATCATTGCTATTGCTGATTCTGTCCTCTCTTCATTGTCTCAAATTTTTCAGGTACACTCTTATGTAACCATGTTGATTATGAAGTATAACTTTGAGACAAGTGGGTTGACATGAAAGAGCAGTTCATATGAATAGAGAATTGTATTAATACCATAGTCAATATTTTCATATATTATCATATATGCACTGAACATAGACTGATGTAGTTTAATTGATATGGTGACTGTTGCATTGTATTGTTCTATATACGGATGTAGTTAGTGTCTTGTTGGTATAGTTTGTGTTTAGATTATGTGAATCGTAACTAAAAGAGATTATTGGTTTAAAGTGATGGGCCTTAAATAGTTAAATTAGAAACATAGGTTTTGTTTAAATTGGTAGTCAAGTACTTACTAGAATATATATATATATATATATATATATATATATATATATATATATATATATATATATATATATATATATATATATATATATATATATGTAAATGGCGATTTCAGTGATAGCTACCAGAAGAGAAATTGGCAAAAATAAAAAATATGTTATTTCTATCTTTGTTTCTGTTTATTGTCACTCATGACGCGCATTGATTTTCAAACAAGGATAAGAAGTAAATATCTTGTAAATTTATTCTAAACAAGAAAGGTTAGTGAGAAAAACAGTATACCTATTTTGGCGCATAAGACTTTAGATTGAGTTTTGAATGCTAATAAAAATGGCCCATATCTAGAATACATGGCCTGCTCGTTTGGGTTGTTGATTGCAAGTGATAAAATCCCATTTTTTAATTCAAAATCAATAAATAAAAATAAATAGAAAAACATAGTCATATTAGTTTCGACCTTTAACAAAAGTGAGACGAGCCTCGTCACACTAAATACATATTCGCGGGGCCCTCAAATTAATTGTACAAATTTAAACTCGGGAAGACCGTTTAGCGAATTTTGCGGTCTTTCCCAAAGTTAATAAAGACGATAGACTCTTTAGGCACGATTTGTAAATAACATACTTTCCTTATTACGGGTGCGCATTTATGTGACCCAAATCTTACTCTCGGCACAACTGAAATAAATTAAAGTCATAGGCGTACCGGTTGCGGTGTGACTTGAAATGTGTTTTCGTGACGTCGCAATTCTTCTAAAATCAAAAAGTGGAACATAATAGCACATAGTTAAAATATATAGAGAAATCAGATAAAAGTAAAAAATTGCAGTTGAGCGACCGTGCTAAAACCACGGAATCCGGGAGTGCCTAACACCTTCTCCCGGGTTAATAGAATTCCTTATCCAGGTTTCTAGTTTCGCAGACTATATTACGGAGTCATAAATTTCCTCGGTTCGGGATCAAACCGGTGACTTGGGACACCATTATTTTCCCAGTGGCGACTCTGAATTAAATAAAATTGATCCCGCTTCGATTGTCCTTTAATTGGAAAAACTCCCTCGTACCTTCGCGGGTAAGCGTAAAAAGGAGGTGTGACAGTTCTGATTCTTCAGACTAGACAAGCTACACCTCAGAGGGCACGGTTTCTTGTATGGGCACCGCAATGGCCCTCGTGTACTTCCTCTAGTACTAGTCGTTTGATTAGGACCAAGGCATCTGGCCAGTGGTCCACCAAAGGTCCTTTTGTAGAGCTCATGATTTATCATGCAATATCGGGCGGCCTGTACATGGAGCTTCTTGGCTTCTTTTTTGTTAGGTGGGAGTGTTCCTTCCTACAAGTAGGACAAGAACTGGTTATGCCAGTCCCAAGTTAAATTTAACGAGAGTACCTTTGTATGATCAATTGCTGAATGAAAGAGGGTGACGACGCTCTCTTTATCGAAGTGTTTAGTAGCTGCGTCCAGTTTTGTCAGACCATCTGCCTTGGCATTCTGTGCCCTGGGAACCTGCTCAAAGCGGCACTTGTCGAGTTCGACCATTAACCTGTGGATTTCCATCTGGTACTTTTGTAATCTCTGTTCCTTGATTTGGTAAGTCCCACCGACTTGCTTCACCACGAGCTGAGAGTCGCAATGGAGAACAAGTCGGCGGGATCCATACTTGATGGCCAACTTTATACCAGCAATAACGGCTTCATATTCTGCCTCGTTGTTAGTCATCTCGGGGCACCGTATGTACTAGCAAATTATTTTGCCCGTGGAGACTTCAAGGACAAGTCACAGTCCCGATTCCGAGGCGTTTGTGGCTCCGTCCATGTAGAGAGCCCATAGATTGGTATTGGAGGGGGCGCATAGTGCCTCCTGCTCCGCCTATGGTAGTATTTTGTGCTAAAATCTGCCACGAAATCGGCGAGGACTGAGCTTTATGGCCCATCTGGGGAGTCGGCCCGATAATTCGGGCTTATGCAGTATACTTCTTAAGGGGAATGTGGTCACCACTTTAATGGGGTAGCATCGGAAATAAGGTCTAAGCTTCTGTGAAGTTGTGACCAGTGCCAGCGCTAATGTTTCAAGGTGTGGATACCGTGTTTCGGCGTCCACTAGGGTTTTGCTAATGTAATAAATAGGGGATTGTGTACCTTTAGTCTCGCGGACCAACACTGCGCTGGCGGCGACTTCTGACACGGCCAGGTATACCGGCAGAGGCTCGCTCGAGTCTGCTTTGGCTAGTAGTAGGGGCGAGGACAAGTACGCCTTTAGTTCTCTCAAGGATTTGACGCATTCTTCGTTCTACTGAAACCCGTTGTCCTTTCTCAGTACGCTGAAAATTTTGTGGCATCTATCGGAGGATCGTGAGATAAATTTGGATAGGGCAGATATTCGGCTCGTCAGGTTTTGCACATGTTTTTTGCAGGTAGCCCCTGCATTTTTGAGCCCGAAGGGAATCACTTTGTAGCAGTAGGTTCCTTGGTGGGTGATGAAGGCTGTCTTCTCCTGATCTTCCTCGGCCATCAAGATTTGATTGTAACCGGAATATGCATCTAAGAAACTCAACAGTTCATGTCCTATGGTGGCATCGATCAACTGGTCGACGTAGGGAAGGGGGAACAAATATTCTGGGCATGCTTTATTCAGGTCGGTGAAATCCACGCATATCCTCCACTTTCCGTTTTTCTTTTTAACCATGACGACGTTGGTGACCCACTGAGGATACTTTGATTCCCTGGTGGATCCGTTGGCGAGTAGTTTGTCTTCTTCCTCGCTAACCGCTTCATTGATCGCGACATCAAATTTCCTTCTCATATGTCGTACCGACGGATGCAACGGGTCGACGTTCAGCTTACGGGTGGCGATATCTTGCGAAATCCCTGGCATATCTGAGTGGAAAAAAGCAAACAGATCTGCATGGTTAGTTAAGAATTTATGATACTTACTTGGGTTGGCCAGGCCATGGCCAATGTACATTTTTTTTGCTGGGTTGGTGTCGTCCAATTGGACCGGGTTGAGATCTTTGATTGTTGCTTTACAGGCTTCCACGTCGTCACGATCTTGGATGGTGTCGACCGTCAGGTCGGTTTTAGTCCCCGACACGGCTAATTGCTATGCCTCCGCGCTTGCCCCTCTTAGTTGTTGGGTGTGGGCGTAGTCTTGGGTTATTTTGTAGAACTCTTGTGCGGTGCGCGGCTCTCCCCTAATGCTGAATATTCCCCATGAGGTAGGGAATTTGACCACCTGGTACAGGCTTGAAGGGACCGCTCGCATGGAATGTATCCACTGGTGCCCTATGATGACGTTATATGCCATTTCCTGATTCATCACGTGGAAAGTTATTTCCAGCATAACTCCTCCTGCGAGGACGGGTAATTTCTCCGGATGTCTGTTCCACTGCATTGTTAAAACCGGTTAGTGTTATGTTGCGCAGTATTACCCTATCCTCGAGTCCCATTTGTGTGAGGACCCTTGGATGGATAATATAGGCGCCGCTTTCGTCACCGATCATGACTCTTTTGACGTCCGTATCAATAATGCGTAAAGTAATAACTAAAGCATCATAGTGAGGGAAAGACAAACCGTCGGCATCAAACTTATCGAAGGTGATACTACCTACGAAGTCGTCATACCGCACGTGGGAGATGGTCCGCTTCAGCTTGTAAGTGTTGGCGAACTTGACGTGGTTGATCATTGAGTCGTCACCACCGCCGATGATCATGTTTATTGTTCGCGTTGGGGAAGGTGTCTTTGGGGGCCCACGGGACCGCTCTCGCCCGCGTGCAATGTCGGTGAGTAGTTCTTTCAGGTATCCTTGGTTCAACATCCCGATCACCTCTTGCCGTAGACCTATGTAGTCTTCGGTCCTGTGTCCCCGTTCCTGATGGAACTCGCACAGGACGTTTGATTTTCTTGTGGAGGGATTTGACTTCATCTTCTGAGGCCACTACACCTTTGTGCCTAGCTTCTCTAGTGCGTACACTATTTCTGAAGGAGACACGCAAAAGTTATGTGATGATAATAAGGGGGCGTACCTCTTTCATTTTGGAGTGGGACGATATGTCGTTGCAACGCGTCCATAGGCCTGGGCGGTGGATGGGAGGATCTGGTGTATGGTTGATGTCGTTCTTTGTTCGAGCGCGAGAGATGTTCTCGATGTCCCTCATGGCATCGATCTTTCCTTATTTCTAAGTGTATCATTGTCAGCCGTTGGGTTGGCCGGTTGAGATCGTCCTCGTCCACTCGTACTTTGGCGTAATAGGCGTTATAGATTTCCTCCCATGTCGTAGGGGGATACTTCATGAGGCGGTTCAGCAGCTTCTTAGTTTCTCTTGAACCGTCTCTGCTTAGTCCATTCTGGAAGGCGATGACTGCCATTCCTTCCGATACGTTCGGCAGGCTCATTCTCACCCTGTTGAATCTGGCGAGGAAGTCCCTAAGCCCTTCACCTGTGGTTTGTCTGATGGCGAAGATGTCGTTGACCCTTGCATCTGCCTTCTTTGCATCCGCATGGGCGGTGATGAACTTATCTGCCATTTCATCAAACGTTGATATTGCCTTGGCATGCAGTTGGGAGTACCATGCCAAGGCTTCTCCGGTTAACGTCTCGCCAAACCTTTTTGGCAGCACTGATGGTACCTGTTCTTTTGATAGGTCGTTGCCTTTCACGGCAGTGGCATAATGGATCAAATAATCCTCGGGATCATTAGTTTCGACGTACACCCTCAAGTAGAGGGGCATCTTGAAGGTTTTTGGGATAGAGTGGGGGGGTAGCTTCTTCAGAGTGTGGCTGCTCTACAAACCTCCCATTGTCGCATTTTGGTAGCAACTTAGGGGCTCCGGGAATTTTGTCGACCCTCTCCTGGTGTTCTTTCATCTAGTCGCGGAGAACTTTGTTTTTGTTTTCCATTTTCTCCATCTTCCTCAGGATGGCGGTTAGCGTACCATCATTGGTCTGTGCCTCAACGGGTTGGTTGTTTACTCGTGTCTCCTCCCGTTCACCCATGGCAGTGGTGATACTTATCGTTGGTATTGACCTTATGCTTCCTTGTGGTGGTTTCTCGACCAAGCCACTCAAGGTGCTTGTCAGTCATTCTTCTAGTAGTTTTTTGACCACCAAGGGTGCCTCCTTGACAGTAGATGTGGAAGCTCCTTTGTCATGCAAGATCGTTGGATCTTCAGAGGGGTAAGGTGAGATCTCTGCACGTGGTGCGGTAACGGGGGTTGTGTTGATAATAGCGTCGCGCTGACCTCATTGAGAGGACCAAGAAGGTTGGTTGTGACCCCCATTATTACTTTGGATCTGACGTCATTTTCAACCATTTTTTATTTTCGTGCGATGTAAAGGGAGATGTTTGATTCTCGGAATCCCCAAAGACGGCGCCAAATGTTTGGCTCAAAAGTTAGTTGTTACTTTATAAGCTTAAAACAATCAAAAGATAAAAAATGGGTAAGTCGTAACCAAATATAGTGAACCTAGATGTGAGATCAAGTGTAGTTGTGATATAGAAGATATTGCGAAAATGAAGAACTTTAAGAACAATTGCTTATCGAAGTCAAGAAAATAGAGAGAGAATGAGAGAGTTGTATTATTAGATAATAACACTTGGTCTGTTACAAAGAGGAGGCCCCTTTTATTTATATAGAAAGGGGCCCCTTTAAAATAATAAAAAAAAATATGGGAGCGTAGTAGACGTACTCTTAATGGGGACGCCCAAGCGTGAGTGATGTCATTCGCATCCTTACGTCCAAATCATACCCCTGTTATAAGAAGCGTATGAGAGGCGTCGTAACCTCTCGCTGTAGAGGTGTGAAGAGTCATATTTGGCCCTTTACTGGTCTGTACCTCAATTTGAAGAGAACCATATATTATTCAACCTAATTTTTGGAGAAAGAATCAATTCGGGACTTCTCTTGGGCTTAAGTAGATAAAAATCTTTCTTAATAAGTTGTTTGGTAATGGTGGATTCTAATGGATTTTTGGATAGCAGTACCATTAATTACGGATGGAAACAAACTGAAAATTCAGGTTCCCGTTCCAAGGAAAATCATTGGTGGCGAGGACGATGAGGTAGATAAGAAGAAAAATTGAGGTTCCTACTATGGAGGAATTGTTATTTCCATCCGGTGAGACGGTATTAGGGTTGTTCTTGAACAAAGAAGACAGGTTTGGAGCTGAGCAACATTAATTTTTCTGTTAATATATTTCAATGTATCTCGTTGTATTTCCATGTATTTCATTACCTTTTTTTCTTCATTGAATTTCAATGTATTTCGTTGTATTTCATTGTATTCATTGTCTCGTTGTATTCCATGAATGAATTCATATATTTTTTTTAATTAATATAATTGATGTATTCAGATGTATTATATAATTTCTCTGAAGATTGCTATGTTTTTAGGGTGTTTTTCGTTTGAGAATCTTTTTTATAAATGGAAATACAAAATTTGTGTGTTATAATTGAGTTTGTTGAGTTATATTAGGAGTCTATTATGTTAATTGATTCACTTTCAGTTTAAAAACAGTGTAATCCCCTATTTCATGTGGTGAATATAGTCGAATACAATAATGTATCCCGCTGTAATCCTATGTTTCATGCTATAAATACAGTCGAATACACTCGAATACAAAAATTAATTTCTCTAGCTGTAATCCCCCTTTTCATCCCTAGAAATGCTACTGTATTCATGAATACAGTAGCTTAAATACATCGAATACACTTTAAAAAATTTGAAAATATAGCCATAGAAAGTAATATAGTAAATGGTAGATTCAACTAGCTAATAACCACTAAAACATAGTGCTTTCTGAAAGTTTCTCGTCTTTTTTTTTGGCTGGGAACCCAATTCCCATGTTTCTTGGGTAGTCAGTAGAAGCCCAAGTTGGAAATATATCCAACCTACAATACATGATTAACTCAAACTAAAGCTTCGAAGTTATTGCAAAACTTGAGCATTGACTAACAAAACAGCCTTCTATGCCAATACAAGTTATGTCTATACACTGATATCATGAAAGAGAGGATACTAAGGATCATTGGGGCTAATATCCCACCTTGATTTGCGTTTCATTTGCTTATTGGTACCGCCACTTGAATTTTGTGACTGCAGTGGTGTAGTTGGTTTCATTGGTGGTAATTGTATGAAGTCGTCAGCGTCCTCTTCGTCATCACTTCCAATCCAGCCATAACAAGGAACGCGCTTTCTTGGTGGAACACTAACTGGCTTTGAGGAAGGAAGAGTTGTAGTGCGATGATCAGCAAGGGGAGGGAGACTACTAATTGGACTCCCTGATTTCACTTGGCTCACAGAAATCATATTGAGACGATTAATTGAGCTTGAGGAAGAAGTTGGGGGTGGAGTAGAAACATGAGAGGTACTCCGTGATTGCACTTGGCTCCCAGAATTCATTTTGAGACGACTAACCGGGCATGAAGAAGAAGTTGGAGGTAGAGTAGAAACACGAGGAGTACTCTGTGATTTCACTTGACTGCCAAAACTCATTTTGAAATGATTAACAACTGGGGTAGAGGAAGAAGATTGAGGTGGAGTAGAAACACGAGAGGTACTCCGAGATTGCACTTGGCTCCCAGAATTCATTTTGAGACGACTAACCGGGCATGAAGAAGAAGTTGGAGGTAGAGTAGAAACACGAGGAGTACTCTGTGATTTCACTTGACTGCCAAAACTCATTTTGAAATGATTAACAACTGGGGTAGAGGAAGAAGATTGAGGTGGAGTAGAAACACGAGAGGTACTCCGAGATTGCACTTGGCTCCCAGAATTCATTTTGAGACGACTAACCGGGCATGAAGAAGAAGTTGGAGGTGGAGTAGAAACACGAGGAGTATTCTGTGATTTCACTTGACTGCCAAAACTCATTTTGAAATGATTAACAACTGGGGTAGAGGAAGAAGATGGAGGTGGAGTAGAAACATGAGAGGTACTCTGTGATTGCACTTGGCGCCAAGAACTCCTTTTGAGACGATTAACTGGGCATGCGGAAGTAGTCGGAGGTGGAGAAGTAACATGAGAAGTACTCCGGGGATTTTCACCATTGCTGAAAAGAGCGTTAGCCGATCCTTTCTGTGTTAAGATTTGATCTTCCCCTATGTCTGTCCATCTATTTCCATCTCTTTCAGCTGAAGGGGGATAAAATACTTCTGCAAAATGGGGTTGTTAGGAAAATTTTAGTAACGGCCTCAATCATATGGGCACTACTTCACTGTTTCACAAATAAAAAGCAGTATTCTTACATTCCAAGTCCCCCGGGGGGGGGGGGACTATGGCAGAGAATGAAACGCAGCAGCTACACTAGAAAAGAATGCAACATTTGTATCTTCCCTAGTCTGTTGGTATACCAAATTCGTCTATCTGATATGGATGCAAGTTACTCATGCATCAGCTGGACCGAATGTTTTTCTACTTTGTTTAACGGATTTCCACTGCATGGCAGCTAAATGGCTACTAGACTTAAAAATTTACACTGATCAAGAAGCGGAATTAGAACATGATAAGTTACTCACCAGTACTACCAATGTCTTGTTTGTTGCAGCAAAGCTCTTCGTATGTTGGTTCTTCTACTGCATTAACAAGCTCAGTGCATGCTGTTTCTCCTACAGTATTGCCAGCTTCATTGCATGTGGAAACAACAAGAGCGCCCGAGGGAGCAATGATGCTTTCTGAAGCAGGATCTTCAGCTCTTTCATCTTGTGAGGAGACACCCTGCTATAATCAAGGTCTTCAGCTATTCCAGGATATGCATATACAACTCCAGATGCAACTATACCAATGAACAATCATATAAAGATCGAATAACAGGTGACCAAATTTCATCAATTCATATTATTGGCACTCGATGCAATACAGAAAACGAGCCATCTAGCTGATTTCGTATTTATACAAGCTTAACCAAGAATTATAATTAAATCTACCCTAAGCAGAGATTCCCCAAAAATACGATCCAATACAGATAAGCGAATAAAGTTCAGGGCTTTGTAGTTAAAGACATCATATTTAGGCTAGTAGTTGTAGAAATATGGATATGATTAAAAGTAAGAATACGGATCCTGGAATTTGACTCAAAAGGAGAAAAACATGCATCTTGCTTCTGCTCTATTTTGTAGTATTAAAATGAACAATAAATGGCAGAATGTAGAGTGGAAGGGTGTCATACAGGGGAACAATGGAGAAACAATTTCAGGAGAGACTTTAATGATTGGGAAGATGATGAAATTGATCAACTTTTACATTGGTTGGAACCTTTGACCCTTGATGGTGTAGGCTGGACACTCAGATTTGAATAATAGCAAAGTTTCAGTAACGAGCTGCTATAGTCTTTTGCAAAAACAAGTAGGCCACTGGGATTTGACTTGGCCATGAAGATGTTGTGGAAATCACAAGCACCTCCAAAATCTGGATGTGCCAGTCCTCTTCTGCAAGATTGCAGAAGAGGAAACTATAAGCATTTGGAAAAACATAATTTTCAGTCCAGCACTGATGAGATACACTTTAGTCACTGATACAAACTCATTATTGGTGTACTCCTGCAGGATATGCAAATCATTCGTGGACGAATACTCTAGTATCAAGTTCCAAAGAAATTTAAAATGCATGTTCTCAGATGCTCATACTGTATACACAAATGATCGATTAGAGCAACCTAAGTTAGCAGTTGGATCCACTTACATGATTTCAACGAGATGCTTTACGTAACTTTTAACAGTTTTTAGGAACCATTTACGCCAACAGAAAAAGACGCCATTTGATGGACTATTACAGATTATTGTACACCAGCAATAATACATGTAAGGCAAAATCCAGCAATTAGAAAAAACAGGCAGTAGACTCCTCTTGACATAAAGGCAATTATTCATCAGCAGACTTAGTTGACACAAGTAAACAGCCTGCTTTTCCTGCAATAAACAACAAGGATACTTTTCCACCTTTGGTAAGAAACATTTTAATGCATTTGAGCAAGTAACTATGCTGAATGTATGGATCCAGATAAAACTGAATAGACAGATTTAACCCCTTCATGATCAAACAGTATGAATGCTTCTTAATCATCGCAAAACTCAAAATTTTGGGCTACCTTAGACATAAGAATGTTTGTTAGTGCCATTTTACAAACAAGCCATCCCAGAGATAAAACAGAGCTTGAGCTATAAAATTCACTAGCCCTCCTGCATTTACAAATACGTATATGCAAGTAATCCTTAACAATTCAAAATCCAATAATTATGTGCATTTCATTCACTAAGATTTTCTCTTCCTTTGTGTTTCCCAAAGTTCATATCTTTTCTCGTAAAAGAACAACTTGAATCCTAATGTTCCACCGTAAATCATCTAAACCTGATCAATTTGTTATGGCTGAAGGGAGTATATGTGGCTCATTATTAGAGATAGTTAAGAATCGAGGGGGAACTCAAGCCCCTTCCCTTATCTAAGCCAACCCCAAGAAAAAGAAATTCAAATATACAAGAAACACACTCTACACCCAAAAAAAATGCAAGTATGTTCTGCATGACTGAAAATACTTTTCTTAATGAAATTATTTTCCAGCGTATGATTAACCTGAAGAAGGGAAATCAATGAGAAAATGAAACATCTAAGTACAAAAAAACCAGGGGGGGAGAGGGGGAGGGGGAGGGTTTAGTTTAAAGTCTAAACCTTGTATTTGTCTTATAAAATTTATTGAATTTGTACTAATTATTAATTTAGAACCCAACAACATATAACTCCGAACTAATAACCTTAACTTCCGGCTATTGGGGCCCCTCTAATCAGATTCATGACGAGAAATCTCACTTGGGGATAAAGTATTCCAACCAAAGACAATTCCATTCTTAGGCTCGATTCATCGCAACCTTTTGGTGGTAATATCCCAAAACTTAAAAGGATTAAAACTTCGAACCAATAGCCTTCAACTTCCTCCTAATCAGCATTCATGCTGAGAAATCTCATTTGGGGATAAAGTATACCTACAAAAGACGACTCAATTCTTTTTTTTTTTTTGATGACCGAGAAATCCGTCTGGAGCCGATACTTTGGATCAATCGCAGTCTTCGAAACTCGGTGGATAATGGGCCCGCCCCTCTACCCCTCTCCACTTAAATACCAGGCTTTATTTTGCATGGTGTGGGACTTGAACGTGTGACCTAAGACAAAAATCCACCACCTTTGCCACTTGAGCTAGACCTTTGGGGCCAAAGACGACTCCATATATTCTTAGGCTCGATTCACAACCTTTTTGTGGTAATATTCCAACTCTTACTTTATACGATCACTTGCTTCAATATAGTATTATTTTAATCTAACACTTAACATTGTGTAAGTAGTTAAAAATCACACCAAAACACAATTCTCAGACCCAATGCAAGGCCTACTCTTTGTACAATTACCGTGTGCCACTTTGGTTAAGTACTTTCTACATCCAATTAAACCTCAATAAAATATATGATCCCCTACGATAAACATTTCCCAAGAAAAATACTTTTCATAAAAAAAAAAAAATCATTTTCCTCCATAACTGAGAATGGAATATTACCTTTTGTGTTTGGGTTTGGCGCTCTTCATCATGGTCGGCTTCTTGATCGCGAAGAATAGCATCAATGAGCTCCTTGTAGCCACAATCCTCTATGAACGCCCACCCTTCCCACCCTTCATCTCCTTCATATTCCTAAGCCAAAAATATCTTAGCTAACCCACTTTATTAATAATCCCCAAATGGTCACAGAATATGAAACGATTTTCATTTTTCGAGGCACCGTTTCCTTTTTCTCAAAAACTAAAGCAATAGGAAACCCAACAGCCTAACCTTGAGGAGCTTATTCACAGTTGTCCTAACCAGCGATTCATCAAACCCGAAAGGCTTCATAGCATCAAGTGCTGCGTCCATTCTGCTTAGTCTCTGCCCAATAATAATAATGAAAAAAAAAAAACAGAAGAAGGAAAACAAACAAGAAAGAAGATACTCCGTACAACTATAAAGGAAAAGAAGGTGTAAAAATCGAACCTTTCTAGGTCTGCCTCTGGGTGCCATTGTTGTTGAGCTTGGAAGGAGTCAAAAAGACAGAGCAGAAGAAGAGATAAAAAGGAAAATGCAATAAACAGAAGTTGTTTCTTGTTTCAATCCCTGAAACTGAAAATGGCAAAAAGAGAGTGAGGGTTTTGGATGGAGAGAGCTGGAGATAGTGAACTCCGTATATGGCAAGAAAACACATATATGCATGTGTATTGGTCAACTTTTTATACAGAAGAAGATGGGTATGTCGTTCAAATATTGTACGATTTTACACGTGGCTTTCTCATATTGATAATTTTTGACTGATAGGCTTAGCCCTTTGCCCCATGACTTTCCTAATTTGTGCCCAACATATAGTAGTACAGGGCCTTCCTTTTTTGCATTGGCACACCCAAATTTTTAATTTTCAATATTTAAGGTTTAAAATTCGATACTTAAGGATGCCTATCTATAGCGTGCACCCATGATCCGTCCATCAAATTAGATATTTTATATATGTATTTTTTATAATTTATCCAGTATTATGTATTAGCACTTATGCTCCATAAAAGTTAAATGCTGCACTTGGTTCAACACTTAATTAATTTTCCTCATTTTTTACAGTGTACCCATATTATCAAAATCCTACATCCACCTTTGTTAAGGATATTAATTTTTAATACTAAGAAAAATATTTCAAATTTATTTCTTTATTGATAGAAATTGTTTGATTTTGTCCTCATTTTGGTCTATTTATGATTTTGTTGTTACCAAACTGTCTTGTATTTATCCTTGTCATTAACAGAGCTGCAACTTAAAATGAGCGGACTTCATGAATCCTATTACTTGCAAAATCATGTGCAAAATGCAGAGACTTTTGATAATGGTTTAAATTTATATGTTGGAGCTTTGTAAAGAGAATGGTAAAAATTGTTTATTAATTGATCTTTTAGTTGATTAATTAATCTCAATAAAAGAGCGACGGATCTTGAACACTTGTATTTTAATAATGTTAAGGTTGAGATCAACTAGTGCATAATTTGATTGATCTCATAATTATAATTAAAACATTTGGTAAACTAACAACAAAAATCACAATAAGTATTCAACACTAAGCATGAATACTACAAAGATGATAGAGAATCAGTGGCGTAGCCACATGGAATCGTCGAAAAATTACACGGAATATACATAAAATTATATTATTTATATATGTCAAAATTATTTCTTATAGATATATATTACACATTGAACATTCTTTGTAAAATTTCTGACTTCGCCACTGTTGGGGATGATGAAAACTAAATAAAAATTATAATTGTTTCTCGGGGATGAATCAAATGTGAGAATTCACGGTCTTTAATTGTAAATGCTCAGCAATTTAATATAAGCATAACCAATGATTTTACAATTCATGATTTTCACAAAAAAATGATAATTTCGTACCTCACTCTATGCTTAATATTCATTGATAATATTAAGGAAAATATATAAATTTCTTTTCTGATGTATCAATCCCTTGTCTACAGGGATTTGACTCTTTCCTTTTCTATTGTAATAATTAGAAATTTGATTTCATTTATTCTTGGCAAGTCATATGTTGTAATTTGTATGTATTCGTCAATATCAATCAAAGGAATATTGAGCCAATTACAGTTAATCGCTATTCTCTTTATTGTATGAGAGCCTCCAACGGTTTAAACACCATTTTTTCGATCCTAACTATGGCCTCTCAATCATCTTCCTCCTTCTCTTTCTCTTCTTCTTCTCTAATACATTTGCTCATTTCCTTCTGTTCATTATAAAGTAACAATCAAGCTCACTTCCTCAAATTATCTTATCTGAAAAGCACAAATTATTACTTCGTGGGCAACAATTGATTCACCACATTGATGATTCTAAGTCTGCTCCTCCTAAAGAAATTAACAATACTCCAAATCTAGAATACACGAAGTGGTATATCAAGGACCAAATTATGTTAAATCAGTTCTCTCCCACGTTGTTGGTGTAACCACCACCTATGCTGCCCGGTCTCGTCTATAGACCACTTATGAAGCTTCTAGAGCACAAGTTCGCACTCTCAAAAATGCTCTTCATGCTTTGTCTCAGGATAATGACTCCATTGAAACCTACATGGATTCTGCCAAGCGAGTATTTGATTAACTTGTTGCACTTAATGCTTCCATCACTGAGGATGATCTTATTGATCACATCGTACGTGGTCTTGGCAAAGTCTACAGACCATTCACACGTAATATTGAAGCATGGTTAACTCATATTTCCTTTGACGATCTATTTGGATCACTACTTTCTGAAGAAATGCACCTTAAGAGTTCAACTGCCTCTCTTAATCCTCCTGCCATTGCGCACTACAATACTCGCCAAAACACTAGTGGCAGCGCACGAGGTAGAGGACGCGACAATAAACGTGGAGGCTATCAATTCAATTCTGGTCGTGGATGTGCATCTCACAACAATACTGAGCCTTTCACACCCACCTGTTATAATTTTCAAGGCCGAGGACATGCCTCAAGACAATGTCCAAGTCCAAAATACAACAATCACAACAACTTTAACCCTAAACCAGCATCTAACTACATTTTATCTCCTACTGCACCCACCAAACTGTGGATCGTTGACTCTGGAGCAACCCATTACTTGACTTCTGAATTGGAGATCCATGGCATTCACTCTGAATACTCTGACACTGACGAAGTGGCTCTCACCAATGGTAAAACCTTACCCATTACCCGTGTTTGTTATAATAATATTTCTCTGAATTCTCGAAATTTTTCCTTGGATAATATTATTCATGTTCCAAAATCCAACATAAATTTATTATTTGTCCGTAAGTTCACAATTTATAGCGATGTCTGTGTTAAACTTTTCCCAATTTTTTTCCTGATTAAGGACCTCAAAACGAAGAAGCCACTTCATCGAGAACACACTAAGGATGGGCTCTATCAATTGACTTCAGATCATGTTTCTCCAGTTTGTAATTCAGTTTATTTGTCCACTTGACATGCTAGATTAGGCTATGCTTGTTCAAGAACTATCAATAAAGTTTTATCTTTGAATAAATTATTTGCTTCTGCCAAGAGTACTACATCTCTATGTGAAACATGGTGTGATAGCAAATCACACACACTACCATTTCATAATTTAAATTATAATGCCAAAGAACCATTAGAACTAATCTGTTCTAATCTATGGGGCAATACCCAATTCCTTCTTCTGATGGTTGCTTATATTATGTACTCATCTTTGATCACTATACCGAGTACACATGGATATATTTTTTTCATCGTAAATCTGATGTATGCAATTGTTTTGTTAAATTTCGGGCTTTAGTTGAAAGCTTTTTGAAAAATCCATCAAACAATTTCAATCAGATTGCGGAGCGAAATACATAGCACTAAAACACTACTTCTCGAAAATGCCATTCAAAGAATCTCTTGCCGCCCCCCCCCCCCCCACACACACACCCGAACAAAATGGTTGTGCTGAACGCAAACATCACCACATCACTGAAACAGGCCGAGCTTACTTATACTGTTCATCAGTACCACCAATAAATTTCTTACCTACCCCAAAACTCAACCACAAATCACCTTACCAATTGATTTTTCAACGTGAGCCGGAATATAACTTTCTTCGCGTTTTTTGTTGTTGTTGCTATCCATGGCTTCGTCCTTACACCAAAAATAAACTTGAAGTTACTTGCATCACCAGAATCAACTAGCCCTCATAGTTCACCTGCCCACAACATAATTGCAAATCCAATACCTCCCAGTGCATCCCAATCACCTTCTCCATTCATAATTGGCTCCACAGTACTTCCAAACCAAGATACAAATTCTCAAAACAAGTACCACATGGTTACAAGGTCCCAAACTGGACACTTGAAACCCAAAGTTCATCATACTACATCTGCCGCTCTCACCATCCAACCACTTATCAAGAGGCATCAAAATATTAAATTTGGAGTCAAGCAATGTCAGATGAAATAGATGCCTTAATGGCCAATGTGACATGGGATTCGGTACCAAGATCACAAGCCAAAAATGTGATAGGTTGCAAGTGGATTTATCGCATCAAGACCAAATCGGATGGATCAATTGATCATTACAAGGATAGACTCGTGGTTAAAGGATTTCATCAAAGACCAAGTGCGGATTATGTTGAAACCTTTAGCCCCGTCATCAAACTAGCCATGATTCGTCTTACTTTATCTATTGCAGTAAACTCCAATTGGCCTATCCGCCAGCTTGATGAATCAAATTCCTTCTCGCATGGGATACTTGAAGAACAGTATACAGGAGCATCCCCAGGGCTTCCTTGATCGCACCAACCCATATCATGTGTGTTCATTAAAGAAGTCATCGTATGATATAAAACAAGCTACACGGGTGTGGTATTTTTTCCTCACAATAGCAGTAGAAATATTGGTTTTAAAGGATCTAAGACTGACAACTCTCTTTTAATCTACTCTTCTGGAAAAAATATTGCTTACTGCCTTGTGTATGTTGATGATCTAATTTTTACAGGATCCACAACTAGTCTTCTCCAGAAAATCATTAGCAACATGGTTCAGCTGTTGCACTTAAAGATTTGGGTTCGCTCACATATTTTCTTGGAATAGAAGTGACGTGGCTAACAAATGGTCTTCAACTCTCCCACTCCAAGTATATCTCAGATCTCTTGGGACGTGTGAATATGCATGAAGCTACCCCATGTCCACGCCATCTTCTCCACAAATAATCATATCCAAGGATTCTTCCAATAACTTTAAAAATCCTACATTATTTAGGCAAGTGGTGGGAACACTTCAATACTTAGCCCTTACTCGACCTGACATTACCATGGCAATCAACAGGGCATCTCAACTCATGCACTCACCCGCCGTGAATCATTGGCTAGCCGTGAAATGAATACTCAGGTACTTAAAATGAACAATAGATCATGGTCTTATTCTCTGTCACGACCCCAAATCCGGTCGTGATGGTGCCCAGCACACTGCTAGGCCAGCCCGACCAATCAACAATAACCACGGAGCCACAAGCTCGCTTTATCCAATTTAAGCATAACGGTGTTAGATATATTAAAACAGGGGAACCAACTCCCACGCATACCAACTCCCATAGACCGAAGGGTCAAGAGTCATGAGCCTCTACAGAGTATACAAAGTGTAAATAGCGAATATAACTGTACACAAGTGTGGGGTGGTCAGAACAAAAATATAGACAAACTGGAAAATCAGGTCCTGCGAACGCTGTCAGCTACCTCGACTGTCCAAAAGCACTCCCGAGCCGCAATAAAATCAGCCTTGCTGTGATGTACTTGAATATGCACACAAGGTGCAGGGAGTCGGGTGTGAGTACTTCCAACTCAGCAGTAATAAAAGTAAATAATGCTGAAGGGAAGAAAACCACGATAGGCACTATCTCATGCTACACAATACGGAACTATCTTTTTATTCCTTTCAAGCATATGTGAGTAGATTATTTAGAAATCTCAATTTTAGCTACTTTCTTTTATAATAATATACCAATACCTGGATACAATCTCAAGCAATGCAAGTCCGCACTCAAATCAGCCCCTCGGGCTCAGCACTCCTTATCAATTTACACCAGGAGATCTGGTCAATAAGGCAACTAATGCATGTGTGCCAGTAATGTATGAGTGCTGAATGTTATGCCACGTAGTACACGTAAACCAATGTATGTATTCCATGCAATGCATATGACCGCTACGGCGTGTAGCCCGATCCAATTTGGGTACCCGTGCTCACTGTGGGGTTCAGACTCCGGAGGGGCTCCTACGACCCAAGCACAATATTAATATCACACCTGCTGCAGCGCGCAGCCCGATCCGTATACCACTGCGGCGTGCAGTCCGATCCATGCATGCATGTGTATGCATATGCTCACATGAAATGTCATGCGCTAACATATGGCCCTCGGCCCAATCATTCTAACAAATAATCAAGAAAGCCCTACGGGCAACAATATCACATTAGCTCACAGCTAAAATATTATTAAGACCTTGTTCAAGTTTTTCATAACCTTATAAGAATGCGTGCAAGTCACCTCAACACAGCACTAAGATGTGCAAGTCCGGGGTTTACTAACACTCAGGACATCATTTACAAGTATTACCCACCTCGAACCGACGAAAGCTCATGCCCGCGACGCCTTAGCTCCTCGAACAAGCATCCACGCACGTCAAAACTAGCACAAATCAGCACAAATATATCAAAATAGGCTAATGGAACATCACCCAATCGAAAGAACTCGAAAAATATCAAAAATCACAAAATTTGCAAAACCCGAGCCCCGGGCCCACATCTCAAAAAATTTCGAAACTTATATTTTCAGAACCCTCGTCTTGCCACGAGTCCATACATATAAAATTTACCAAAATCGGACTCCATTTGCCCGCTCAAATCGGTATTTTACCAAAGCCCTGGCCTAGGCTAAATTTCCCCATAATTTGATCCAATTTCAGTGAAATAAAGGGGGATTTCAAGATAAAAACGCGTAAATGAAACATAAAACTTACCTCCGACAATAACCCGATGATTTCCCAGCCATTCCCGTCACTTTCTCACTCTAGAGCTCAACAATGGGGGTTTCTAGGAGTGAAACTCGTATATGAAATGTTCTGGTTTTAACTTCACTGCCTGGAACATTTGCTCTACACGTTCGCGTGACTCCACTCGCGTCCGCATTGCACAGACAGGCTAACCCTTCGCGAACGCGGCACTGAACCACGCGTTCGCGATGACCATTTTTCTCAGCCACCAGATTTTCTTCTTCGCGAACGCGACCATGCTGACGCGAACGCGATGCCTTTCCTTCTTCTTCTACGCGAACGCGGCCTCCATACACGCGAACGCGATGCCTCCCTATGTCCTCTTACGCGATCGCGGCCCTCCTCTTCGCGAACGCGATGACCAATTGGTCCCCGCCTACGCGAACGCGGGCCTTGCCTCGCGAACGCGAAGGCTAAAAATCCTGCACTGTTTCTGCAATTTTCTGCAGATTTTTCATGTTCAAAAACGCCGGATGATGGTCCGGATTCACCCCGAAGCCCCCGGGACCCAAACGAAAACCACCAACATACTACAAAACACGATACGAACTTGCTCCAATGATAAAAACACATACTTTAACACGGAAAAACATCGAATTCAAGCAATTCAAGCCTAAGTTTTTCATTCAACTTCTAAAACCAACATTCGATCAAAAACCCGACCAGACGATCTCCGAATGACTTGAAAATTTGCAGACATATCCAAAATCACATAACGAAGCTACAGAAATTGTCGAAATTCCATTCCGACCCCCGGATCAAAATATCACCTACCGTTCGGTTTTCGCCAAAATTCAACTTTAGCCAATTCAAGCCTAAAACTACACCGGACCTCCAAATTCAATTCCGATTGTTCTCCTAAGTCATAAATGATCCCCCGAAACTAGTCGAATCATCAGAATCCGATTCCGAGCACTCTAACTTGATAGTCAACTCTTGGTTGACTTTCCATATTCAAACTTCCTTCAAACATGCTATTTGCTTCATTTTCAATTCAATTCACTCCTAACTCACCCGATAGGCTCTAATACTGATATAAAAGCATAAAACATGTAATTGCAACATGACGAGGTGGTAAATTCCCGTAACGACGGGCCGGGTCGTTACATTCTCCCCAACTTAAACAAACGCTCGTCCTCGAGCGGACTCAGAGTTGTACTAGAAATAACTCAATAGCTGAATGACCTTACCAAGCATATACGCGGGCGATCATACGTCACCCTATCTCACATAAGTCCGAAAACACCATATAGTCAAAATTTCACAGACCATCTGAACCATAAATCACATTGCACTTTCTGAAATCATAGGCCAAATGCAAATCCCATGCCTATACTCAGGATACACTCGAATCCACTGCAATAACCCATATTCACTACTCCGACTGAGATCATATGATGTATCAAACAACCCAATCACTCGAGACAATAGTCTCTAATCACACAATTTCCCATGAATACCAAATACCAACTGAAAAACCCTTTTTTATTAGATAGAGTCTTGTTCCAACACCTTCATATCATGCCCACGGAAACCGAACACGCGATATATCGAACCCATCTCTCAGGTCAACCATTCATGAATCCATTTCACTTTTAACCGATACCATAATAGGTTTCGGAGTCAAGCCTCGATTTTTACCTTTCTAACAAGCTAAGATCCAATATGCCAGTATTCATTAATGACTCCAACGGTCATTTCGATTATAACACACCGCACTGGTGATAAGACACCTCAACACCGGCCTAAGCTACGACGAGCAAAACATAGGCTCCAATAGAAACGTCTGCACACACTCGAATCATGACAGTTCAAATCATGACAACTGTCTCCGGCAAAAGAGCTGCAATTCAATCCCTCTATGTCATCATAACATAGAACCGAGATCGCGTCTCGCATTATAGAAATAGAGTACCTAAATCCTCCTCGAGAGGTCATAACATCACGTGGCCTTTCCACGATTCGTGATTCTATCCCAACGTTATTACTCATGAAGCACCTCAAGCCACTAAGCTTAAAAATGTTAGCCACGCACATATCTAGGTCTTGAACCCAAGCAATCAACCTCACCCACAGTGAAACAATTAACATATGCTATCAAATCCTGAAAGGACACAACCGACGTGCCATTTGCCAAGCGATACTCAAAACGGACTTTTCCTCAGAAGCTAGGAAGTATTGTATACCAGGTAATATATAACTAACTCTATTTTCACATTACACTGTTGCGGTGTGTAACCCGCTCCAATGACATACCCGTGGTGGCGTGCCACCCGATCCAGATACCATACTTGTGGCGGCGTGCCACCCGATCCAAATAACCCGTGGCGGCGTGCCACCCGATCCACGCATAAATCTCGCAAAAAGGAAATGCATATCGAGTCGAATTTTCTCATTACAGCAAACATATATATATATAGCCTCATGCTCGGCCACATGAAACGCATCTGACAACAACAACAACAACAACTACCCAGTATGTTCCCACAAAGTGGGGTCTGGGGAGGGTAATACGTACACAGGCCTTACCCCTACCCGAAAGGGTAGAGAGGCTGTTTCCGGCATGAAACGCATCTGACAACGTTTCTCAATACTGGAACTGAATCAATGGTGGATACTTCTACACTAACATCCGCCACTAAGGTCCAACCAACAAAGCAATACCCACCAGCCGTCTGCTGGTCCTGAGGTACAACTACCCCGCTGGAGCATACTCCGATGCACTTTGCTACGCAATTTGTGCCATATTCCGACATAGTCCATATCACATTTGTCTAGATGACCTGACTTATGTCAACCAGTCTGAAATAAGGTATCATAACCCCAATTCATCATATCAAGCTAAGAGAGAGCCACTAGGGCTTCCGATTTCCAATAATCACAAAACGGTGCCGATACACGCGATATACAACCACTGCATAGGCGGATTACAAGAACTTCTAGTCTCCAACACATATGTAACACATGAATCGCTATACCTGGTTCCACACTCCACCGTACGAATACATAACGCACATCAAGCGTCCATTCATACCACGACGGCCATTCAAAAATTTCACTATGCCATCAACGACTCAGTTATTATAGTCGATCCAACTAGAGAATACCACCATACCACTGGATATCATCATTTTACATTACCTTGTCCTTTATGGATCATATTCCCTGCCAAGTTAATAGAATAGCAGTACCATTTTCTTAAATTATCAGAAAGATCGATTCTTAAATTCACCTGCAGCTGTCTGCGCTGCTCAATAATTTTATTGACTTCCCATATATTATGAACTGATCTCAAAACCTAGAATATACCATTATCAACTTTTCATAACACATCGTGTATACCATATCACACTAAGACAGCATGGAAATTCATATCCTTTTCCTCCACCTCAACATCGGCGCACTCCACTAGTCAAGTACTTTCGTGATCCTATATAGAAGAAAAACTTATTACACATTCCACGCTTCGCATACCGACAGGAATATACTCATTTTCAAACCGTGATAAAACACATCATAAACTCTTTCTCCCCAATTACATTGCATAAGTTAAACTGCCAGGACTGAGTCCTTATACCCATATCGAGTTACACATCTGCCAACACTCAAAAGCTCTGCTGCAATGTCTGCAAGACTCCTTACTTCAACCACCTACTAGGAATCAATCGTATTCTCTCTTTTTTTATATATATACCATTCTGGTTCATTAACAAGTCGTTCCATTTACCAAGTTTCCTTTCTGATTCATCTCTAATTTCATATCAGTCTTTATTGTAGTACGACAATGCCTCAACCCCCTTTTTACCGCACAAGGCTCGTACACAAGACCACACGGTCTAAGACCCATAGGCCGCTGAATACTCTCTCAATGTTTCCCAAAAGTACCACATGCTACCACACTTTATTTTGATGAACTTCCCGCGATTTTTAAATTGTTATCATTACTTCCCCATACGGATACCTAGAATCCCATCATTCACATGATATAACACAAGCCTTGATCTTCTCTAACGAAACCGCCATCTTTAGCCACATACACAAATCTTAAGGCACCTGATTGTTACAAGCAAAATCTTGAACACTGCAAAACCATTCTCGGACATCATTCACCCTTATTCAGCTGTAATTCAACTGTCCTATTGAGTAGGACCACCCGTGCCTTGTTAGAACTCTGACAATGCAGATCATGATTACATACAAACATAATTAGCTATCTTAACTTTCTATACACCGAACATTCATTACCAACATCAGTTCAAAACATCCTAGTATTTCTTCACATCTACGAAGCACCATAACCTTTATCAAAATTTCCCAAACATACCTAGAGACAGAGCCAACACAGCACCACACGACAGTGCAATCGGTTAATCAATAACAACCTCCCCAACTTAGCTCGGAGTCATACATCAAAGCACTTTCAACCACTCATATCATTATTACTCAAGTGATGCCGAAATGTTAATATGAGATTAAACTCAAGTCATTTACAAGCCTTGACAGAGACTCGAATCATCGGAGACCTTAGCTCTTCTGCAATTCTTGCAGATATACATGCACCACCAATAAGCCCACTCTCTTTAGGTGACAGAAATCTTTCTAAGTCCCAAATTTTTCAAAAATTTCGACAGAGTTTCCTTTGTAAGTTGGCCTATCCACCTGCCAGAGAATCACCAAACCATTCTAACAATACATCCACAACTCAACAAGATATCACAATGTATTTCAACAACATTAAATCTCAATACTACACGAATCATATTATCACAATTTATACTTGAACATGCGCTGTATCTGCTCGAATCATAACACATATCAAATACCTTTCAATTACACATGAGGATCAACCCTCCTACTTCTTCTCAATTTAGCATTTCATCACGATACCTTCCACCAAGATACACATAGCAAGGTCACTTTAGTCTTCCTGAGTTTAAACTCATTCCATTACACATAGTGCACTTTACATTTCCGCTAAGAGGCAATGAACATATTTCTCACGTCCATAACTAGGGCTACATATCAAATCACAACAAGAACTGAATACCTTACAGCTCTCCCATTATCAAACTGCCATTTGTACAATAAGGATCAGTACCGATCGTATGAACTTCATAATACCGACTCGCAAAATTAATACCTTGGTGCTCAAGCCATAGACAAGGATCCGGCCTCAAGTCCTCCCGACTAACCCAACATGAACTCATGGAGATTATATCTCGCCCCTCGATCGGGGAATCGCAAGCCATAAGTCAATTATATTACTGAGCGCTCGATGCGTACACAGACGTGCGGAAGGAATTTCAAAATTATATCTCAAGTTGAATCAAGTGCGCACGATAAGAATTCCAAGAAATGTGAAGTGTTTCCTAAAGGTTCGCAGCCTCCCGAGGATAAGTACAGGCGTCCCCGTACCGATCCACAAGACTCTACTAACCGGCTCAAGACTCGTGAGGCCTAGTAAACCTAGGCTCTGATACCAACTTGTCACGACCCCAAATCTGGTCGTGATGGCGCCCAGCACACTGCTAGGCCAGCCCGACCAATCAACAATAACCACGGAGCCACAAGCTCGCTTTATCCAATTTAAGCATAACGGTGTTAGATATATTAAAACAGGGGAACCAACTCCCACGCATACCAACTCCCATAGACCGAAGGGTCAAGAGTCATGAGCCTCTACATAGTATACAAAGTGTAAATAGTGAATATAATTGTGCACAAGTGTGGGATGATCAGAACAAAATACAGACAAACTGGAGAATCAGGTCCTGCGAACGCTGGCAGCTACCTCGACTGTCCAAAAGCACTCCCGAGCCGCAATAGAATCAGCCCTGCTGTGATGTACCTGAATCTGCACACAAGGTGCAGGGAGTCGGGTGTGAGTACTTCCAACTCAGCAGTAATAAAAGTAAATAATGCTGAAGGGAAGAAAACCATGATAGGCACTATCTCATGCTACACAATACAGAACTATCTTTTTATTCCTTTCAAGCATATGTGAGTTGATTATTTAGAAAACTCAATTTTAGCTACTTTCTTTCATAATAATATACCAATACCTGGATACAATCTCAAGCATGCAAGTCCGCACTCAAATCAGCCCCTCGGGCTCAGCACTCCTTATCAATTTACACCAGGAGATCTGGTCAATAAGGCAACTAATGCATGTGTGCCAGTAATGTATGAGTACTGAATGTTATGCCACATAGTACACGTAAACCAATGTATGTATGTCATGCAATGTATATGACCGCTACGGCGTGTAGCCCGATCCAATTTGGGTACCCGTGCTCACTGTGGGGGTTCAGACTCCGGAGGGGCTCCTACAGCCCAAGCACAATATTAATATCACACCTGCTGCGGCGCGCAGCCCGATCCGTATACCACTGCGGCGTGCGGTCCGATCCATGCATGTGTATGCATATGCTCACATGAAATGTCATGCCCTAACATATGGCCCTCGGCCCAATCAGTCTAACAAATAATCAAGAAAAGCCCTACGGGCAACAATATCACATTAGCTCACAGCTAAAATATTATTAAGACCTTGTTCAAGTTTTTCATAACCTTATAAGAATGCTTAAATAGCAAAAATATCATTTAAAACCTTAAATTTAGATAAAAATATGTACAGTGTTATCAAGACAATGATACTAATCCCCGAAGGATTCAAATAATCGGCACGAAGCCCAAACATGATAATTAGTCCAATTCATTTCAACAATTAGGTGTTATTATTTATTACGCGGGACGGACCAAGTCGCGATCCCCAATGGTGCTCTACCCCACGCCCGTTATCCGGCGTGCAAGTCACCTCAACACAACACTAAGATGTGCAAGTCCGGGGTTTACTAACCCTCGGGACATCATTTACAAGTATTACCCACCTCGAACCGACGAAAGCTCATGCCCGCGACGCCTTAGCTCCTCGAACCGGCATCTACGCACGTCAAAACTAGCACAAATATATCAAAATAGGCTAATGGAACATCACCCAATCGAAAGAGCTCGAAAAATATCAAAAATCACGAAATTTGCAAAACCCGAGCCCCAGGCCCACATCTCGAAAAATTTCGAAACTTATATTTCCAGAACCCTCGTCTCGCCACGAGTCCATACATATAAAATTTACCAAAATCGGACTCCATTTGCCCGCTCAAATCGGTATTTTACCAAAGCCCTGGCCTAGGCTAAATTTCCCCACAATTTGATCCAATTTCAGTGAAATAAAGGGGGATTTCAAGATAAAAACGCGTAAATGAAACATAAAACTTACCTCCGACAATAACTCGATGATTTCCCGGCCATTCCCGTCACTTTCTCACTCTAGAGCTCAACAATGGGGGTTTCTAGGAGTGAAACCCGTATATGAAATGTTCTGGTTTTAACTTCACTGCCTGGAACCTTTGCTCTACGCGTTCGCGTGACTCCACTCGCGTCCGCGATGCACAGACAGGCTAACCCTTCGCGAACGCGGCACTGAACCACGCGTTTGCGATGACCATTTTTCTCAGCCACCAGATTTTCTTCTTCGCGAACGCGACCATGCTGACGCGAACGCGATGCCTTTCCTTCTTCTTCTACGCGAACGCAACCTCCATACACGCGAACGCGATGCCTCCCTATGTCCTCTTACGCGATCGCGGACCTCCTCTTCGCGAACGCGATGACCAACTGGTCCCCGCCTACGCGAATGCGGGCCTTGCCTCGCGAACGCGAAGGCTAAAAATCCTGCACTGTTTCTGCAATTTTCTGCAGATTTTTCATGTTCAAAAATGCCGGATAATGGTCCGGATTCACCCCGAGGCCCCCGGGACCCCAACGAAAATCACCAACATACTACAAAACACGATACGAACTTGCCCCAATGATAAAAACACATACTTGAACACGGAAAAACATCGAATTCAAGCAATTCAAGCCTAAGTTTTTCATTCAACTTCTACAACCGACATTCGATCAAAAACCCGACCAGACGATCTCCGAATGACCTGAAAATTTGCAGACATATCCAAAATCACATAACGAAGCTACAGAAATTGTCGGAATTCCATTCCGACCCCCGGATCAAAATGTCACCTACCGTTCGGTTTTCGCCAAAATTCAACTTTAGCCAATTCAAGCCTAAAACAACACCGGACCTCCAAATTCAATTCCGATTGTTCTTCTATGTCATAAATGATCCCCCGAAACTAGTCGAATCATCAGAATCCGATTCCGAGCACTCTAACTCGATAGTCAACTCTTGGTTGACTTTCCATATTCAAACTTCCTTCAAACATGCTATTTGCTTCATTTTCAATTCAATTCACTCCTAACTCACCCGATAGGCTCTAACACTGATATAAAAGCATAAAACATGTAATTGAAACATGACGGGGTGGTAAATTCCCGTAACGACGGGTCGGGTCGTTACATTCTCCCCAACTTAAACAAACGCTCGTCCTCGAGCGGACTCAGAGTTGTACTAGAAATAACTCAATAGCTGAATGAACTTACCAAGCATATACTCGGGCGATCATACGTCACCCTATCTCACATAAGTCCGAAAACACCATATAATCAAAATTTCACAGACCATCTGAACCATAAATCACATTGCACTTTCTGAAATCATAGGCCAAATGCAAATCCCATGCCTATACTCAGGATACACTCGAATCCACTGCAATAACCCATATTCACTACTCCGGCTGAGATCTTATGATGTATCAAACAACCCAATCACTCGAGACAATAGTCTCTAATCACACAATTTCCCATGATAACCAAATACCAACTGAAAAACCTTTTTTTATTAGATAGAGTCTTGCTCCAACACCTTCATATCATGCCCACGGCAACCGAACACGCGATATATCGAACCCATCTCTAGGGTCAACCATTCATGAATCCATTTCACTTTTAACCGATACCACAATAGGTTTCGGAGTCAAGCCTCGATTTTTACCTTTCTAACAAGCTAAGATCCAATATGCTCGTATTCATTAATGACTCCAACGGTCATTTCGATTATAACACACCGCACTGGTGATAAGACACCTCAACACCAGCCTAAGCCATGACGAGCACGACATAGGCTCCAATAGAAACGTTTGAACATACTCGAATCATGACAGCTCAAATCATTATAACTGTCTCCAGCAAAAGAGCTGCAATTCAATTCCTCTGTGTCATCATAACATAGAACTGAGATCGCGTCTCGCATTATAAAAATAGAGTACCTGAATCCTCCTCGAGAGGTCATAACATCACGTGGCCTTGTCACGATTCGTGATTCTATCCCAACGTTATTACTCATGAAGCACCTCAAGCCACTAAGCTTAAAAATGTTAGCCACGCACATATCTAGGTCTTGAACCCAAGCAATCAACCTCACCCACGGTGAAACAATTAACGTATGCTATCAAATCGTGAAAGGACACAACCGACGTGCCATTTGCCAACCGATACTCAAAACGGACTTTTCCTCAGAAGCTAGGAAGTATTGTATACCAAGTAATATATAACTAACTCTATTTTCACATTACACTGTTGCGGTGTGTAACCCGCTCCAATGACATACCCGTGGCGGCGTGCCACCCGATTCAGATACCATACCTGTGGCGGCGTGCCACCGGATCCAAATAACCCGTGGCGGCGTGCCACCCGATCCACGCATAAATCTCGCAAAAAGGAAATGCATATCGAGTCGAATTTTCTCATTACAGCCAAGCAAACATATATATAGCCTCATGCTCGGCCACATAAAACGCATCTGACAACGTTTCTCAATACTGGAACTGAATCAATGGTGGATACTTCTACACTAACATTTGCCACTAAGGTCTAACCAATAAAGCAATACCTACCAGCCGTCTGCTGGTCCTGAGGTACAACTACCCCGCTGGAGCATACTCTGATGCACTTTGCTACGCAATTTGTGCCATATTCCGACATAGTCCATATCACATTTGTCTAGACGACCTGACTTATGTCAACCAGTCTGAAATAAGGTATCATAACCCCAATTCATCATATCAAGCTAAGAGAGAGCCACTAGGGCTTCCGATTTTCAATAATCACAAAACGGTGCCGATACACGCGATATACAACCACTGCATAGGCGGATTACAAGAACTTCTAGTCTCCAACACATATGTAACACATGAATCGCTATACCTGGTTCCACACTCCACCGTACGAATACATAACGCACATCAAGCGTCCATTCATACCACGACGGCCATTCGGAAATTTCACTATGCCATCAACGATTCAGTTATTATAGTCGATCCAACAAGAGAATACCACCATACAACTGGATATCATCATTTTACATTACCTTGTCCTTTTTGGATCATATTCCCTGCCAAGTTAATAGAATAGCAGTACCATTTTCTTAAATCATCGGAAAGATCGATTCTTAATTCACCTGCAGTTGTCCGCGCCGCTCAATAATTTTATTGACTTCCCATATATTATGAACTGATCTCAAAACCTAGAATATACCATTATCAACTTTCCATAACACATCGTGTATACCATATCACACTAAGACAGCATGGAAATTCATATCCTTTTCCTCCGCCTCAACATCGGCGCACTCCACTAGTCAAGTACTTTCATGATCCCATATAGAAGAAAAACTCATTACACATTCCACGCTTCGCATACCGACAGGAATATACTCATTTTCAAACCGTGATAAAACACATCATAAACTCTTTCTCCCCAATTACATTGCATAAGTTAAACTGCCAAGACTGAATCCTTATATCCATATCGAGTTACACATCTGCCAACACTCAAAAGCTCTGCTGCAATGTCTGCAAGACTCCTTACTTCAACTACCTACCCGAAACTAGTCGAATCATCAGAATCCGATTTCGAGCACTCTAACTCGATAGTCAACTCTTGGTTGACTTTCCATATTCAAACTTCCTTCAAACATGCTATTTACTTCATTTTCAATTCAATTCACTCCTAACTCACCCGATTAGGCTCTAACACTGATATAAAAGCATAAAACATATAAATACAACATGACGGGGTGGTAAATTCCCGTAACGACGGGCCGGGTCGTTACATTCTCAAACCTTCAAGCTCTCCAACTCTGTTTGCTTTCTCTGATGCGGATTGGGGTGGTGACAAAATAGACCGAAATATTGTATCAACTGAAGGATTCATTTGCAATAAAGATCCATTAATATTGTTACACTTGCATAAAATAAAATGAAGTCACTAATGTTCTTTTGTTTTTCCTTTTCTTTCTCTTCTTTCTCTTCCCTTTCACTTGAGCCGAGGGTCGATTGGAAACAGCCTTTGTGCCCTTTCGGGTAGGGGTAAGGCTTGTGTACGTATTACCCTTCACAGACCCCACTTTGTAGGAATACACTTGATAGTTGTTGTTGTTGTTGCATAAAAGAAAAAGGTCTGTGGAGCTGGAGATAATTAAGGAAACCAAATTAAGGAAACTAAGTCCAAAATATTTTAAGTTTTAATTTTGAGCTAAAATTGAAGAATTAGCCAACCTCACCCCTATAAAATCTTTGCATTGCACCTATTGAATACTTGTGATATTTCACATCTCTACTGCAAAATCAATAACGACAAATAGCAATCAAAGCAAAACGATGCAGGATTCGAGCTACTCAATTGAAAAATTTAATGATGAAGAATTTGTCTTGTTCTTTAGTTGTTTAAGCCTTGGTTCATTGTTCATTCATTGTAACCTATTTTTCTTTTGAGAAATATAATCTTAGGAAAACAATTATATATGATAATTTATTTTGGAGTTCTAGGCTATAGTTTATAGTTAGGGAGAAATAGCTATAATTGAATTGATCGTAGAGGTTAATTAAGGTACTAGAGTTTATAGTCCCTCGATTATTGTGTTGTATCCTAAAAGCTACTCTTGTTGTTTAGTAAAATTTGAGAAAATCATTGTCACGACCCGGATTTCCCACCATCGAGGTCATGATGGCGCCTACTAAATGGAAGCTAGGCAAGCCAAATATTAATTACATCTCCATTAATTACCAATTTCTTATTTAAAACATATACATTACAGCGGAATAATCAAAATTAGCGGAAGACTTAGTCAAATATGATAAAGAAAACCCAACCATGATACACTACCCAAGACTGGTGTCACAATACTCACGAACTTCTAAGAATAATACACATAATTGTCTGAAAGAAAATACAAGCGGTTTATCTCGATTATATGAGATAATAGAATGAAAAACATAGATAGAAGAGACAACGGGTCCTGCGGACACCTGCAAGGCTACCTCGTAGTCTCAGTAGTCGAAAAATCCACAAGTCGCTACTGTCGTTGCTGCTGTCCGTAACCTGTATCTGCGCAAAAAGAGCGCAGAGTGTAGTATCAGCACAACCGACCCCATGTGCTGGTAAGTGCCCGGCCTATCCCAGCGAACTAGTGACAAGGCTAAGGCCAGTCACCCACCTAAACCTGTACAGTTGCAATATAGATATATATATACAATACATTTATAAGGAAATACTCTGCTCTGAAATAACAATCAATAACTCACGATATCCAGAATAATCTAATCAACATAATAAATCTTACTTCCATGTCTCAATTCCTCTCTCATTTCATATCTCGTGGTAGGCGTACCACCCGCTCCCAAGTATCACTGTAATTATATCTTGTGGTAGGCGTACCACCCGCTCCCAAATATATCAATACTTATATCTTGTGGTAGGCGTACCACCCGCTCCCAAATATATCAATACTTATATCGTGTGGTAGGCGTACCACCCGCTCCCAAATATATCAATAGGCTACCGGCAACTATGGCCAATGCCAAGATTTAAAATCACTTTGTGGTCGGCGTACCACACGATCCCAATTCATAAATATATATAAGTGGTCGGCGCGCCACACGATCCCAATTCATAAAATATATATATTACCGGCATTTAGCCAATAATCTCTATATCAACAATATTTATAATTACCGGTTTTAAACCAATAATTTATAATAATTTCAACAATTTACCTTCATTACCGGTATAACACCAATAACTCTTATTCAACAATTTATTCATAACTAAATTCATATTCCTACAAACTAGGATAGAACAAACACTTACCTCGAAAGTTCACGAACGATTCAATCCGTAGCAATGCCTTTTCCTTTCGAATTTGACTCCAATCCAACCGTATCTATACACAATTGATTTCATATCATCAATTCTACTTAACAAACTAGTTCATATTGCTAAATATGATTTTTACAACATTCTGCCCCGGAATAGTAAAAATCGACCCCGGGCCCACATAATCGAAACTCAAGTTTCGAACCAAAATAAGTTCACCCAATCCTCCATGAGTTCAAATATACAATTTGTTCTTAAGTTCGACTCCAAAATGAGGTCTAGATCGCAAATTCATTGAAAGCCCTAACTATACCCATTTCTCAAGATTTTCAACCAATTTACACATGTTTAAGCCTAAAAATTTGATTGATGTTGATGAAAAATGAAGAAGACGAGTTAAACAGTACTTGCCCAATGAACTTGATGAAGAAATGCCTCAAAGATCGCCTAAGGGCTGTGGAGAAGAAAGGTTTTTGTGAAAAATGGGATAAAATCCCGTAAGTGTTCTGTTTTGGGTATTAAATCACTGGGCGGAAATTTACCCTACGCGATCGCGTGAATTGGGCTGCGATCGCATAGAGGAAAGACTGGCCTCTTATGCGATCGCGTGCAAAAGGTTGCGATCGCGTGGAGAAAAGATTGGAAGCTACGCGATCGCGTGAGGGTTGCTGCGATCGCGTAGAGGGAAACTCACCGGGCAGCCTATTTGGCCTATGCGATCGCGTGAACATGACTGCGATCGCGTAGAGGAAGAACTGGAAGCTACGCGATCGCGTGAGGTATGCTGTGATCGTGTAGAAGAACTGGCCAATACTGTGCGATTGCGTGGATGAGGCCGCGATCGCGTAGAACAAAATCCCTCGGCAGAAACAGCAGAATTTCTGCTGTGTTTTCAAATCCAAAAACACCCCGAACCACCTCTAAAACACTCCCGAGCCCTCGGGGCTCCAAACCAAATATGCACACTAACTCAAAAACATCATACGAACTTTCTCGCACGATCAAATCGCTAAAATAACATCAAAATCAATGGATTTAGCCTTAAAACTCAAGAATTCTTTCAAATTTCATAATTTCCAAAATTTCCAATTTAAGGCCGAAATGCGTCAAACGACGTCCGTTTTCAACCAAACTTTATAGGAAGTGCTTAACCAATATATATGACCTGTACCGGGCGTCGGAACCAAAATACGAGCCCGATACCAGTACTTTTTAATCAAAATTCAGTTTCATTTTCCTTAAACATTTTCGGAAAACAATTTAACAGAAAAATTCTTTTACCGGGGTTCTAGACCTCGGATTTCAATTCCGGACATATGCCCAAGTTCCATATTTTTCTACGGATTTTCTGAAATAGTCAAATCACGGATCCGGGTCCGTTTACCAAAAATGTTGACCAAAGTCAACCATATCAATATTAATATCAAAATTCTTCAACTTTTTGACATATTTCACATATTTCAACATAAATATTTTCCATTTTTGTGCCCGGACTGTACACGCAAATCTAGGCAACTATAAATGAGGTTTTCAAGACCTCAAAAGCTCGGAATGATTAATAAAACAAGTAATGACCCTTTGGGTCGTCACAATCTCCACCTCTAAAACAACCGTTCGTCCTCGAACGGACAAAAGAAAGAAGTACCTGAGTCAGGAAACAAATGTGGGTAGCGGCTCCGCATATCAGACTCGGACTCCCAGGTCGATGCCTCAGGAGGCTGACCTCTCCACTGAACACGCACAGAAGGATAACTCTTCGACCTCAACTGTCGAACCTGCCGGTCTAGGATGGGTACCGCTCCTCCTCGTAAGATAGATCATTGTCCAATTGGACAGTACTGAAGTCTAACACATGTGTGGGATCGCCGTGGTATCTCCGAAGCATAGATACATGAAAAACCGGATGCACGGCTGATAAGCTAGGCGGCAAAGCTAATCTGTAAGCCACCCCTCCCACTCTGTCTAGAATCTCAAATGGGCCAATATACCTAGGGCCGAGCTTGCCCTTCTTCCCAAACCTCATCACACCCTTCATAGGCGACACTCGGAGCAATACTCGTTCGCCAACCATGAAATCTACATCTCGAACCTTACGATCCGCATAAGTTTTCTGCCTGGACTGAGCTGAACGCAATCTCTCCTGAATAGTCTTGACCTTATCCAAGGCCTCCTGAACTAAGTCTGTACCTAACAACCGAGCCTCTCCCGGTTCAAACCATCCAACTGGTGATCGACATCGCCTACCATATAACGCCTCATACGGAGCCATCTGGATGCTAGACTGGTAACTGTTATTGTAGGCAAACTCTGCTAATGGCAGAAACTGGTCCCACGAGCCTCCAAAATCAATAACACGGGCTCGAAGCATGTCCTCTAGAATCTGAATAGTCCTCTCGGACTGGCCATCCGTCTGAGGATGAAATGCTGTACTCAACTGAACCTGAGTGCCTAACTCCTGCTGGACCGCTCTCCAGAAACGCGAGGTAAACTGCGTACCCCGATCAGAGATAATAGATACTGGCACTCCATGGAGACGAACAATCTCTCTAATGTACACCCCCGCTAACCTCTCCGACGAGTAGGAGACAGATATTGGAATAAAGTGTGCTGACTTGGTCAGCCTATCAACAATGACCCAAATAGCATCAAATTTCCTCCGAGTCAAAGGAAGTCCAGTAACGAAATCCATAGTGATCCGCTCCCATTTCCACTCGGGAATTTCAATCCTCCGGAATACACCACCAGGTCTCTGGTGCTCATATTTCACCTACTGACAATTTAGACACCGAACGACATACGCAACGATATCTTTCTTCATTCTGCGTCACCAATATTTCTGCCGTAAGTCCTGGTACATCTTCGCGGCGCCCGGGTGAATAGAATACCGCGAACCGTGGGCCTCTGCTAAGATCAACTCTCGAATCCCTTCGACATTGGGCACACAAAATCGACCCTGCAATCTCAATACCCCATCATCATCTAGATTTACCTGTGTGGCACCTCCCCGCTGTACTGTATCTCTCAACTCACGCAAATGAGGATCATCAAATTGCCTCTCACGGATACGCTCTAATAAAGAAGAACGAGCGACCGTGCGGGCTAACACCCTGCTAGGCTCAGAAATGTCTAATCTCATGAACCGGTTAGCTAAGGCCCGGACATCTATAGCTAATGGTCTCTGACTGACCGGAATATATGCAAGACTACCCATGCTGGCAGACTTTCTACTCAATGCATCGGCCACCACATTGGCCTTACCTGGGTGATATAAAATAGTAACATCATAGTCTTTTAGCAACTCTAGCCACCTTCTCCGTCTCATATTCAACTCTTTCTGCTTAAACAAATACTGAAGACTCTTATGATCGGTGTATACTTCACATGCTACACCATACAAATAATGCCTCCGGATCTTCAATGCGTGAATAATCGCCGCCAATTCTAGATCATGCACTGGATAGTTCTTTTCATGAATCTTCAACTGCCTCGAAGCATAGGCAATAACCTTGCCATCCTGCATTAACACCGCACCAAGCCCAATACGGGAAGCATCACAATAAACAGTATAAGGTCCCGTACTTGTGGGTAAAACCAATACCGGTGTTGTGGTCAAGGTTGTCTTGAGCTTTTGAAAGCTCGCCTCACATTCATCGGACCATTCAAATTGAACACCCTTCTGGGTCAATCTGGTCAGTGGGGTTGCAATAGAAGAAAATCCTTCTACGAATCGGCGATAATAACCCGCTAACCCCAAGAAACTCCGAATATCTGTGGCTGATGTCGGTCTAGGCCAGCTCTTGACTGCCTCAATTTTCTTCGGATCAACCTGAATACCTGCTGCCGTCACAATATGACCCAGGAATGCAACCGAACTTAGCCAAAATTCACACTTTGAAAATTTTGCATATAGCTGGCTATCTCTCAGAGTCTGTAAGGCCACTCTGAGTTGCGCATGCTCCTCCCGACTGCGGGAATATATTAATATGTCATCAATGAAGACTATTACAAACAAGTCTAAATAAGGCCGGAACACCCGATTCATTAATTCCATAAAAGTCGCTGGAGCATTTGTCAACCCAAAAGACATGACCAGAAATTCATAATGTCCATACCGAGTGCGGAACGCTGTCTTAGTGACATCAGATGCCCTAATCTTCAGCTGATGATAGCCAGATCTCAAATCTATCTTTGAAAATACCTTGGCACCCTGAAGCTGGTCAAATAAATCATCAATTCGCGGAAGTGGATATTTATTTTTGATAGTCACCTTGTTTAACCGTCGATAGTCAATGCACATTCTCATCGAACCATCTTTCTTCTTTACAAATAATACAGGTGCACCCCACGGCGAAACACTGGGTCTAATGAAACCCTTTTCAAGTAAATCCTGCAACTGTTCCTTCAATTCTTTTAACTCTGGCGGAGCCATACGGTATGGGGGAATGGAAATGGGCTGAGTGCCTGGAGCCAAGTCAATGCAAAAATCAATGTCCCTATCGGGCGGCATACCTGGCAAGTCTGAAGGAAATACTTCAGGAAATTCGCGAACCACAGGCACAGAGTCAATAGAAGGAACCTCAGCACTAGAATCACGGACATAGGCCAAATAAGCCAAGCATCCCTTTCCAACCATACGCCGAGCTTTAACATAAGAAATAACATTACGGCTAGTATGACCTGAAATTCCTTTCCACTCTATACGAGGCGAATTCGGCAGGGCTAAAGTCACAGTCTTGGCATGGCAATCTAAAATAGCATGATACGGAGATAGCCAGTCCATGCCTAGTATAATATCGAAGTCCACCATATTTAGGAGTAATAAATCAGGCACGGGTCTCGAGACCCTCAATTACTATAATACATGACCGATGAACTCGATCAACCACAATAGAGTCGCCTACCGGTGTAGACACATGAACAGGAACACTCAATGGATCACTGGGCTGAATCAAGTATGGTGCAAAATAGGAAGACACATACGAATATGTAGACCCAGGGTCAAATAATACTGATGCCTTTCTATCACAAACCAAGATAATACCCGTAATGACGGCATCAGAAGACTCAGCCTCTGGTCTGGCGGGAAGTGCATAACATCGGGGCTGTGCCCCACCACCCTGAGCAGTATCTCTAGGACGATCAGCTGCTGGCTGGTCTCTACCTCTATCGGTCCGAGCTCCACCTCTATGACCTCTACCTCCACCTCTATGTCCTCTACCTCCGCCTCTAGCCGGCTGGGCAGGCTGTGAGGGAACTGGGGCCTGAATCATGGCACGAGAACCCTGCTGGTGAGATCTGTCCGAAGCTCGAGGGCAATACCTTGCAATGTGCCTAAGATCACCGCACGTAAAACAAGCCCTCGGCTACTGAAAATGGCGAAGTGGTGGTGCACTGATAGGCTGCTGATCAGAGTAGCGTGGCTGAGAATTACGATCACCTGAAGCATCATGAGAAACCTGAAGAGCTGACTGATAAGGCCTAGGAGGATGTCCTCTATCATAAAAATCTCTATCTCCAGACGAGGTACCACTGAATCTACCCGAATTACGAGATCTCTTATCTGATCCATGTCTCGCTCCCTGTGACAGAGCCATCTCGATCCGGCGGGCTGCATTAGCCGCCTCCTGAAAAGTGATTTCAGTTCCTGCCCCCATAGCCATCTGTAGCCGAATTGGCCGATTCAAGCCATCAATAAACCTCCTCACTCTCTCCCGATCTGTGGGAAGTATGATAATAGCATGACGAGCCAGGTCCACGAACCTAGTCTCGTACTGTGTGACAGACATAGAACCCTGATGAAGACGCTCAAATTGTCTGCGCATAACCTCCCGCTGAGTTGCTGGAAGGAACTTCTCCAAGAATAATTCTGCAAACCGCTCCCAAGTCAAAGATGACGATCCCGCCGGCCTGGTTAGACAATAATCTCTCCACCAAGTCTTGGCGGAACCAGATAACCGAAAAGTAGCAAAATCCACACCATTAGTCTCCACAATACCCATAGTACGGAGAACTTCGTGGCAGCTGTATAGGAAATCTTGTGGATCCTCTGAAGGAGTGCCACTGAATGTGGTAGTGAACAGCTTGGTAAACCTGTCCAATCTCCACAACGCATCAGCAGACATGGCTGCACCATCATTAGACGGAGTCGCAATAATAGGCCGAACTGCCTCAACTGGCTGAATCACAGGATCCTGAGCCTGGGGAATTACTGGCTCCGGAGTGCGCGTAGCAGGAGTCTGATTACCTCTTCCAGCCTGAGAAGTGGCTGGTGCTACCGATAATAAACCTGCTCTGGTGATATGATCCATAAAACCTGCTATACGGACCAAAGTATCCTGTAGATCTCGTGAAAACACAGCTTCTCCTGGGACCTGAGATGGGCCTACTGGAGCGGCTGGGGCTGGAACTTCCTCCTCGATATGAACCTGAGGTTCTGCCACTCGTGCTGCTGCTCGGGGCTGAGCTCTGCCCCTACCTTGTCCTCTAGGACGGCCTCGACCTCGGCCTCTACCCCTAGCAGGAGCTGCCGCTGCTGGGACCTCGGGCTGCTGGTCAGTAGATGAGGATGCACGTGTCCTTACCATCTGCGGAAGAACCGAGTAGAAGTTCAATTAACATTCAAAAGATCAAGTCGCACGACTGGAAAGAATAAAGGGAATATTTTCCTAACTCCGTAGCCTCTGGAGGATAAATACAGACGTCTCCGTACCGATCCTTCAGACTCTACTAAGGTTGTTCGTGAGTTGTGAGACCTGTGCAACCTAGTGCTTTGATACCAACTTGTCACGACCCGGATTTCCCACCATCGAGGTCATGATGGCGCCTACTAAATGGAAGCTAGGCAAGCCAAATATTAATTACATCTCCATTAATTACCAATTTCTTATTTAAAACATATACATTACAGCGGAATAATCAAAATTAGCGGAAGACTTAGTCAAATATGATAAAGAAAACCCAACCATGATACACTACCCAAGACTGGTGTCACAATACTCACGAACTTCTAAGAATAATACACATAATTGTCTGAAAGAAAATACAAGTTGTTTATCTCGATTATATGAGATAATAGAATGAAAAACATAGATAGAAGAGACAACGGGTCCTGCGGACGCCTACAAGGCTACCTCGTAGTCTCAGTAGTCGAAAAATCCACAAGTCGCTACTGTCGTTGCTGCTGTCCGTAACCTGTATCTGCGCAAAAAGAGCGCGAGTGTAGTATCGACGACAACCGACCCCATGTGCTCGGTAAGTGCTCGACCTATCCCGACGAACTAGTGACAAGGCTAAGGCCGGTCACCCACCTAAACCTGTACAGTTGCAATATAGACATATATATATAATACATTTATAAGGAAATACTCTGCTCTGAAATAACAGTCAATAACACACGATATCCAGAATAATCTAATCAACATAATAAATCTTACTTCCATGTCTCAATTCCTCTCTCATTTCATATCTCGTGGTAGGCGTACCACCCGCTCCCAACTATCACTGTAATTATATCTTGTGGTAGGCGTACCACCCGCTCCCAAATATATCAATACTTATATCTTGTGGTAGGCGTACCACCCGCTCCCAAATATATCAATACTTATATCGTGTGGTAGGCGTACCACCCGCTCCCAAATATATCAATAGGCTACCGGCAACTATGGCCAATGCCAAGATTTAAAATCACTTTGTGGTCGGCGTACCACACGACCCCAATTCATAAATATATATAAGTGGTCGGCACGCCACACGATCCCAATTCATAATATATATATATTACCGGCATTTAGCCAATAATCTCTATATCAACAATATTTATAATTACCGGTTTTAAACCAATAATTTATAATAATTTCAACAATTTACCTTCATTACTCGGTATAACACCAATAACTCTTATTCAACAATTTATTCATAACTAAATTCATATTCCTACAAACTAGGATAGAACAAACACTTACCTCGAAAGTTCACGAACGATTCAATCCGTAGCAATGCCTTTTCCTTTCGAATTTGACTCCAATCCAACCGTATCTATACACAATTGATTTCATATCATCAATTCTACTTAACAAACTAGTTCATATTGCTAAATATGATTTTTACAACATTCTGCCCGGAATAGTAAAAATCGACCCCGGGCCCACATAATCGAAACTCAAGTTTCGAACCAAAATAAGTTCACCCAATCCTCCATGAGTTCAAATATACAATTTGTTCTTAAGTTCGACTCCAAAACGAGGTCTAGATCACAAATTCATTGAAAGCCCTAACTATACCTATTTCTCAAGATTTTCAACCAATTTACACATGTTTAAGCCTAAGAATTTGATTGATGTTGATGAAAAATGAAGAAGACGAGTTAAACAATACTTACCCAATGAACTTGATGAAGAAATGCCTCAAAGATCGCCTAAGGGCCGTGGAGAAGAAAGGTTTTTGTGAAAAATGGGATAAAATCCCGTAAGTGTTCTGTTTTGGGTATTAAGTCACTGGGCGGAAATTTACCCTACGCGATCGCGTGAATTGGGCTGCGATCGCGTAGAGGAAAGACTGGCCTCTTATGCGATCGCGTGCAAAAGGTTGCGATCGCGTGGAGAAAAGATTGGAAGCTACGCGATCGCGTGAGGGTTGCTGCGATCGCGTAGAGGAAACTCACCGGGCAACCTATTTGGCCTATGCGATCGCGTGAACATGACTGCGATCGCGTGGGGGAAGAACTGGAAGCTACGCGATCGCGTGAGGGATGCTGAGATCGCGTAGAAGGACTGGCCAATGCTGTACGATCGCGTGGATGAGGCCGCGATCGCGTAGTACAAAATCCCTGTCCAGAAAGAGCAGAATTTCTGCTGTGTTTTCAAATCCAAAAACACCCCGAACCACCTCCGAAACACTCCCGAGCCCTCGGGGCTCCAAAACAAATATGCACACTAACTCAAAAACATCATACGAACTTGCTCGCGCGATCAAATCGCTAAAATAACATCAAAATCAATGGATTGAGCCTTAAAACTCAAGAATTCTTTCAAATTTCATAATTTCCAAAATTTCCAATTTAAGGCCGAAATGCGTCAAACGACGTCCGTTTTCAACCAAACTTTACAGAGGAAGCGCTTAACCAATATATATGACCTGTACCGGGCGTCGGAACCAAAATACGAGCCCGATACCAATACTTTTTAATCAAAATTCAGTTTCATTTTCCTTAAACATTTTCAGAAAACAATTTAACAGAAAAATTCTTTTACCGGGGTTCTAGACCTCGGATTTTAATTTCGGGCCCAAGTTCCATATTTTTCTACGGATTTTCTGAAATAGTCAAATCACGGATCCGGGTCCGTTTACCAAAAATGTTGACCAAAGTCAACCATATCAATATTAATATCAAAATTCTTCAACTTTTTCACATATTTCACATATTTCAACATAAATATTTTCCAGCTTTTTGCCCGGACTGTGCACGCAAATCGAGGCAACTATAAATGAGGTTTTCAAGACCTCAAAAGCTCGGAATGATTAATAAAACAAGTAATGACCCTTTGGGTCGTCACAATCATACACGGGTAGCTCATATTTTACCCCCTTTGAGCAAGGAGGTTTAAAATCGCATGTGTCTTTAATTACTTCGTGTTTGGTATTGAAATCTGTATTTCAAAACTATGTGAGATTTTCCAAAAATTGAAAACAACTACGTACATAACATTCAAATTTATGAGAAGATCTTTTCTTATCAAACGAATTCCAAACGGAGATCTATGTATAACTTTATTTATTGAAAGCCTTTTATATAACATGAGTTCCGATTTTGGAAACTAAATTTAACTTAAAGATTAGATATGATGAAATTATTATCTCTACGACTCAAATTTTTACGACAAGGTCTACTTAGTACGAGCAATTCTTGCGTCTCCTGTATTTTTATGAGGTATTTTTTTTAAATTATACTAGTTTAATGCTAAAGCTCTTTAAAGTCAAATATATTATAAATAGAAGTCCCAATAAAATTTACTAACCTGATTCTTCAATTGATGATCTATTTCTCCCTCTCAATACAAACACATGCTTTGATTTGAAAGTCCTAGCCAGTAATGAGTTTTCAAGAAACTTCTGAGATTTACTTAGTCACAGATGAGAGCAATAACTATAAAAGTAGAGGAAAATTTTGTGACAATATATTCAGATTAATTATCATTAATGAACTTTCCACTAAAGCGAAAAAGAATAAAAAGTAATGTAAATGAAAGGCATCAGTTCAATGTACACTCAAACTTCTCAATAATAGTCATTATCTATAATGATATTTCATTATAATAGTCAAATTTATTGTAAAATCAATATATTATCAGGGGCATACCTAGCGTGTAATGATCTGACTGATCGTTTTGCTTTCTTGAACCCCGTTCCTCTAAATAAGACTTTCCGTACTTGCTTTTACTGATTTATGACTTGCGGGGATAGTTAGTTCGGGAATTGGAAGAGTTTGTTGAATTCGAAACATTTGGTTCCTTAAGGTTAGCTTAAAATGCCAAGTTTGACTTCGACAAATATTTTGAGTAAACAACTTCTAATTCGGGATTTGAATATTCCAACAGGTTTGTATGACAATTTCTCACTTGGCCGTATGTATGGATCGAGTTTTGGATGGCCCGAGAGCGCTTTGGCACCTAATAGTGAAACTTGGTTCTTTAAATTTTGAAAATTTTTAAATTTGGTTTGGAGTGGGTTTTTGTTATTTCGAGGCCCGAACGAAATTCCGAGGCCAGAAATAGTTCTATGATGTCATTTAATACTTGCACGCAAAATTTGATATCCTTCCGAGGAATATAAGTACGTTTCGACACATTGAAAGTAGATTGAAGAACTTGAAGTTCATAAGTTTGATTCAATTGGTTTTAGGGTGTGATTTTGTTACGGCCCCAAAATCGACCCGCTCGTGATAGCGTCTATCGTGATACTAGGCTAGCCAACTTACTACCAAACATATCCATAATTTATTAAACTTAAGTAAAACCAGGTTTTTTGCATAACTCCAATAAAAGATATAAAGTGAAAATCTAAAACAAGCAAAAAAATACAAGCCCGACTTCGAGTGTCACAAGTCATGAGAAAACTACTATAATTATTCGAAATAACAAGATCAACACTGTTTAAGAATATCCAACAAATATACTAAAGGAAGATAAGGAAGGAGAAGGCGAAACTGCGGTTGCCATGCAGCTACCTCGCAATCTCCAAGGAAAAGTCCACAATGAATTTGATCAGCAGCCGCTCTCGTGGCACGAGATACCAGGATCTGCACACAAGGTGCATGAGATAACGTGAGTATACCAACTCAGTAAGTAACAAGTCCAAACTATGGACTGACAGATAGTGACGAACCAAACCTCAACAGGTAATAACATATTAATTGTACAGAAAAGTAGGCATGATTGCAGTTCAAAAAAAACTCAAAACTAAATAGATAGTACGGAGTACAAACTTAGGAAAATATCTATGTACCAATGCACTGCTAGCATGATCAGTATTTCATGTACTTTCAATCACAAGTGCTCATTCACTCAGTACTGTATATGGCCATCGGCCTAGGGAAGATCCATCACAGAATATACATCACTTACCGCAGTCATCCAGTACTAATAAAATATGCCAATCCAGCCTCATGGAGAAGATTTGTAGCCAGACATGTTGTGTTCTATGGACATATTTTCCTTTTTCACTAGTCCTCTACAAGATCTCCAAATATCTGTCCTTTTTTCTTTTTCTTCTTGTTTTGATGATATTTCTTCTTATTCTCCTGCTTTTGCTTTGGCTCCAGATCATTCTACTTCTTCACCTTCAACATCCTCTTCCTCGTCCCTTGTTCCTATTTCTGTTTCCCCTTCTCACCAATATATTTTACCTTCCACTTCCTCATCTCCTTCTTCTCTAAGGATATCTACCAGAGTTTATAAGCAATCTGCATATCTTAAGAGCTATGTCTACAACTTTTCAGGCTCCAATTTTGATCCCTCTTGTGTTTTCAACCAACAACTTATTTTAGAAACTAGTACTTATTCTCAAGCAGCAGTTGTGTCTGAATAGAGATGTTATGAGAAAGAGTTTGAAGCCTTGAAAGCTAATAAGACTTGGTATTGTTGAGTTTCTTCATGGAAAGAAACACAGTGGGTGTAAGTAGGGATATAAGGTTAAATATAAGGTTGATGGAACCATTGAAATGTATAAGGCTAGGTTAGTGTTCGAGGTGATACCCAAGTTGAGGGAATTGACTTCCATGAAACTTTTTCTCTTGCTATGAAGATTTCTATTATCAAAATACTCATTGTTATAGCAGTTAAGAAAAAATGGCCTCTTTTCAACTTGATGTAAATAATGCATTTTTACATGGTGATCTGAATGATGAGGTGTATATGAAGTTACTTCCTGGTTTGTCAATTCTATTTTCTTCTTCTTCTTCTTCTGCCACGCTTGTTTGTAAACAGTACAAATCTCGCTATGGGCTGAGACAATCCACTAGGCAGTGGTATGCTAAATTGTCTCAATCCTTGTCATCTAAAAGTACAGTCATACTTTCAATGAATATTCTCTTATATTCTTGGATGTGTATGTGAATGATATTGTACTCACCGGGACTGATTTGGGGGAGATCTTTCATTAAAGAATTTTCTCCGTGATCAGTTTAGAATCAAGAATTTGGGTTCGCTCAGCTACTCTCTTAGTATTGAGGTCATGTATTCTCTTTCTAAGGTCTTACTGCATCAGAAGAAATTTGCTCATGACCTTCTGCAAGAAAGTTCATTGTGATGCATTCACTTATGCCATTTCTCCCCTTGAATTGCATGAAAATCTTAAGGATAATGTAGGGGATACTCTGCCCAATCCTGGGATCTATAGGATTCTAGTTGGGAAACTAAATTTCTCGATCCATAGTAGGCCTGATTTGACATTTGATGCGCAACACTTGATCCAATTTATGCAATACACTTGTACTCCTCACATGAAGCCTTCCATCTACTTGTTGAGATACATCCATGGTACTTCAGACTATGGTTTAGTTTTTAACAATTCAGCTGACTTAACTCTACAAGTATTCTGTGATAGTGACTGGGGTTACTGCCTGATAGCAAAAGTTTTGTTATAGGTTTTTCTATTTTGTTGGGAGGTAGTTTGATATGCTGGAAGTCCAAAAAGCAATATGCACTATCTCTTTTTCAGCTGAAGCTGAATATAGGTCCTTGACCAAAGTTGTGGCTAAGATTACCTGGTTGTCTGGGCTTTTGGCTAATTTTTTCTTTCCTGCTTTTTCTTCTATTCATGTGTTCTTTGATAACTAGGCTGCTACACACACATATATATAGCCACGAATCTTGTGTTTTAAGAACATACCAAGAATATCAAGTTTGATTGTCATTTTGCCCCGAATAAGTTGGGAGATGGTTTGATTAGTCTGTTCCACACCTCTAGTGTTTCTCGGGTAGCTGATATTTTCACCAAGTTTTTGCCTGGTACTACTCATCACTTTCATCTTGGAAAGTTGAGTGTTATCTCTCCCTCCAACTTGGGATGGGGGAATGGAGAAGGGTGATGGGATTCAATCATCGATGTAACTTGGAATACTTCATTGATGGCAAGACCTTCAATGAAAATGCTATAAGTAATAATAATATAATTAATATTTTCAACATAGGTATTAGTTCGACTTATACTTCAGCAAGTAGATCGTGAATAATTACTTGCAATTCCTGGACTTGTATAATAACAGACTTGCTATCTACCATTTTGTAGTCCAAAATTTTGTGGTAATAAATTTCTTCAACTCGGCATTCTTAGTTTTGTATTTCTTTTCAAGCGCAATCCACTATTCTTTTTAACTTTTCCACATTACTATAGACGTTATACAGATCTTTCTTTAGTCCGCTAAGAATATAATTCTTGTACAAAAAATTAGAATGCTTCCACGCCTCAGTCACGAAAAAGCATTCATTGTCTGGAGTTTCGTCAGGCAGAACAGGAACATCTTCCTTAATGAACTTCTATAGACTTTAAGTCGTCAAGTAGAAGAATATTTTGTACTACCACCGCTTGAAATCAATTCCAAAAAACTGGACTTTTATGCTAGTGCCGGTGTTGTTCAGCTTGTCGATGCATTGGCAATCACCATAGGAACAGGCTGATTTTCGTTCTCAGTCGTCATTTCTGTAAAAGAATGACATAAATAAAAGTTTAATATACGACGAAGTTTTTATATCCTCTAATCCAATAAAATTATAGTAGAAAATCACGTAAGTTTTAATCTCTAATGGAGTATAAAATTGCTAGGATTTTAATCTACAAATTACATATAATAAACCAAAATAGAATATACGTTTAAGCAAAAAATTGGAGTAGAAAACTATGAAGGCTTTAATCTCCAAAATAGGAGTAGAAAATCACACGGGTTTTAGTCTCCAGAACAATCTATATATTATTAAAAGGAAGAAAGTTTGGTATAGAATTGTGACAAATGGCAGCATAAGAAAATGACATGTGTTAGTTTTAGGACAAGAAGTAGTTATTAGGAGTTATAATTAGTTATTAGGTATATTTTATTAGAATTAAAATTAAAATAATTAAATAACTTCTTTTAAGTAACTGTCATAGAATAGAAAGAAAAAGTAACAATTTATAAGTAGTGGTGTCCCAACCACATGCAAAATAAAAACCACGTTTTTACGAAGTGGTTGTTCTATTTACACAATAATAAAATTAAACAATAATTTTAAATTTTTTATCTTTATAGAGCATATTTTATTTAAATAATTAAATATTTTATTATTATTTATTATATATAATAAAAGGAGAGGCAAAAACACATTATTAAAACAAGTGGCATAACCACAAAAACCAAGTGGCAATATTAAGATTTTGAATTAATTGATTACTCTATTTGAATTAATAAATATAGTTATATTATGATTAGCTATATTAAAAAACCAAAAATACAAAAAAAAATAACTACTCATTCAAACTGAAGAGTAGTTTCACGTTGATTTTTTAAAGTTATTTTAAAATTTAAAAATAAGAAAAATTAAATTAGCTACAATAATAAAAATGAAAATATTAATAATTTAAAAATGCATTATTAAGACAAAATAAACTACCTTTTTAACTAAAAACAACCTTCTTAAAGTTTTTAATTAATTGGTTACTCTATTTGAATTATAAATATAAATATAGTATAATAGTTATATTAAAAATACAAAAATATAAATAAAACAATAACTACTCAATTTAATTGGGGAGCATTTTCAAGTTGTTTTAAAATAAAAAACAAAAAAAAAACGAAAAAAGTTAAATTAGCTATAGTAAAAAAGCAAAAATTTTACTAACAAAAAAAATATCTATTCAAGTTGGAAATTAGTTTCAAGTTGTAGTTTTAATTTATTTAAAAATATAAAATAAAAATTAAGAAATAAATATTACCAATTCAATCGGGTGTGGTTTCAATTTGGAGTTTTTAAACAATGAAAATTAAGAAATTTTTTTTTGACAATTTAAATTGGAGAGTAGTAGTTTCTATATGTGTGAGTGTGTGTGTGTATATATATATATATATATATATGTGTGTGTGTGTGTGTGTGTGTGTGTGTGTGTGTGGTATATACAAAAAGTGAAATAAATAATTATATGATGCCAAGTGGTATAACAATAAGATACTAAGTATTGAGTTTTAGAACAAAGCTCCAACAAAGTGAGTGTTTTAAAATTATTTTAAATATAAAACAAAATAAAAAAATAAAAAATTGCCAATTCAAATTTGGGAGCAGTTTCAAGTTGGAGTTTTATGAAAATATAGAGCACATTTTATTTAAAATAATTAAATATTTTATTTAATTATTTATATCTATCTATCTATAATTAAAAACAGAAGACGAAAGCCCTCATGAAGCCAAGTGGCAAAATCCAAAAAAGACACTTGGCATTTTAAGACATTGCTCAAAATTATTAGAAAGTAGAAATAAGAATAACCATTTTATAAAAACCACCAACTATTCTCACTTCCTCCACTCCCCTTCCTTTTAAAAACTAACTAAATTTCTCCTCTTGCATATATTGGATTAGAAAAAACGTATAGTTCTCTTTTTTCTTTCACCGAAAAATTTGTCGGGAAAAATTGCATCCAAAATCGTTATTTGTGATTTTTCGTTGTTCGATGAGTAAATTGCTAAGCATCTGATCATCATTTTGAAATTATGCATCTCACGTGATGTACTCCCTTATGTTTTTGACATTTTCCCATGTGTGAATGCTGATAAAAAAGAATATATATATATATATATATATATATATATATATATATATATATATATATATATATATATATATATATATATATATATATATATATATATATACACACACACACTTTGTTTTTATCAACGTAATACATAAAAAAAATTCCCTTTATTCTCGATTTAAATAGTGAAAGGAAGATTTTTTTTCTAGAATTCTTCGTATCTGTTTAGCCTTTATTCTTATATATATACACTTTGTTTTTATCAATGTAATACATAAAAGTTTTCCCTTATTTAAAATCTTTAAAACACAAAAAAGAATTTCTTAAGTTTTTGTTTGTTTCCTCGATTTAAATAGTGAAAGGAAGATTTTTTTTTTCTACGATTCTTCATATCAGTTTAGTCTTTATTCTTAGCAGCTGGGGTTATTTTTAAAAATAGAATATTCTCATTAAAACTCATAAAGTATTAGGAATGATTAAACTACATGAATTAAAATTAAACTACATGAATTAAAATTCATAATTTGCACGACTCTAAATGCAAAGAAACATTACCCTTTCAGTTAGTTTAGGCATGATCTTACATATGTGAATGTAATATTGACCGTATTTCTTTGCCAGATTCTATCTTCATCATTGTTGTAATATTTTTTTTAAGTTTTGAGCATCGAGTTAACAATTCAGAAGGTGTAAAGTCATACATCAATAAACAACAACTTTGGTTGCGGAAGACAGACATCATACAAGTTTATCCCAAGTTTGATCTTTGAAGTTCGATCTTTGATCATAACATAAATTAATTTGTCAGATAAAGTTTCTAGCCAGAGAAAGCAAACAATTTAATGAAATTTGTTGTGAAAAGTGAGTTAAGTTTGCATTTGCTTAGATTTATATTCCAGATTAAGATGGAGTTTTAAGATAATACTTTGTTCGTAAAGCTCATTATTTTATTTTATTTTATGTAATAAATTCAAGCTAATTGAATAGAGACAATGATTTACATATATTGCAGAGTCTTAAAGATTGTGATTATTATTTTTTTGTTCCAAATACTGTTTTAAGAAGTAGAGGTTGTTACTTTCATTAACTAATAACAAATTATTTTTGATCACTTTTCATTACCATTTCAAGTAATATTTCTCATTATTTTTAAATTTTATAATGGTACGCACATCGTGCGGGTACGGATCCTAGTATGTATAACACAAATATAGAATATAAAATTAAGTTCCTTAAGTAGTATACTGCATTTCTAAAATAATTCTTAAGAAGAAAAATAACGTATAAACATAAATGTAGAAGAAACAGAAATTAATCTAAGCCTAGTGAATATATAGTAGTTCCTTAAGGAACTTAATCTCTTCCTAGTACCCGATGTTATGGATTATTTCCTCTCAGGATAGAACGGATTACACACTGGTGTACGGTACTTCAAACCCAGTATTTCAGTGAACACAATGATTGGTAGCTAATCACACATACTGTTGGGCCTACTATTTATAGCTAACAGGTTGGGTTTAAATGAAGAGGTGCAACTTGGCAAGATGACCGTTCACGTAAACGTTTATTATGTAAATGGCTATTTATGCAAAATAACACGGAAAAATAAAATGGGAGGGAACTTTAAATTACCATGACAAAAATGGTCGATTTGTATTAAAAATTAATATTTAACAAATAAATTTATCCGAAGTCGAAGCGGAGCGAGCAACGACAACAGCACGAGTCTTGTCTTCTTCTCAACTCTTTAAGGGCTTGAAGAAGTGTAATTATATATATACCTAACAAATGAGAGAGGAAAAATCAAAATTTTATGTTTCCCTGTATTTCTTATTCACCTTCTTTTAAGTTAAATCAGGCTTAAAACCCCAACAATAAGTAACATGTTACTTAGTTTCTTAATATCCATTTTATCTTAAGAAATCAATGCCTAAATTCACATCTAAATTCTCGTAGGTTTTTTCCTAGAGAAAAAAAAAAGGAAAAAACAAGTAAATAACCAGAGTAGGAAACAACTTGTTGAGGTGGAATCCAATTAACACGATAATCCATATCTAGATTTCATATATGTAACTACAAACCCAAAGCAGTAGTAGTTCAACACAAAAACATTTTTTTAATGTTCTTTTCCCAAAATCTTTTAGTTGTGCAATCTAGATTGTCATGTATTTTTGGGAGGATTAATTTACCATCGTAAGCATCTAATATGCAAACTCCAATGTATAATCTCAGCATGGCATTCTATGCCTGTCTTCTAAGTGTCGCAGATATTTCGTACTTCTAGGCTTTTTATTTATTGCTCTCGACTTTACCGGTCCATTTCAGTAAATATATTTTCCGTCTTATTGTGTTTATCTTTTATACGTCTCCTAATAAATTTCTATTATATACTCCATCCGGTCCAAAATAAGTGATTTTTTCACACATATTAAGAAAGTCACCTTTTAGCATTAATTAGCAATAGAATTGACAATTTTAACCTTACTATCTCTCATAAACGCTCCTAACACATATTCCAACACTATTTAGTCCAAGGACAATGTAGTAAAAACATTATTAAGTCATTTTTGAAATCCGAAAAAATCACTTATTTTGGACCACAATAAAAAGGCTAAAAAATCACTTATTTTGGACCGGAGGGAGTAGAAAAAAAGAGAAGAGGAGGTTGACCAAGGGCATAATGGTCATTTTAAATATTTATTGCATTGTTTGTTTGTATACTAGGCTCAAAAGTTTTATTGTGGGTTCTTAATAACCGAAAAAACCAAAACTAACGTGCACATAAGCTATTAAATTCTTTAAGTGGACCCCACATTCCATTTAACTTTTACTATCTTTATTAAATTCATTACTTGATTGTTATTATTATTGTTTTGAACAAGTACTTTTAACTAGAATAATTATTTTTTTGATAATTTTTAATTCAAATGTTCGCCCGATTAAAAATACTAAGGTCACATACATTTATATATGACAATTCTATTATTTTCTTAAGAAATATTATATTATTTATTAACTATTTCAGTACAGAAGATTTCATTAAAAAAATTAATGATACTATATGTAGATTTACATTCAAACGTTATTATATCATTATCAATTGATATCATTTTATACAAATTTTAATTGGAATACTTCATAAAATTCGAATTTTTATTTATTTAAGAATAAAATATAGTTTCAAGTTCCCTTTTTGATTATAGAATATAAAATTATAATAATTATCCCCTCTCTATAAATATGAGTTGAGAATATCTAAAGTAAAAATGAAGACAACTAATTTGTGAAATTATTGTCTTTTAAAAATCGTTCTATATATTAAGAAGTATGAGAAGTATCGTCATACAATATTATACTTCTCCCTCTATGATCGAAGTTAGTTGAGTACATACTCTATTCAATTAGAATTCAATATTATAAAATTTTTAAAATAGATAAATATACAATTAATATTTTTAAAATAGTCTCAACAAATACTATTATTGTGATGATGATTGCATTAATACCCTAAATAGTATCTCAATCATATCGAATGAAACTAGAAAAAAATATTATGTCATTCCAATAGAACAAATCACAAAGTTTCTTGTTAAAATTCTTAATAATTAAAATCACGATTATTATTTAAAAGAACCAAAAAATACCTTTTCATCAACTATTTGGGAATAATATTAATATTTAACTTATGATTAGTAAAAAAGAAAAAGATAATGCATTAACACACTGAAAATACTAAAAGAATAAAACTATATATCATTCAATTTAAAAATGAGAAAAATATATGACGAATTATTTCTCAATTGACTTTTTAATTACTATTTAATAATAATTAACTTAAGGCTTAGTGATGTAAAAGAGGGGTTGCTCTGATGGTAAGCAACCCCCACTTCCAACCGAGAGGTTGTGAGTTCGAGTCTCCCCAAGAGCAAAGGTGGGTAGTTCTTGGAGGGAAGGATGCCGGGGGTCTATTTGGAAACAGCCTCTCTACCTTAGGGTAGAGGTAAGGTCTGCGTACACACTACCCTCCCCAGACCCCACTAAGTGGGATTATACTGGGTTGTTGTTGTTGTTGTTGTTGTTGTTGCTTAGTGATGTAAAAAAAATATTAAAATAAAAGAGACCCTATGTAGAAATAACTTAAATTCTACTTGAATTATTATCTAATCACTGTATAATAAAGCATTAAACTCGACAAGTATTTCAAAGTGATTGGTATAGTAATAAAATTTCAGAAAAATTAAAATGCACATAATGCAAAAGATAAATAACAATACATGTAATTGTGGTTCTATACGTTATTATAGAAAAGCCTATTCTATTTCATCTTTCCCTAAAGGCATATAAAGTGTCTAATTAACAATAGACCAAGAAATATTAAAAAGATGAAAAAACAACAACAATTGGGCTCGTGCATCGCACGAGCGCATCATCTAGTACTAAGTATAAAAAGTATTGGATTATTTTATTCTTATTTATATCTTAAAATATAATTTTTATTCATTAAATATTTATTCTATTTATATATTATCTCGATATTCAAGAACAATTATTACTAATGATAAAAAATGAAAAATATAATCAGTTTTGTCTTGATATCATAAAATACTGACAAATAATTTGAGATAATTATTTTTAATAATAACGATTGTCAATATAAGACGAAGGAAGTATCACTTAACGGTATGATTTTATCTACACTTCTCGAGGGTCCTAAAAATTAGTGGGTTTGTGATTTTTTTTTTTTTTTTTGTAAGTTTAGTCGACAGAGAGAAAAAATATCTATAAATTATAAATGAATCACAAATATGAATATTGTTGTAGACATCAAAAATTTACTAGATGAAGATTGAACACTCCCTACATTTGGGCGAGATCATTAAGTTGGACACCTACAAGACAAGTTCATTTATGTTGTTCAATTCCAAGAGTCCAATAAGATTACTTGGAGGTTACCCCGCCCTAAAATTTAAGAATTTTTTTTATAAAGTACTATCTTTTAGTAGTAGTAATTAGTCATTTATAGATATCATCTGTTATATTATGAATTATAAATACTTTTTATGTGGTTATAAGATGTATTTAATACTCCCTCCGTTTCAATTTATGTGAACCCATTTGACTGGGCACGGAGTTTAAGAAAAGAGAGAAGACTTTTGATCTTGTGGTATAAAATGAGGCACCTTTATTTTGTGTGGCTATAAATCATTGCATAAAAGTGAATTGTTTCCAAATAAGGAAAGAGGTCATTCTTTTTGGCACGGACTAAAAAGGAAATAGGTTCACATAAATTGAAACGGAGGGAATATATTTAAACTATTATATTCATGAATATAGTAGCAAAAATAGGCGTGAATCAGGGAACTCCATCTAATCAGTTGTTGTATTCGAGTGTATTTGACTATATTCAGGGAGTGAAACATGGGATTCAAATATAAAAAAGATTCTTAACCAAAAAATACCCCAAAAACAAAGCAATCTTCAGAGAAATTATATAATACATCTGAATACATAAATTATATTAATTAAAAAACTTATGACAGTGAATACGATGAAATACATAGAATCTAGCGGGATACATTTAATTACAATGAGAAAAAAATACAATGAATACAATAAAATACATGGAATACTACGAGATACATTGAAATATAATGAAATACATGAAATATATTAACAGGAAATCAAGTTGCTCAGTCCCAAACTCCATCGTCTTTGTTAAAAAACAAACCTAATTTTCGGGGAGTCTGCCGTTCACCGAAATCGTAATTCTTATCATTCTCCGAGTCTTTGGTTTTATCTTTGTGATACAACAATTCTACAAATAAATGCAAAGTATAACTTTCGCAACTATTTGACCAGTGACCACACAAACTGATTATCTTCTGTATTGTTTTATCCATAACGTGTTCAAACCAAGCACCAACCATCTCAAACGGCATATTGCCTTGGGTCTTTTCCCGGTGAATCGAAGCAACTAAGAGAAGAATCAAACCAGGAGAATACATTGACATATGAAGAAATACTACAGAACCCCAAAATCTGCCATTATTGGATTTCAAGCTATCCATAAATTGATAAACTGGAACTCCGTAATACTCAAGCAAAGCTTGTTTCCCTTTCGCCATCGGAAATTTTAGTGGGATGGGGGAAGAGAATGGAATGTATCAAAGTAGAGAGAGAAAGAAAAGTGTAAATATGTCACGACCCTAGTTCACCAATTGTGAACATGTCGTGATGGCACCTACTCGTGGAATAGGTAAGTCTAACACGTTGCGGAATATACGAGTTTATAAATACTTAAATAAGAAACATCTGAAAAATAAAGATAAAAGATATGTAATCCGTGCGCTTGGAGCACATACATCCATCACACAATGAATAAAACACTACCAAGATCCGAACCCCACGGTAATACAGACTAAAAGAGAAAATACAATCGTGGCTCTACGTGTAAAAAGTATCTAACAACGAAACGAAGAAAAATGTCAACTAAGTACTACTAGAATAGAAGGAAGCCTCCGGATCGCGGACGTAGCAGATCATACCTCGAGGTCTCCGGAAAAGCTGCGGAAATCACCTAGCACGAGCATGCTCTGATGTACCTGGATCCGCACAACAAAAGTGTGCAGAAGAGTAGCGTAAGTACACCACGGCGGTACTCGGTAAGTGCCAAGCCTAACCTCGATGGAGTAGTGACGAGGTAGGTCGGGCCCTACCGAGAAAACAATAATATAATGATGATAACAAAATAAACGAGTTTAAATGATAATAATTTCCGAAATAACAACATTATGATGATCACTGCAGCAATCGTCTACAATTAAGCTAACAACAAATAACCAACTCAAATAAACAAATCCAGGATTCTGTGGGAATTGAACCCACAGTCCCTTAACAGCACCCCTGGGTCTCCGGGAATCGAACCCGCGACCCATGTCTCAATAATATCTCAATAGCTCAGGATCTCCGGGAATCGAACCCGCAGTCCCTACCAATAAGTCGGGATCTCGGGAATCGAACCCGTAGTCCTCATTTCAATAATCTCAGGGATCTCGGGAATCGAACCCGTAGTCCTCATTTCAATAATCTCGGGATCTCGGGAATCGAACCCGTAGTCCACATTTCAATAATCTCGGGATCTCGGGAATCGAACCCGTAGTCCATATTTCAATAATCTCGGGATCTCGGGAATCGAACCCGTAGTCCATATTTCAATAATCTCAGGATCTCGGGAATCGAACCCGTAGTCCATATTTCAATAATCTCGGGATCTCGGGAATCGAACCCGTAGTCCATATTTCAATAATCTCAGGATCTCGGGAATCGAACCCGTAGTCCATAACCACAGCAAGTAAAGGAATACACAGAGAGAAGTATAATATGCTTAATGATAACTTCGCCGATGAACAACGCCAGCGATTACCAAGAAAACTCAAGTAAGTCAATTAAGCAACTAGACAGTTAGATTCTATCTAATCATGCTTTTCTAACTACCACCCGGTAGGAATATCGAATTTAACAACTAAGAACAGGAATATCACTCATTGAACATTTTGAGTAAAGTATGTGTTCAACAACCAGCGCATGTACACGCCCGTCACCTCGCGTACAAGGCATTTAAAGTATCACAATAATATCCTAGGGGTGAAAGTCCCCCACACGAGGTTAGACAAGCCACTTACCTCAATTCCGGTACAAAACCGCTAAGAAATAACTCTCTTGCCGCGAATGTCGGCCTCCACGGGTGTAATATCTGATAAAAATCAATGGAATCACATCAAAATAGGCCAATTGGGCATTACCCAATCAAAACAATCGAATTACACCCAAACCACAAAGTTGCCAAAACCCGACTTTCGGTACGCTTCTCAAAAAAATTACGAAAGTTACATTTTCGGATTCCTTATCTCAACACGAGTCTAACCATACCAAGAACACCCAAATCGGACCACAAATGGCCCATCAAATCCTTGATTCTATCCAAGAGGGTTTTCTACCATTTTTAACAAAAATTCTCAAATTAAAGACTAAAACTTGCAATAGATTCGAGCTATACAACCAAAATTGAGTTAAGAGTACTTACCCTTTTGATTTCTCCAAAAATCTCCCGAAAAATCGCCTTATCCGAGCTCCAAATCGTCAAAAATGGCAAATGGGACGAAGTTTGAACTTTATTCTGCTGCCCAGGCATTTGTTCTTCGCGTTCGCGGTCCTTCTCTCGCGTTCGCGAAGAACAAACTCCCAGAAATTCATTTTTCCAACTTGCTCGGACAGCCTCTATTGCAATGGTCATAACTTTTTACACACAACTCCAAATGACTACTATAATATGTTTCTGAAAACTAGATTCAAAGAGCTACAACTTTCGTTTTTGAATCACCTCAACATTCCTTGTAGATAAAAAGATATGAGCTTCCGAAGTAGGACCTGTGCGACAGAAAATCCTTCTTCGCGAACGCGAGGGACTCTTCGCGAACGCGAAGAACAAAGGCTCTAATGGAAAATCCTTCTTCGTGAACGCGATGCCTTCATCGCGAACGCGAAGAACAAAGTCTTAGAGGCCAAATTCTTCTTCGCGAACGCGATAGGACCCTCGCGAACGCGAAGAACAATACCAGATACCAGAACAGCAGTCCAAAAACTTCCAAAAATGACCCGTTAGGCATCCGAAATCGTCCCGAGGCCCCCGGGACCCCAACGAAAACCACCAACATACTCCAAAACATGATACGAACTTGTTCCAATCATAAAAACACCATCCCAAACATCAAAATCACCAATTACACACGGATTCAAGCCTAAGTTTCTTCAAAACTTTTGAAACTAACATTCAATCAAAAACCCGACCAAACGACGTCCGAATGACCTGAAAATTTGCGGACATATCCAAAATCACATAACGAAGCTACAGAAATTGTCGGAATTCCATTCCGACCCCCGGATCAAAATCTCACCTAACGTTCGGATTCGCCAAAATTTCAAACTTCGGCATTTCAAGCCTAATTGAGCTACGGACCTCCAAAATACATTCCGAATGCGCTCTCAACCCCGAAATCACCTAACGGAGCTAATGGAACCATCGGATTTCCGTTCCGAGATCGTCTTAACACTGTTCCGGCTACGGGCCATTTTCTAGCTTAAAAGTTCTCATTTAGGGACTAAGTGTCCCAAAATGCTCCAAATTTCAGAACCGACTCTCCCGGCAAACCACAATAGCAGAAATGAACTTAGGGGAACAGTTAAATTAGGGATTGGGGCGTGATTTTCTAAAACGACCGGTCGGGTCGTTACAAAATAATTAGCATATTTAGTCGCTTAGGGCTAAGAGGTAACCAAAATTAAATATTTTGCTATTAACCTTAAAAGGTATCTATAGAATATAATTTTTTAAATAGTATTTATTTAAAATAAATAAGGTATTAGCCTTTGCTATGGAAGGTAAAAATTCCAAAACATAACTCACACGTATAAAAATAGTCACATATATTTCATAAACTTGGAATATCATAAATAGATTATGACGGCAAATAATATCTTTTTCAAAGCCGAAGCGATCAAGAGACGTTTTTCCTCAGATCAGCTCGAAATGCAGTTGGAATATGCTTCTTGACAATGTTTCTTAACAATCAAATACTTCAAGAAGATCCACACAAATTCTTCGCTAGAAAGATATACCATTTTGGCCCTTGATTGAAGAAACAAGAAGGAGTGATCAAGAGAAGTTCTTTCACGTGATCATTACGAAATATTGTCTTACTTTCATGGAGATCAAATACATTGTGCAGAGCCCCACATCATCTGATGTTCGAGAAATACACTGGTTGAACCTTCGAATCATGGAGAACACTTTAGAGAGAAGAAACAAGAGAACAAATAAAATTGTATTTACAAATTGTAACTTATTAGTTCCAACTTCCAATACTCTGTATATCACCAATTTCAAATAAACAGTTGATAATGTGTGTGTGGTGGGGTTTGGTGGGGGGGGGGTGTAAAGTAAATTATATTTTAAGGTGTTTAACTAAGATCCCAAAAAAACATTATCAGAAACATTCTTTTTTTTATAAAAAAACTAAGATTGCGTTTGGATTGGCTGAATTTAAGTAGAATTTAAGCATTAAGTACTGCAAAATACTTTTCAAATGCTAGAGCTTATTTTATTCTATGGAAAAGAATCTCATATATCTCTCTACTTTGGTTTATTGTTCAATCTTATCTCCTGTTATACTTTCCGTTTAGATTTACCTCCTATCGCCCATCAAAATTTTATATTTGTCCCTATTTTAACGACGACTGAAATACGTGGCATATTCTGAAAGAAGGCCAACCCAAAACAAACCAAACCGCCCTAAAACGCCTGCCCGTTCTTCCTCTTTTAACTTTTGCCCAAACCTTTCTTAAACAAAAACTTTTATTTCGTGTATGAAGTTCTCTTTTGTTTCTTTGCTTATAGCCATTATTTTCTTCCTTCTATTTTCTTACTCCTTACTCCCTTGCATTTTTCTCTTCCCCTTTCTTCTCTTGTTATCTTTGAATGCAATTCCACTTTTAAAATCAACGGAAAAGGGTCATATTTATCCATGTACTCTTAAAAATGCTTATATTTGTCCTTCGTTATACTTTTTTGATATATTTATCCTTACCGTTTTACTTTAGGATCATATTTGTTCATGTACTCTTCAAAAAGGGTTACATTTGTCCTTCGTTATACTTTTTGACATATTTATCCTTACAGTTATACTTTAGAATCATATTTGCCCCTCATCCATTAAATCCTCTCCCATCTTTATTTTTCCACATGGCACCTATGTGGATTTCTTTTTCTTTCAATTTAACTATGGTCACCTAATTAAGATAATATAACTCGCTTACCAAATTTAAATATGATCACCTATTTAAGATAAAAAAATTTCAGCTTCATGTGTTTCGGATGGCAGCATCAATATATTGGCAAACAAGAACTTTGAACTCAAAATCACTAATCTGATACAACTCACATTTATTACAGTAACCAAAGTAAGAGAAGTTGCACAAATATAAAGTTAATGACAAAGTTAAGTGCTTAAAATAGAGAACTGACATAAGCCTAAAACTCGAAGAAAGCTTTCAAGTTTATTTAAGAAAATGTCAAGATGGGTGAAGTTTTGAATAGCGCCTATAAGCGAGACTGAATCAAGCTGTTGCCGTCACATGAATTAGAGGTAACACTTCACTCACTGTCCAAAATTTTCTCGATCAGACTTGATTTGATAGGTCACCGCTGCTATCCGAAAAATATGGAGCTGATCCGCAGAAGAGAGATGGACGAGTGGGGGTGGGGGATTGGGAAATAGGATTTTAGTTTATTTCTATTAGTGGGTCTAGTTTAATAGGGTGGGCGGATTAAACTATCTTTAATTTGTGATCATATTTAAATTGGAGGAAAAAGAAATTTACATAGGCACCATGTAGGAAAACAAAGGCGAGACATAGGGATTTAATGGATAAGGGGCAAATATGATTCTAAAGTATAACTATAAGGATACATATGCCAAAAAAATATAAAAAGGACAAATGTAACCCTTTTTGAAGAGTGCAGGGACAATATGATCCTAAAGTAGAACTATACAAATAAATACATTAAAAAAGTATAACGAAGGACAAATAAAACACTTTTTGAAGAGCACAGGGACAAATATGATCCTTTTCCGTAAAATCAAAAAAATAAAATTGCTGGGAATCAGCCCATAATTCATTGCATATCTATGTCTATCAACCTTATTTATTTTTAAAAAAATTAAAGTAGTGTAACACAAAATTTGAAACTTTAGACGAGCTTGACGGAATTCTTTCTTCGGTGATCTCAAAAACCAGGATATGAGGTTGGGTCCAATTTCGAGTAGTGTAGTGAGGCCTGGGGAAGTAATTTCTACTGCTAAAAATAACTGTAGTGAGATTTTAGACATATCCAAGTATCCAGGACCATTCATGAAGTCACGTCGGCGTCAGAGATGATGTAATTAAAGTTTGGGGCTGCTGGCAATGGTATGAAATACCAATACCGTGTTTCTAGCTGAAGCAACAATTTTTTGAAGAAAGAAAACGCCTTTGTGACTACAGAGCCTTTGATCTAGAATTTTGTTACCACCGGAAACCCTAGCTGGAACAAAAATTGTGTTCCCTTCAAATTTTTAGATGGAAGTGTTTTTAGAGTCAGATGGGTTTTTACGGTGAGGATAAAAATAGTATAGGGTTGGGCGGGGCAAGAGAAAGGGTCGGGTAATTTTTGAGTTGGGTTGGTTCCTTCTTTCAGAATGTGCCAGTGTCCCAGTTGTAAAAATAGGGACAAATGACTTTAATGGATGGTAGTGGTAAATTTGAACGAAAAGTACAAGGAGGGATAAGATTGAATAATAAATCAAAGTAGAAGGATATATCAGGCCCTTTTTCCGTTTATACTAAGTAGTAAGATGTTTGTATAAAAGTCCCTAAATTATTACCACTATAAATGAATTAATTGTTCCAAGATTTTCTTATTCGGAAAAGCCCAAAATCATATATCATCTATAGCTTTAGACTTAAAAATAATACATATTCTTTAACATGGTGCATTAATAATTATTTTTCTTTAATAAAGTGGTGTGCTTTTAATCATAACCATAAACACCGTTAGCTTTTTAATGGGACTCACCTCACGTGCATGCCACATGATTTATTTTTCCTCCAAACGAATAGGTACTTTGTTTCTTCGTCTTTCTTTCTAGGGAAGAGAGTCATACCAAGCCCTGTTGGAGCTAAAACTCTGATCGCAAATCATACCTACCCCTAATCGCATCTGTAGCAGAATTAATTATTAGAAAAAAATAATGCTCTTAAGGCGCAACACTGGAAGAGAATCACCTCATTTTTATGGTGAGAGTTTCATCTCAATTTTCATATTGAAGAATTTTGTTGTTACAGTATGAGCATTGTGTTTCTCATCTTGATTTTGTTAAACTTTTTTGTATTTCTCCACTCTTGCTAAAAGAACTGTTCAATTGTTAATTCTGCTGATTCGTTTTCGACAAAAAACTATTTTGTATTCTTGTCTACAACAACACCTTATGAAATATACTATTTGTAATTTCAGATTCGATAATCTGAGGCTTCGTTTGTCACTATGAAAATATATCATGGGGGAATTATGAAGCGTATACCTAAGAAGCACTATGTTAGAGGAAACAAAGATTATATTGATTATGTAAATGCCGCAGAATTGAATATTTGAGTGAGTTATGTGGTTATTTGAGTGATTCAATAACTTTTTGGCATAAGTGTGAACGGTTTGGTAGTAAATTGAAGTTGATCTCTACAGATTTTGAAGCTTCTGAAGTTGGTCAAAGCATCCAAAAGTACAATGTGCTTGAGATATACTTTGAACACTTGGACTCTTATTTTCAAATGGACAAAGTGGATACAAAAATTCAATAAAATATTAAGAAAAATAACAAGCATCAGCTTATGTATGCAAATTCATGTCATTGGAATCCCTTGCAAGCATGCTATTGCAGAAATTTGGGCTAAGAAGGATACCATTATTGACTATGTCTATGATTAATTGGTATAAGGTGGATACATATAGAATAATTTATGAAAACTCAATTCTTCCAATGAATGGGACACAACTATGGCCCAAGTAAGTTTATGGTATTTTTTCGGTGAACTGCAGGTGCAGGAATTTTTGTTGTTGTTTTTGCTAATTTCTTAGACTGGTGATGAAACTTGACATTAGCAGTTGTTTTTATTGGTTTTTGGAGCTGTAAATTGCGCCAGCTAAATGTTAAAAGATGTTGCTGGAATTCATTTTAAATTATAATTAGTACAATGCACCCACATTTTTATACCATAATAACATTCACCTTTCATTTTCAGTATATAACCAGGAAATGCTTCACAAGCGTAAAGTATAAGTTGATACTTAAAATTGAGTGAGACAAATCTAATTTTTAACAATCCAATATCAGAATTGATATGGAAGACCAAATCTGTTGTCTAAGCCAAGCGAATAATTTTGTCAAAGTACTTTACCATCAAAAAGACTTCAATAAGGCACAATTATGTTTGAAGAGAAAGAACAATACTGAACCTAATGAATACACTGAAACTTGTATGCACAACCTCTATAGAATGTCATGATTATGATTGTGTGTAGCATCTTGTGCATTATGAAATGCACTGATAGCCTACGTTGATGAGGTTGTTGCTGGGTTAATTAGAAATCTTCCATAAGATGCTAAAAAATGATATGGCTTGAGATGAATATACATTTCAGTTACTCTGAAGGCCTATTCGTTACTACAATTTCTTGCAATCTGCAGGCAGGTGCATTCTCCAAGGTTTTTTGTGCAACATCTACACCAGATGTTATGACATTTAATGAAATAATTGGAGCTTATTCACACTATAGTTACCCAATGAAAGTGTTAACTTTCCACCATGGGAGCATCTGTGAGCTTCACATGCTTGAGAAGAAACAAAGAAAAAAAGGAGAGGAAAATGTATTTTCACTGTTATATTGAAAAATATACTGTACATGTGTTTATATACTATATAACAAACTTAACTGCTCCTAATTAATTACCACTAACAACTCCTAACCAATCTATTACAATAGCTAAGCTACAGTTGTCACTCCACTCACGTGACACCTTCAACACTCCCACTCAAGTTGTGTAATGTAAACAGGTTGAACATTCCTAGCTTGGATAACAAAAACTCATGTTGTGCCTTCCCTAGTCCTTTGGTTAGGATATCAGCCAGTTGCAAGTCTGTGGGTACCTGTTATGTACAAATCAAACATTCCTAAATCATTCCCCTAATGAAATGACAATCGATCTCTATGTGTTTCGTTCGCTCATGGTATATGGGATTCGCAGCAATTTGAAGTGTTGCTTTGCTATCACAAAACAGTTTTACTGGCAGCTCCAATTGCATTCCCAGCTCTCCATAGAGTCCAGTAAGCCACACTACTTCTGCAATTGCATTTGACATGCTCCTATATTCAGCCTCAGCATAGCTCCGAGATATTGTGTTTTGCTTCTTCGATTTCGAAAAAATCAAGGAATCCTCTATCTTGACTACAAAACCACTTATTGATCTCCTTGTCATGGGACAAGTCGCCCAGTCTGCCATAGTAAACTGTAAGCTCTAATGATGGTTTGGATTTCAATAGTGTCCCCAATCCAGGTGCATTCTTCAGATATCTCACTACTCTTAGAGCCCCTTCCATATGTGAATTCTTTGGCATGTGCATGAACTAACTCAAGTTCTGCACTGTGTAACTAATGTCTGGCCGAGTCATAGTCAGATAGATTAACTTTCCCACTAGCCTCTGATATCCAACAACATCAGACAACAATTCATCAGCAGCACCCGTATTCTCACAACCTTGATCATACTCAATGCCGGTAAGTCTTTGGTTGGCTTTCATAGGAGTGGCAAGTGGCTTAGAGCCACTCAGCCCAAGATCAGCAATGAGATCTAATGCAAACTTCCTTTGACAAACTAGAATCCCATCTTGACTTTGATCAATTTCAATACCAGGGAAGTACCTCATCTCCCCCAGATCCTTGATCTTGAAATAATGATGAAGCATGAGCTTGGCCTCTTGAATAAGAGGAACTGAAGAACCTATAATAAGGAGGTCATCCACATAGAGTAGGATAACAACCATATGAGAGCCTGACCTTTTACTAAAAAGGGAATAGTCATAATGACTCTGGATGAATCTTGAAGATATAAGAGCTTCAAAAAGTTTCAGGTTCCACTGAAGAGAAGCATGTTTCAAGCCATATAAAGACTTCTGAAGTTTGTAAACTTTTCTACACTCCCCCTATCCTAAAAGACCAGGTGGGGGCACCATATTAACATCTTCTACAAGGTCACCTTGGAGGAATGCATTAAATATATCCATTTGGTGTAGTTTCCAACCAAACATAGTAGCCACGGACAAAATAGACCTCGCAGTGACAATCTTGACCACTGGGGAAAAAGTCTCCTGGTAATCCAATCCCTCATGTTGTGTATAGCCCTTTGGCTACTATGCGAGATTTGTATATTTCCACCTCTCACTTGGCATTGTATTTGACTTTGAACACCCACTTACAACCAATTGGTTTCTTGTCATTAGGAAGATCAACCAGTAACTAAGTATTGTTATCTTGTTGGGCCTGCAACTTTTGTTTCATGGCTTCAACCCAGTGAAGGTTGAGTAGGGCCTCTGCATAAGTGTCAGGTTCTCTGATAGTAGACATATTGCACAAAACTACATAATAAGGATCGGAGATTGTGGCATAGGACATATAAGCTGATAATGGGTAAAGTGATCGCATTATTGTTGCATGAGATGTGGACTTAGACACTGTGTGTATGCAGTCCTTGAGCCATTCAGGAGGCTTGGATGTTTTGCAGAATTTTCTTGTGGCATTGGGCAAATTAGGACAATTAAGGTATGAAACACCCCTAAGTCTTGTGTTTGGCAACAGGATCTCATCAGTAATGACATTGGGAAGTGAATGATTGGTATCATCAGTATTGGCAATGCCTATTGAACTATTTTGAGTTCCAACTGGATAATGAATAGGATCAAGATCACATGATGACTCCAATGAACATGTGATATCTTCTGTTGCAGGTTCAAAAGGATCAAGTGAAATGTCCCAATCATCAGTAGTACTGAGGGCTTCAACTGGTAATGAGATGACTTGAATGGACAAACATCTTCCCTAAAAGACATATCTCTGCTCACAAAAAAGGATCTTGTGGCAAGATTTTATAGCATGTACCCCTTTTGGGGGCTAGAATATCCCATGTGCACTGCTGGAATAACTCTACTGGCAAATTTGTCACTCTTGGTAATAACATTGGTGGCATATCACAGGCACCTTAGTACTCTTAGATGTTTTGGGTTTGGTACCCTGCCATAGAAAACCTCAAATGGAGACTTGCCTACCAAAGCAGTAGAAGGAATTCTATATATTAAGTATGCTGCATTCTGAACACAAATTCCCCAAAATTTCAAAGGTATGGATGCCTGGAATCTGATGGCCCTTGCTACTTCAAGGAGTTGTCTATGCTTTCTCTCAACCACTCTATTCTGTTGAGGAATGTGAGTGCTAGAACTATGATGCACAATGCTTGCATTACTAAACAAATCCCTGCAATGTGAATTAAAAAACTCTGTACCATTATCACTCCTAAAAACTTTGATTGAACCATTAAATTGGTTTTTTATTAGCTGCATAATGTCCTTTATTACCACCGAGTCATCACTCTTCAGTCTTAATGGGAAAATCCAAACCATTCTGCTACAATCATCAACTAGTGTAAGGAAAAATCTATGGCCATCATAAGTGGATACCTTGTAAGGACCCCAGACATCTCCATGTATTAGTTCAAAAATTCTATCAGCTCTACTAGTACTTTGAGGAAAAGGTAATCTAGTTTGTTTAGCTAGTGGACAAATTAAGCACGTTCTGCATGCAGCTGTGTTAACACCCCTACATATATCCATATGTTGTAGCACTCTATGAGGGACATGCCCTAGTCTTTTATGCCTTAGTCCTGTTGATGGTGTCAATATGGAAGCCAGTGACTGTGATGATTGTAATGCTTTATTATGTAATGTGCTTCTCTAGTAGTACAGGTCATTTTGCATTCTACCAGTCCCTTTCATCTTCCCAGTGTGAATGTCCTGCATCAAGAAGAAGTCAGGATAGAATGACATGAAAAATTTCAGCTCTCTAGTTAGATTCGCCACTGATAACAAGTTAAATTTGAACTCAGGCACACACAACACATCACCAATCTCTCCTTGGGCTAACCTACATTTACCAACATGACTAATTGGCAATTGTTTTCCATTTGGAAAGTGTACTGAGGCCCCATGCTTAGGGTAATTATGAAGATCAAACAATATATCAGGAGTTGACACCATATGATCCATTGCCCCTGTATCTACTGTCCATCTGTAATTTGCCAAGAAGGAGCAAATAGTACCTGCTATGTTAGCTGATATCTCTGAGGCATTCTCTTTGTTGAGTAACTGTAGGATCTGATTGTATTGCTCAGGAGAAAAAGTGACAGCAACTCCCCCTCGAGATCCTTGTGGTTGTGTCCCTTACATCTGCATATGACTGTTTGCTTCCATTGGATGTTCTTGCAAGAGAAGTTCCAAAACCAGCACCAGCCATACATGTTTGTCATGCATCACAACTTCCTCCAGCCCTAGAGAAATCTCCATGATATGCAGCATTTGTCCTTTGATATTGATGTCCACTTTTGTTTCCTTGTACTAGTTTCCTTCTTCCCTTGAAATTAGCTCGATAGCCAACAAGCTAATAGCAATTTTTTTAATATGTCCCTTCATTTTGCAGAAATCACAAAATGCATTGAAGTTTCTTTTGTTCTTATGCATTGAGCTTCTTCTAGATGTCGCACTCCATAAAGCAGTGATGTCATTCCCCTAAATTACTGAATTTAATCTAGTATGTGATGTGTTCCTTTGGCTTTCATCTTCAACAACTAAAGCATATGCTTGATTCAAGGTAGGTTCCACTGATTTCCTCAAGATTTATCTTCTAGCTTTAGCACAGGAATTGTTTAGTCCACTTATCCTTTGTCACTGAAAGTGATCTATGTATTCCTTCAAAAAAATTTTAGGTACCATAGCATCATACTCAGCCCAGAGTTCCTTCATTTTCGTCAAATACATGGACACTGAATCTGCGCCTTGAGAAATCATGGCAATCTTTCGATGTATCTGAAAAACCCTCATCTGATTCACCTTATCAAATCTCTCCTTAAGATCTTCCCAAACTAAGTGCGCGTTTGATGCATATAAGATTTCACTAAATAGATCTGGTGAAACTGTGTTCATGATCCATGAGAGCACAATCGCATTACATGTCTCCCAATTTTCATGCAATTCTAGCCTAAATTGATCCTTGTTGCAGGTACCAGTTACAAACCCTAACTTATGTTTTACTTGAAATGCGATTCTCATCGATCTTCGCCATATCCCGTAGTTCTCAGAGCGTGTAAGCTGAATAAGAACTAATACAGAGCTCGAAGTATCTGAAGGATGCACAAACAAGGGATGTGTGTGATCTATTTTTTCTGTCGCCATTGTTGACTCGATGTTTCTACGAGATGGTGAGGAGGGAGAAAAAGGAGACAAAGATGATGAAACTTCATTCATACGAAATTAAGAAGAAAATCAGAAGATCGTGATTGTCGTGTTAGGCTCTAATACCATGTTAACTTTCCACCATGGGAGCATCTGTGAGCTTCACATGCTTGAGAAGAAACAGAGAAGAAAGGAGAGGAAAATGTATTTTAAGTGTTATATTAAAAATATACATTGTATATGTACTTATATACTGTATAATAAACTTAACTACTCCTAATTAATTGTCACTAACAACTCATAACCAATATATTACAACAGCTAAGCTACAGCTGTCACTCCACTCACGTGACACCTTCCACAAAAAGCTATATTCTTATTTGAAAAGATGGTGGAGAAAAGGATATTACCAACAGGAACTTGCTAACTATTAACAATAGAGTAGTTTAAATTGGCAATTGCAGTCGCTTAGGAAAAGCACTAAGACATTGTCTCTACTTTCTCATGACTATGTGTTTCCACAAGTAGCATGATCTTGATTTCAACGAGACGTAAAACACATACTAAGTACCAAACATACCTTTTGAACAAGTAAAGAACTAGATGTATTTATGCACTTCATATTCCTACAAAAACTCAAATTCATAAATCTTTTTTTTTTTATGACATTCAATGTCATAAAACTTCTACCACATTGCAGAAACATATCCAGGAGAGTAGTATAATCTGGATGAATTATTATTTACGTTAGCTCATTTCATAACCAAACAATGAGCAAGTGTATAGCCAATATAGTGTCTATTCCTTCAGCTAGTAATCAAGCAAATTAGCTGCAACTAAACGAATAATAATATACTGAAATTTCAAAATCTAAACGGAGATGAAGCTAGCAATAGGAAATAGAATCATAACAAAGTTAAAGATTCGACATGATATAGGAGAGAAAATAGTTAATGATGTGCCTTTCTAGAGGGTGTGGAAGTGGCAATAAAAGTTTCTAACCGAAAAGCTTCATTCTTGTGGTAGTGATAGTTAAATTTGTCAATGTTGAACTACAAAAAATAGAAATGTCTACACCCTTGAATCTTCATTGTGTTTTCTTGTCTTTCTCCAACAAAACCAATCTGACTCACCTGATTACCCACCTGGTCTTGTGAATTTATAAACTAAGGTTATGAAAATTGGGGCAAGAAATGGGAAAGAGAAGGAAGAGAATGTTAGATCTTTTGCGGAGAAATCTGTTTTCTTTGAAATAGGTGACAGGTACGTGAGGAAAGTCCTGTTAAAAAACAATGTTTGAGGTTGTGATTAAAAGTGTACCACTTTGTTAAAGAAAAATGACTAGTAGTGCACCATGTTAAAAAATACTCCCTCCGTTTAAATTTATGTGAACCTATTTTAGTGAGTACGGAGTTAAAGAAAAGAGAGAATACTTTTGATCTTGTGGTGTAAAATGAGACACATTTATTTTGTGTGGCTATAAATCATTGCATAAATCTAAATTGTTTCCAAATAAGAAAAGTGGTCATTCTTTTTGGCACGAATTAAAAAGTACGGTTAAGGGTCATATTTGTCCTTCTACTATCAAATATAGGCCTTATTTATCCCCCGTTTGAGTTTCTTACTAAATAAATCCTCACCGTTATACAATTTTTTTAAATTTGTCCCTCACCCGTTAAAAACACCCTCCCAGATTTTTAATGGGCACGTGACCTCCTACGATTGGACAATTCTTTTAATTAGAACCCGCCCCATTCTTTTAGTTAAAACCCGCCCGACCCAATAATGTAACCAAACCCATCCTTATTTTCTATGAAATTTCCTTATTTCCTCGTTTCGTTCCTTTCATCTCCCTTAGAAAGAAACTTAGGGTTCATCAGGTTGTCTGGATCCGCTGTTCTCAAACTCTGTTGCGTGGAGACTTGAAGCTCTAAATTTGGGTACTAATTCCTTTACTGGGAACTTGCCACCATCTTTGGGAAACATGTCGTACTTGGCTTTTCTTGATCTTCATGACAACAGATTAACGCGTAAAATTCCAATTGAGCTTGGAAATCTTGTGCAGCTTGAGTATTTGGATGTCTCTGGCAACAGTCTTTATGGCCAAATATCTGAAACAGTATGCACCCTTCCCAATTTGGGTGTGTTAAATTTCACGGATAACAAACTGGAAGGAGCTATCCCGAGAAATGGAATTTGCCAGAACCTTTCAAAAGTTTCAGTGGCAGGGAACAAAGATCTCTGTGGGGGAATTGTAGCTCTAAAATGCCCTGCCAAGAGTTTTATTAAAAGATCATCGATGCTTAATGTTTGGGGAATCTTGTCAGTTGTGGCTGGGACTATATTGATTACTCTTACTATTGCCATTGTGTTAAGGATATGGATTAGTAGAAGCAGTGGAAAAAGTGATCCCGAGGAATGTGAGGACAGCAAAATGGACAGTGATGATCAGCACCTTTATTTCTTAGGCAGCAGCAAATCAAAAGAGCCTATTAGCATCAATGTGGCCATGTTTGAGCAGCCCCTTCTAAAGCTGACATTGGTTGATGTTCTTGAAGCCACCAACAACTTTTGCAAGACTAAAATTGTTGGTGATGGAGGGTTTGGAACTGTCTATAAAGCTACTTTACCTGGTGGTAAAACAGTTGCGGTTAAGAAGCTAAACCAAGCAAAAACTCAAGGTCACCGTGAATTTTTAGCGGAAATGGAAACTCTGGGCAAAGTGAAGCATCGAAATCTTGTGCCCTTGCTTGGATACTGTTCTTATGGTGAGGATAAAGTTCTTGTTTATGAGTACATGGTTAATGGGAGCTTGGATCACTGGCTAAGAAACCGCAGTGGAACCCTTGATGTGCTGAATTGGAGCAAACGTCTTAAGATTGCAGTAGGTGCTGCACGTGGTCTAGCTTTCCTTCATCACGGATTCACACCTCACATTATTCACAGGGACATAAAGGCAAGTAATATCTTGCTCAACGATGACTTCGAGGCACAAGTTGCAGATTTTGGGTTGGCAAGGTTGATCAGCGCCTGTGAGACGCATGTAAGCACTGATATTGCTGGTACATTCGGCTACATTCCTCCAGAGTATGGGCAGACGTGGAGATCCACCACAAAAGGAGATGTTTATTCCTTTGGTGTGATTCTGCTTGAACTGCTGACTGGGAAAGAGCCGACAGGCCCAGATTCAAAGACGTGGAAGGCGGAACCCTAAGTTTCTTTCTAAGGGAGATGAAAGGAACGAAATGAGGAAATAAGGAAATTTCATAGAAAATAAGGATGGGTTTGGTTACATTATTGGGTCGGGCGGATTTTAACTAAAAGAATGGGGCAGGTTCTAATTAAAAGAATTGTCCAATCGTAGGAGGACACGTGCCCATTAAAAATCTGGGAGGGTGTTTTTAACGGGTGAGGGACAAATTTAAAAAAATTATATAACTGTGAGGATTTATTTAGTAAGAAACTCAAACGGGGGATAAATAAGGCCTATATTTGATAGTAGAAGGACAAATATGACCCTTAACCGTAAAAAGTAAATAGGTTCACATAAATTGGAACGGAGGGAGTATTTATTATTTTAAGTGTAAAGCAAAATATAGTGTATGATTTTGGGCTTTTCCTCTAATTTATTCAAATACAAAATAATTTATATTTCAATTTGAGGATCATTTTTGACATGTTAAAAGTTCCAACAATGACTCTCATTTTGGCTGTGGACGTTGTCTATTCATTGAAGAGGTGTAGAAGCTATTTTGTTTTATAACTGAAAAGGTCAAAGAGATAAATGAAAATTTTCTATAAATGTTACCAGTAAAATTAAATAAAGTGATAATAAAGATCAAAATTGAAAAGTTTGAACCAAAATATAACGTAATCGTGTCACAGTATTGTCCTTAGTATCTAATTCCTTCTTTTAATTGGATTGATGAGCAGGTAGTGGCAAGGTTTATTGGTTTAAAAGGATTTGTATATATGAATAATGTAAATTACTATGAAGGCCTTAAATGAAACTGCATGGGTGTTTGTATTTTGTTTTAGAAGACTGCTTCGCTCACGACTTAGTTTTAAAAACACTCTCCTAATTCTATGTTTGAAAGCAGTTGCGTGTTGCCGTGTTTACAATTTATTCTAGAAGACAGTTCCAATACCATCAGTGTTACAAAAAACATACGAAATTACAAAACCCCTTAAGAAAATCTAAACGCTTTCATATGATTACTGATAATTCTAAGGATAGACCAAATTCTATTTTTGAACATTTAAAACAACAACAAACTCACGAGTGGGATCTGAGGAGGGTACAAATCTGAGGAGGATAATGTATACGTAACAGTAATTGGATAATAAGAGAACTAGCATAGAGGGCTGAGGGGACAGAAAAAGAAGAAGAAAAGAAGTTATTTGTCTCAGGAAACAAAATATTTTGTTTTTCTGTACAACTGCTTTGGATTTTTTTTTTCCAAACACGTTATTGAAAGTAAAACAGAACAATCAAATACTTAATAAAACTCGTTTCTGGAAATAAAGCGTTTTGCTTTCCTGTAACCAAAGTCAAATAGTCATAAAAAGTAAAATAAAATAAAACCAAATTGTGTTACAGCGTTAAATTGCAAAGCCAATCTCAAAAGGGGATTCAGTTGGTTTCACGTCAGCATTTTGTGTCGTACTATCTCTATGCATTTATTGTTGGTCTCATTGGTGGTAATTGTATGAAGTCATTGGCATCTTCTTCATCATCGCTTTCAATCCAGCCATAACAAGGAGCGCGCCTTCTTGGTGGCTCAAGGCAAACTCGTTTTGAGGAAGGAAGAGTTGCAGGGGGAGGGAGATTAGTAAATAGTGAGCACGCGGAAGTAGATGGAGGTGGTGTGGTGACATGATAGTTACTCCCTGCTTGCACCTTACTTCCACCATCAACCATCTGGGTAGAGGTCTTGTCCTCCCCTATGTCTTTCCACCTATTTCCATCTCCTTCAGCTGGCAGGACACTTAATACTTCTGCAAAACGGGTGGTTTTTGTTACTACTTCAACATGGACCTCAAAATCATATAAAGAGCAGGATTCTTACATTCTAAGTTACAGTAGAAAAGAATGCAGTAATGGTACTGAATTCGTTTACCTGACTAGGATGCATGTTAATGTTATGATGCATTGGTTGGACCGAATGCTTTGTTAAACTAGTTTCCATTGCTTGGCAGCTAATAGCTACTCCATAGTCATAGACACAATTCCAGAAGTAGAACTAGAATAGGTAATAAGTTCCTTACCACTACTGCCAATGTCTTGTTTGTAGCTGCAAAGCTCTTCGTATGTTGATTTTCCTACTGCATTGACAAGCACAATGCTTGCTGTTTCTCCTACAGTATTGCCAGCTTTGTTGCATGTGGAATCAAGATGAGTGCTCGAGGGGCCAATGGTGCTTTCTAAAGCAGTGTCTTCTACTGCTCTTTCATCTTGTGAGGAGAAACCCTGGTTCAATTCAAGGTCTTCAGCTATTCCAGAAAATGCAGATACAACTCCAGGTGCAATTATCATTGACAGTCATATCAATATCGTTGACATTCATCAGCACCATTGTATTTTTCAGATAATTGGCACCTCAAGGGAATGCAGAAAATGAGAAATGTAGCTCCTATTTAAACAAGCTTAACCAGATATGTAGCCTGAACAAAGATTTTCCAGAAAGTACAATCCAAGGAAGATAAGCAAATGTGGCTCAGCCCTTTGTAGTTAAAGATACCATATAATTTAGGCTAGCAGTTGCATAACAATAGATGTGTTCAAAAGCGAAATATAGATCTTGGAGTTTTGACTTTAAAAAAACAGAAAAGGAAAAGTATGCTTCTTGCTTCTTCTATATCTTGTAGTACTAACAAATAATAAAAGGCAGAAGGCAATCTATGAATTGACTTATGGATCATATAATGAATACAGAGGACAAGGGTTGAAATACAAGTCTTTCCAGGTCGTCATTTACAGTGAAAAGAAAACTTAATTGCTTATTGGGCTTGATACAGAAGTAGCTCTTATTGTTAACAGCTGACAATCTCAAAACCAGGTAATGATTTTGGAGGAAGCTTGGATGAAGAATGCTTCCTTTAGTTCTGAGAGACCAAGTCATCAAGGAAGGCAAGTGTGATGAGCTGGATAAATTCAACTAAGAGAAAGCACTTGGAGCAAAACCAGAAAGAAGATAAACACGATAAGAGAAGAAAGAGGTGACTGCATCATTTAGCATGCTTTAGTCAACAACAACAACAAACTATGCGTCTATCCCAGGCAAGTTTGGGTCGGCTATATGAATCCTCACTGTGATGTTGCTCTATTTAAGTCTGTTTTAGTCCAATATTACTCTAAAATGCTCTAATCAATTAAGAAAAACATCCAGATGTGAACAAAGAGCAAGTTGTTGAAAAAAATAAGTACTATTTCAAGTTTATCGATCACAAGGCATGCCCTGAAATATCTGTATGAGGTGACAAATACCACCTCAACAATGAAGTGCTAGATTTGCACCGCATATGGATTTAGGTCTACGTAGTGTAAACTTACCTGCTTTTGGCATGTGCCAACAGCCTCTGCAATCAATGCAGATAAGGAAACTACATGCTTTGCAAAATCATAACATTCAATCAGTCTTGGACTTGAGGAAATATTACAACAACAACAACAACAACAACCCAGTATATTCCCACAAGGTGGGGTATGGGGAGGGTAATATGTAGACAGGCCTTACCTCTACCCGAGAGGGCAGAGAGGCTGTTTCCAATCGACCCTCGGCGCAGGGGAAAGAAAAGCAAACAAAAACAAAAACAAAAAACGCATTAGTTACTCCAGCATACATCGCATAAAAATTATCTAGACATAAGAGACATAAATACCACAAATAAGCAGACATGTAATGATATTAAAACAGTAACTACCAGAAATGACTACCACAAAAGAACACAAACTAATCATCTAAGGGCGGCCCTACCACGCTTCACCCACCCCGGTAAAGGAGTACGAAAAATCTAGAAGCCCCTATCCTACAACCCTGATACTAGACCTCCAGACTTTCCTATCAAGGGTCATGTCCTCGGAAACCGCATCCTGGCCATGTCCTGGACTTGAGGAAATAATGTGAGGAGATATACTTTAATCACCAATTCATATTCATTATTGGTGCAGCCCTGCAGAATATTTAAATCCAAACTGCTAAAAGCATTCTATTTCTACGTCTCACTTATTTGTGCCACAGAAAATCATTCGCAAGCAAATACTCTAGTATGAAGTTCCAAAGAAATTTGTAAATGACTAGGGGATGCCCATACTGTACACCAAATGCAAAGGACAGCCTAAGTTAGCAGTAAGATCCACTTATATTGATTTTAATGAGATGCTTTATGTAACTTTTAACATATTTTAGGAACCATTTATGCCAACTGCAAAGGATACCATTTGATGGTCTATCACAGTTTATTTTAAACAGGGGGTATATTACATGAAAGGCAAAAGCAACCAAACACCAGCAATGAGGAAAAATGGGCAGTAGACTCAATCACTCAGTATGACATAAGGACAATTATTCATCAAAAAACTTAGATAACACAATACACAGCCAAAGACAAGGATTTCTTTTCCACTTTGTATAAGAAACAATGTAATGTAACTTGGGTAGGTAACTATACTGAAATATGGTTCCAGGTAAAATTGAATAGACAGATTTAACCCCTTTCATGATCAAACAGTATGAATGTATCAGTTGATATAGGTTGAAATGGAACTTTCAAGTCATAATGCTTACATCATGATTCCTCATGAAGATTGTTTAAAAGGCTACTGAATCATAGCAAACTCAAAATTCATGCAAAATTCGTAGCAAATTCAAAATTGTACCTTTGAGGAAGGAAGAGCTGTGGGGTGATGATCAGCAGGGTTAGGGAAACGTCTAACTGGGCATAGGGAAGGAGTTGGAAGTGGACTAGAAATATCAGAGAAACTCCTTGATTGCACTTGACTCTCAGAACAAATTTTGAGATATTTAACTGTGGAATGAGTTGGAGGTAGAGCAAAAACATGAGCATTGCTTCTGGGTTGCACTTCATTCCCAGAATTTCGACCATCAGGGCAAACAGCATCAGATGTCTCCTTCTGGGTAGAGATTTGGTCCTCCCCTACGTCTTTCCAGCTATTTCCATCTCCTTCAGCAGGCAGGGAACAAAATACTTCTGCAACAGGGTTGTTAGGGAGATGTTAGAAATATGGACCTTAAAGTCACATAGGCACCTTATACTGTTTCATAAACAAAAAGAAACAAAATTTAACTTTCACTAGTGAACAAAAAAAGGGTAGCCCGGTGTCGAAGACATCCTGCATTCATGCAGGGTCCAGGGAAGGGCCGTATCCAAGAGGTGTGATGTAGACAGCCTAACCTAATACAAGCATTAGTGGTCGCTTCCACAGCTCGAACCCGTGAACTATTGCAAAAAAATGAAAATGCTGCAGCTCAATAGAAAATAATTGTATCTTCCCTAATCTGTTGGTATACAGTATACTAAATTGGTTTATCTGATGCATGCTACTCACACATTAGCTCCGCTGAATGTTTTCTCTTTGTTAAACTGATTCCCGTTAGTTGGCAGCTAAATGACTACTCCATAGACAGAGAAATTTACACAGATCAAGAAGCACAATCTGAACAGACAATCAGTTCCTTACCAGTATTGCTAATGTCTTGTCTGTTGCTGCAAAACTTTTCGTGTGTTGGTTCTCCTACTGCATTGACAAGCTCAGAGCATGCTGTTTCTCCTACAGTATTGCCAGCTTCATTGCATGAGAAATCACCAAGAGTGCTGGAGGGACTAATGGTGCATTGTAAAGCAGGTTCTACTGCTCTTTCATCTTGTGAGGAGACACCCTGTTATAAGAATTCAAATTCTTCAGAGATTCTAGCATATGCAAATAATGCTAGAGGCAGTTATCTCAGTAACAGTCATCATATCAGTATTGAAGAAGAGGTGAAAATTGTTCATCAGCATCATTGTTGTTGTATCATTGCATTTCATATAATAGGCAATCACTGCAATGCAGAAAACAAGGCATGTAGCTCATTTCCTATTTATACAAAACTGGAAATAACAACTAAGCCTACCCTGAGAAGAAATTCCCTGAAAAATACAATACAAGGAATATAGCAAATGGTCCTGTGTAGTTAAAGATACCATACAGTTTAAACTAGTAGTTATAGAACTATAGATGTGTTTCAAAAGTGAAAGAAAGGTCCTGGAGTTTGACTATAAAAAAAATACAAATGTCCTTTTCTTCTTTATTTGAAGTACAAAAAAATTAAAAAAAGGCAGAAGACTTCGCTAAAGCTTTCGAGCTTGTGATTGCGAACTCGACTTTTCCGAAGAGGGAGGAGCATCTGGTTACTTTCCAAAGTTCGGCGGTAAAGACTCAGATTGATTACCTTCTCCTCAGAAGGTGTGATAGAGGTTGTGCAAGGATTGCAAGGTTATCCCGGGAGCGACCCTCACGACTCAGCATACGCTCTTAGTGATGGACATGTGCATTAGGATGAAGAGGAAAAAGAGGCATGCTCGTGGACGATCGAGGATTAGATGGGGAGCTTTAACCAAGGATAAAGCCCACGAGTTGGAGGGGAGGTTATCCGCTATGGGAGCTTGGAGGACTAGTGGAGACGCGAGCACTATGTGGTCAATGACGGCGAGTCAAAGGGTTTTTCCAGCATGCACCAAGACGACTTGTGGTGGAATGACGTAGTCCAAGGTAAAATGGAGGCGAAGAAGGTAGCGTATGTGAAGTTGGCAGGGAGCACTAGCGAAAAGGAGAGGAGAGCGAATAGAGAGAGGTACAAAGTGGCTAGGAAGGAGGCAAAGCGGGCGGTCACGGAGGCTAAGAATGCGGCGTTTAGCCGTCTATACGAGGAATTGGGGGAGAAAGGCGGAGACATGAAGTTGTTTCGGCTAGCTAAAGCGAGGGAGAGGAAGGTCCGGGATCTGGACAAAGTAAGGTGCATCAAAGACGAGGATGGTAGAGTAATTACGGGGGAGTCCCAGATTAAGCAGAGATGGCAGACGTACTTCTACGGTCTTCTAAACAAGGAGGGGGACCGAGATATAGTGCTAGGGGACTTGGGGCATTCGGAGAGTCTTCAAGATTTTAGGTATTGTAGGCGCGGTAAGGTGGAGGAGGTCGTGGGGGCTTTGCGTAAGATGAGTAGGGGTAGAGCGACCGGGCCAGATGAAATCCCGGTGGAGTTTTGGAAGTGTGTGGGTAAAGAATGATTAGAGTGGTTGACTGGGTTGTTCAATGTAATTTTTAGGACGAAGAAGATGCCAGATAAGTGGAGGTCGAGTACAGTAGTACCGTTGTACAAGAACAAACGTGATATCCAGTGTTGTAACAATTATAGGGGTATCAAGTTACTTAGCCATACCATGAAAGTCTGGGAGAGGGTAGTGGAGGTGAGGGTGAGGAAGACGACGTCTGTTTCCGACAATCAGTTTGGGTTCATGCCGGGTCGCTGCACTACGGAAGTTATCCACCTTATTAGGAGGTTGGTGGAATAATATAGGGATAAGAAGAAGGATCTGCACATGGTGTTTATTGACTTGGAGAAAGCGTACAACAAGATTTCTAAGGAGGTGCTCTGGAGATATCTTGAGGCGAAGAGTATGCCGATAACATAAGAGCATTCAAGGACATGTATGATGGAGCTAAGACTAAGGTTAGGACTGTAGGAGGCGACTTGGTGCATTTTCCGGTTGTTATGGGATTACACCAAGGCTCTGCGCTTAGCCTGTTCCTATTCGCCTTGGTAATTGATGCATTGGCGCACCATATTCAAGGGAATATGCCAAGGTGTATGTTATTTGTTGATGACATAATTCTAATTGATGAGACGAGGGCCGATGTTAATGAGATTGGAGGTTTGAAGACAGACCCTCGAGTCTAAGGGTTTCAAATTGAGCAGGTCTAAGGCAGAGTACCTGGAGACTGGAGTGTAAGTTTAGCGCTGAGTCGAGAGAAATAGGCAGGGACGTGAGACTTGGACCACAGGTCATCCCGCAGAGAGATAGCTTCAAGTACCTTAGGTCGATGATTCAGGGGGATGAAGAGATCGACGAGGATGTCACTCACCGTATATGGGCGGGCTGGATGAAATGGAGGCTTGCATCTGGAGATCTGTGTGACAAAATAGTGCCTCTGCCACTCAAGGGTAAGTTCTATAGAGTTGTGGTTAGACCAGCCATATTGTATGGGGCAGAGTATTGGCCAGTGAAGAACTCCCATATCCAGAGGATGAAGGTAGCAGAAATGAGGATGCTGAGGTGGATGTGCGGCCACACTAGGATAGACAAGATTAGGAATGAAGATATTCGGAAGAAGGTGGGTGTGGCCCATGTGGATGACAAGATGCGGGAAGCAAGGCTCAGATGGTTCGGGCATATGCAGAGGAGAAGCCTTGATGCGCTGGTAAGGAGGTGTGAGCGGTTGGCTGTGGTGGGTACAAGAAGAGGTAGAGGGAGGCCTAAGAGGTATTGGGGAGGTCATCAGGCAGGACATGGCACGACTGCGAATTTCCAAGGGCATGGCTCTTGATAGGAAAGTCTGGAGGTCAAGCATTAGGGTTGTAGGTTAGGGGTAGAAGAACTTTCCTTACTTCATTCTGTGGGTGAAGCGGGGTTGGATTAGGGTTGATCTTAGATAACTTGCAATTTATGCTGAATACACTCTGTACTTGTTGTTTATCTTAGCCCCAGTGTTGTCAAAGGCGCGCTTAAGCCCTGAAGCGAGGCTCAAAACATGTTGAGCGCTTCGCCTCGCTTTGTGGGCGCTTTAGTGTCACATCGAAGCTCTAAGACATACTTTTCCTAGCCAATGAGTGTAATCCTCAAAAGGCGACATTAAACAATTGATATTTCACTTTATCGTATATTTTTTGCAATTTCTTTGTCCATATATTTGTTATTCATACGTATAATTATTAGTCTTGGATTACATATACATATTTCTACTTTTTCTCCAGTTGTGCCTTTTTTCATTAAAGCCCACACTTTATTTTGTGCTTTGCGCTTAAAGCCCCAACGAACCTTAGAGCTTTTTTGTGTTTTTCGCTTGTGATAACACTGCTTAGCCCCGGTCCTTATATATTGGTTATAGTTATTACATTGTAACGACCCGGCCGGTCGTTTTTGGAATTTACGTTCTGTTTCCCCATTAGCTGCTTCCCCTAAGTTTATTTCTGCTATTTTGGTTTGCCGGGACGCTCGATGTTAGGATTCGGAGTGATTTGGGACACTTAGTCCCTAGATGAGAACTTAAGAGTTTGAAAAAAATGGTCCGTGTTCGGAACAGTGTGAAGACGACCTCGGAATGGAATCTGATGGTTTCGTTAGCTCTGTTAGGTGATTTCGGGGTTGGGAGCGTGTTCGGAATATATTTTGGAGGTCCATAGCTCATTTAGGCTTGAAATACCGAATTTTAAATTTTTGAAGTTTCCGGTCCGATAGTGAGTTTTTTATCCGACGGTCGGATTGGAATTCCGGAAGTTGCTGTAGCTCCGTCATGTCATTTGGGATGTGTGTGCAAAATTTCAGGTCATTTAGACGTGGTTTGGTTAGGTTTTTGATCGAGAGCGTATTTTCAAGATTGGAAGTTCATAAGCTTGATTTTTGGTTTGATCCGTAGTTTCGATGTTATTTTATGTGATTTGAAACTTCGAGCGAATCCATGTTAGGTTGGATTTACACCTTACTAGAATAGTTTCACGTCCAACAAATTAAATGGAATAACAATCATCAAGTTGTCCCTCAATTTTATCTGTAAAGATAGATTGCACAGAATTAGTCCTAACTCCTACCCTTGTTGTATAGCTTACATAAAAGACTTCGATACGGTAAGATGATTTTATACAGTTCACTTATATAGGTTAGGATAAATAACTTAAAACCGAGAGTTTACAGAGAATCAATTTTATTTCCAGAAATGCAACATTTTCATTTCCAGTTTGGATAAGAAATGTTGAAGGAATGGATCCAGATAAAACTGCATAGACAAACTTTTCTTCTTAATTGATATAGGTGAAAAATGTTTCATCAGAAAATATACTCTCCTTGGTGGAATTATTTTCAGTATTTGCTTCAATCAACACAGACATCGTTACTTCATATTACTTGTTTTAATCAACGTCCTCAAACTAAAATAGCAAAAATTATCATCAAAAACACACTCCTCCTACCCTATCCACTCCTCTTACAATTGTAATTTACTTTTGCATCTATCCAACCAAAGCAGGAAAATAATTAACACAGAAGAACTCTTAGTAAAACATTTTCCCCAAAATAATATTTTCATCAAAAGTGACTCAAGATTCCGAGCAATAGTACCTCTTGTAAATTAGTAGTGCCTTCATCATTGCTCTCTAGATCGCGAAGTATAGCTTCAATGAGTTCTTTGTAGGCACAATCCTCAATAAAGGCCCATCCCTCATTTCCTCCGTATTCCTGAAAACAGTAACGATAAATAAACAAAAAATCTCGCCTAATCCACTTCATTAAGCCCCAAAAATCACAGATGAAACAGGGCGTTATTTTGGGGAAACCTAACCAGTTACATTATATTAGTACCGCTTACCTTGAGAAGTTTATTCACTATTTTCCGAACTAGCGATTCATCAAAGCCGAAAGGTGTCATGGCATCAATTGCTGCGTCTATTCGGCCTAATCGCTGCCAGTAAAAACCAAACAAATTGAAACCAAACAACAGTTTTAAGAAAACAGTACAGTATAAAGCAAAGAATAAAAGCTGAAAAATTCATCAAACCTTTCTGGGTCTGCCTCTGGGTGCCATTGTTGCGTATGCCTCAACACACAGAAGAAGAAGAGATGAAAGAGTGCGAAGAAAAAAATGGAAAATGCAACAAAGTTGTTCAGAAACTGAAAAGGCAAAGCAGGTTGGGCACAATATATGCATGTAGTGAGTCTTGTTTTCTTTACTACACATGTGGCATTCTCTACTTGGCCCAATTTTAAACGGCAAGATTTCTAGGCACCTTGGCCTTCAGTTCCTTGTTGCATTGGACCAATTAATTTTCATGGAATTTGATATCTATATCTATATATTATTAAAAGCCAAACACAAAAGTTTTTCACGAAGCCAAGTATCAAAACAACGAATTAACACGTGGCTCATTAGGACATTGTTCCTAATTTATAGGAAGTACAAAAAAAACCAATTACAAATTTATTTGAATTAGGATTAGGAGGAAGACTAGATTTTTTTTTTTTTTAAAAAGAAAACTGATTCCATTCCTTGCAAAACCATCACTTTTCTTCTTAATTTTTACGAATTAAAAAACAACAAAATTCGATTACATTTTCATTATGATTATGATAGAAGCTGTAATTTAATTTATTTTAAATAAAAAAACTACCCATTCCTTCAAAACCATCAGTTTTCTTCCAAATTTATAGGAAATTCTTCCAAATTTATAGGAAGTTAAAAAAAAAAGTTACAAATTTATTTTTATTACGATTAGGATATGAAGAATATTTGTTTTTAAAATGTAATTAAAAATAATTAAATTTGCCTTATAACCGTCACTTTTTTCCAACTTTGTATGAAGTAAAAATAGGAATTACAATTTTATTTTGAGTATTATTAGGTTAGGAAGATTATATTTATTTTTAAAAAAAATATTCATATTCTTAGATGAATATATTCGATTTATATATATTCGATTTCTTTTAATTTAGATGTAATTTATAGTAGTATTTTTCTTGGTATAATTTAAACTTTAGTGTAAATATTGAGTTTTCTTATTTACATAGTTTCTTTAAGTCTTAAATTAAGTTGGTATATATATGTGTGTGTATTTTTTTATCTTCTTTTATTTAATAAAAAAAAGATTTTAGGAAAAGTTAAATAAATATATATTGTAACGACCCGGCCGGTCGTTTTAGAAAATTACGCCCCAATCCCCAATTTAACTGTTTACGTAAGTTCATTTCTGCTATTGTGGTTTGCCGGGAGAGTCGGTTCTGAAATTTAGAGCATTTTGGGACACTTAGTCCCTAAATGACAGCTTTAAAGTTGGAAAATGATTCGTAGCCGGAACAGTGTTAAGACGACCTCGGAACGGAAATCTGATGGTTCCATTAGCTCCGTTAGGAGATCGGGGTTGGGAGCGCGTTCGGAATGTATTTTGGAGGTCCGTAGCTCAATTAGGCTTGAAATGCGGAAGTTTAAAATTTTGGCGAATCCGAACGATAGGTGAGATTTTGATCCGAGGGTCGGAATGGAATTCCGACAATTCCTGTAGCTTCGCTATGTGATTTTGGATATGTCCGCAAATTTTCAGGTCATTCGGACGTCGTTTGGTTGGGTTTTAGATCGGATGTGCAATTCAGAATTTTTTAAGAAATTTAGGCTTGAATTCGATGTGAATTATGGGTTTTGATGTTGTTATACATGTTTTTATGATTGGAATAAGTTCGTATCATGTTTTGGAGTAGGTTGGTGATTTTCGTTGGGGTCCCGGGGGCCTCGGGATGAATTCGGGGGTCCAAACGGACCATTTTGGTGCCAATTGCACTGCTGGTTCTGCTGCAATATTGCAGAGAAATTTTGTGCTTCGCGATCGCGAAGCTGCTCACGCGATCGCGTAAGAGGAAATTATTGGGCTCTGCGATCGCGAGGGGAAGTCTGCGATCGCGTAGAGTGAATTTGGGAAGCTCTGCGATCGCGAGGTTGAGTCTGCGATCGCGTAGGGTAGCGGAGTGAGAACTGGGAGTTGTTCTTCGCGAAAGCGACGCGAGGGATGCGATCGCGTAGGGTGTTAATCGAAAACAGTGCGATCGCGGTCGAGATGATGCGATCGCGTTGAATGGCCAGGTTGATCACTGCGATCGCGTCCAGGACCACGCGATCGCGTAGAGGAAAATAGGCCGCCCATGATTTTGTGCATCGCGATCGCAAGCCCAGTGCTGCGATCGCGTAGAGTAAATTGGCCTGGCAGTGACTTTAAGTCTAGAACATTTCACTTGCGGCCTAACACACAAAAAACGCCATTGTTGAGCTCCAAGAGAGAAAATTGAAGGGGAAACGCTGGGATATCATCGGAGGTAAGTTTCTTGACCTTAATTCATTGGTTTATCATTAAATCCGTGATTATTTCACTGAAAATGAGAGATTAAAGGTGGGTTTGAGCCCTAGGCCTAAATTTTTGAAAACCTTTGATTTGAATGGGCAAACGGAGTCCGATTTCGATAAATTTTATATGCACGGACTCGTGTCGAGATAAGGAACCCGAATATATAACTTTCATAATTTTTTGAGAAGCGTACCGAAAGTCGGGTTTTGGCAACTTGTGGGTTTTGGTGTATTTTGAGTTATTTTGATTGGCCTATTTTGATGTGATTCTATTGATTTTTATGAGATATTATACCTGTGGAGGCCGACATTCGCGGCAAGAGAATTGTCTCTTAGCGGTTTTGCACCGGAGTCGAGGTAAGTGGCTTGTCTAACCTCGTGTGGGGAACCTTTACCCCTAGGATATTATGTGATAGTTTAAATGCCTTGTACGCGAGGTGACGGGCGTGTACATGCGCTGGTTGTTGTAACTCACTTTGCTTGAATTGTTCAATTCGTGATATTCCTGTTCTTAATTTATTTAAATTGTGATATTTACCTGGTATTCATTAGGGAAGCATGATTTGGTAGATTTATCTGTATAATTGCCTAATTGTCCTACTTGAACTTCTTGATAATTGTTGGCACTAGTCCTCGGTGAAGTTGTAGTTAAACATATTATGTTTTCTGTGAGCGTTTTCTTTATTTGTTGTGTTTGTGGACTGCGGGTTCAATTTCCGGAGATCCAAGGGCTGCGGGTTCGATTCTGGACTGCGGGTTCGATTCTCGGAGACCCAGGGCTTTGGGTTCGATTCCCAGAGACCCGGAGTAATATTGGTAGGGACTGCGGGTTCGATGACCGAGATCCTGAGTTATTAGTAGGGACTACGGGTTTCCCGAGATCCTGAGTTATTGGTAGGGACTGCGGGTTCGATTCCCGGAGATCCTGAGTTATTGAGATATTATTGAGACATGGGCTGCGGGTTCGATTCCCGGAGACCCAGGGGTGCTGTTAATGGGACTGTGGGTTCAATTCCCACAGGTCCTGGACTTGTTAATTGAGTTGTTACTTGTTGTTAGTTTACTTGTAGATGGTTGCAGTAATCACCTTATTGTTGTTATTTAAAGATTATTGTCATTTAAACTGCTCATTATTGTTATTGTCACTTTATTATTGATTTCTCTCAGTAGGGCCCTGACCTTCCTCGTCACTACTCCATCGAGGTTAGGCTTGGCACTTACTGAGTACTGCCGTGGTGTACTCATGTTACTCTTTCGCACACTTTTGTTGTGCAGATCCAGGTATATCAGATCAGGCTCATTTCAAGTGATCTAGCAGCTATTCAGGAGACTCGAGGCATGATCTGCTACATTCGCGGATCCGGGGAGTCCCCTTCTATTCTGATAGTTTTGGTAGATGTTTCTCCTTCCTTTCATTGTTTAGATACTCTTTACACATAGAGCCACAGTTGTATTTCTATTTTAGTCTGTGTTATTCGTAGGATTCCGGGTCTTGGTGGTGTTATATACAGTGTGTTCTTGACGGGTGTATGTGCTAAGCAGCACAGATTACACTTTATTTATATTATTCCGCTGTTATCTTATCTTTAACGTTCATAACTTGTATATTTCGCAACGTGTTAGGCTTACCTAGTCGTGGGGACTGGGTGCCATCACGACATGTTCACGATTGGTGAACTAGGGTCGTGACATATATCGAGTTAAAAAAAGTAAAAATAAAAATTAAATAAATAAAACCACCCATCTTCCCCACTTCTCCATTTCACTCATGCCTTACCCCCACTTTCTCACACCCAACTTCTCCACTTTCCCACATCACTCATGCCTTTCCCCCACTCACATCACACACCTAACAATAACTTCTCACTCCCTCCACACATCTACACATAATAACCAACACATCCATATATTCTATAAATATATGACACACACAAAGACGAAAGGGGGGGGGGGGCAGTTTGATTCTCTCGGCGGTTCCGTTCTCAAAAGTTCCATTTCGGCATTAGCTTCTAAGCTTCTTTTTTGCGTCACTCAATTGAGATCTGAAGTGTTCAGATTCGGATCTGCGTATGCGTGCTCGCTTTGAAGTTGAGTCATTGCGTTTTCATTGTTGACGTGTTGTTTCTGTTGCTAGATTTTCCACGCTATTTCAGACCTTATTTGGTCATTTTTCTGTCAATTTTTGGTTTGAGACTTTGAGGTACTCCATACTCATATATGACCCTTTATCGAATTCATAATTGAAATCTGAATTTATTCGTGTTATAGGTTTGTTTTGAATTTACGGAGCCATGAAAGGATATTAACTGCAGCACTTATTTGTGTTCATTACAAGAGTGTAACTTCTGATAGAATGAAAAATCAAGTGTATTTTTTTTTATGAGAACAAAAAAAGAAAAGAATTACTATAACATCTACATATATTTGTTGGAGATTACCATACATCTTAAGTAGCTTCACAGGTTTTCCGACCTTTCTTCAAATGCTAATATAATGCAATTCATTCTTATGTACCAACCTATATTACTCTCAACAAAATTCATCTATTAATTTTAGAATAACTCCTTCTGTATTCGATCGCTAATTCTAATTGCAACAAACATAGTTTTATTATCTCTTTAAACTCTTCTTTTCTTAAAATTAATTCGTGCATCGCGCGGGTACTATACTAATTTATATTATCTATCTAAAATAGGAGAAGCAAATCAATATTATTGTGCCCAAGTATCACAATAATAATTAGCCAAATAGTACTCTTTTACGACAAAGCTCCTAAAGTTTTGAAGTTTGAAAATATTATGATATCTAAAAAGAAAGATTTAAAACTAATCTATTTAAAAATATATATATTAAAACAAAAACATGGGCAGGTTTAAAACTAATTTATTAAAAAAAATGTGGGCTTCCAACTTATGGAAGAAAGGTCGGCTTTGGGGTTTGAAAATGTAATGATATCTAAAACAAAAGTTTAAAACTAATCTATTTAAAAGTGTATCTGTATATAATAGGAGTAACAAAGCCATATTATTATGTCAAGTGGCACAACAACAATTAGCCAACTGACACTCCTTTAAAGCTACTAAAGTTTTGAAGTTACAAAATTTTATGATATCTAAAAAAAAGGTTTAAAACTAATCTATTTAAAAAAATACATAAAAACCAAAACGTGGGAAAGGTTATCTACTTAAAAAAAGAAAAAAAAGGACGTGGGCTTCCAACTTAATCTTGGACTTGTACCACGTGTCTTCTTTTCATCAGCTAATGGAGTGAGCGGTTCAATGAGAAACGACGCATTTTAGATTTTAGGCGGGCATTTAGCACTTAACAGAAAAATAGAAACAGATATTTCCCATTATCAACCCCCTAATCCCTGCCAATTGCCATAGCCCAGAAAGGATAACACAAGATATTTGTTTCTATCAAAACCTCTCTAAGCTTCTCTTCTCCAAATACTGAAGTTTTTCCATCCTTATAATTCACCCTTCTCTTCTCAAAACTTGGTAGATTCAATGTTGTTTGGGTTTACATAAATTTCTCCATTATAGGAAAAGAGAAAATGAACATGCCGGCGGTTTGTCGTGTTAGTATTCTTTCCGTCTCACCACATTGTAGTTCGTGCTGTTACAATCGGCTCCAGCCTTTGCTTTCTTCTCCCTCAACTGGTCCTCAGAAACATACTACTATTAATTTTCCTACAAGAAACTTCTTAAGGTAAACATGATTTATGCTGGTACAATCAAATGTTTGAAATTAGTTTAATTACTTGTTTGATACTACGATTGAATTATGTGAATTACTTGCTTTAAATTATGTTTAAGTCTGCAACATATTTGACGTTTTGTTTTCTTTTCTGCTAACATTAGATTTGTGCCTCGCAATAAAGGAAGCGTTGTTTGCAGATCGAGTGAGACAGAAACTGAACCTGATAAAAATGACGACAAGGTTCCTATTGTTTCTTTTTATTAAATTCTTTTTGTTTAACTACTGTTTGAGGAAACAGCCTCGTACGGGTAAGGCTTGTCTACCCTCCCCATACCCCACCTTGTGAGACTATACTGGATAGTTGTTGTTGTTGTTGTTAACTACTGTTTGAGTCAATTTGAAATTAGAACTTATAGTTTTGCCTTTGCGCCGAATTATATGTTAACTGGGTACCTAGTTCTTGGCTTACTGTTATTTATTTTGTATTTTAAAGGATGAAAATTTGGACGAGGAAGCAGATAGGGTAAATCTGAATGACTCTGTAGCAGATAAGAGTCTTGAGCTGAACTCTCGAACTGATCAGGTTTGATTCAATTCTCAATCATTTCATTTCACTTGCTAAAAGTCAATGTGAAAAAAAGTAATGGAAAATTCTTAGTGAATGGAAAGTAATTTTGTAGTTTTTTGGTATGGAATACTTGGGATCAGAATAAGGATCAAACAATGGGGATGTTGGAGAATACAAGTCTAGAAAATAATAATGGAGCTCAAGTGAATGAACAGCCTCGAGTTGAGGTATGCTATGCCTTTTATTTTATTTTATTATAACTCTGGAGGTTAGGTTCTTTATTCTTTATATGTTCCAATTTGCTAGTAACAGGCTTGAAGTGTAATGGAATTTCCCGCTTTCCAACAAATGTAAAGAGCTTGATATATCACATATATTCATCTTCAGTTAAAGCGGATTGGTTGTACCTATCCAATAGTGAAACGTAATTAATAAAATTGCTTGAATATCACATTTATTCTGTGGTGTCGCTGGACAATTCTGAGATAATAGAGAGTTTGTCAAAATCTCCCATCTAATCACTTGTTTGGTCACCATACGTTGCTTGGAGCCATCATTGTCTGTCAAGCATTGCCTTTTGGTGAATTAATTTTCATTCTTTTCTTGTTTTCGTCCATCTGGTCCAAGTATTTGTACACCATATTTCCTACACCATACATGGAAAGAATTAAAAGTGGATAACTCTGTGACGTATCCATTCTTATTTTTGACTCTGGTAATTGTAAGCTGTTTATATATATTTATGGGGTCATATGGCTCCTGTACAGCTGTATCCTTTTGGGAGAGGGGAGGTAAGTGGAATCATCTATCTTCTTGTGTGAATGGTCAAGCCTTTTGAGAATAACCTGCCAGTTTAAGTAGACGCAGTTTCATCTCTTCTTAGAGTATAATGCTCCTCCGACCCCCTTCAACATTTGTAATGCCTGATATCCCCAGCACTGCAGATGCTACAGTGACTCAGCTTTTACACGTATATGGTTACAGACATTTTCAACAAATTTATCAATCACTTTCTTGGAGCCACAGATGGTGTGAGCATTTCAACTTCAATTTATTCACCTCTCACATTTAGGCTTTGTGTTGATGCAGGATGGTAGTGAGGTTCAAGTTGCGAGTGGATCACCTCTTCCAGGTGTGAAGGTGGTAAATTTTGGAACATTAGGTTGAATATCTTTTGGATTAATTGTTTACAGTTTTTTTCTCTATCATGGTTCTCATGTTGCCTTTTGGCTGTAAAGTTAAATCTTTTCTTATTGTTGATACTATTCACGGGCAGCCTCTGCAACTTGATGAATCAATCAGGATTCCTAAGGAAACAATTGAAATTCTCAGAAACCAAGTTTTTGGTTTTGACACCTTTTTTGTTACAAGCCAGGAGCCATATGAGGTGAGCTATTTGCCGGAAATTTTATTTTCTTGCTCATATAAGAAAATCCGAGTCAAACATGAGCCAATAATTTAAAAGTTTGAAACTTTTACATTTAATTTAGATAGGGCCGTAAAAACCATTAAACTAGTACGGGTATCCTCTCAAGCGAGTGATCATGGGCTTGTGTTTCTGTTCCTGGTTTCTTGGTGCAAATGAATCTTGATGCACTATCTTTGGTGGTTCTAATTTTTTGAAGCTTTTATAACATACTTTTATAGGGTGGAGTACTATTTAAAGGGAATTTACGAGGACAGGCTGCAACAGCTTATGAAAAAGTATCAAAGAGAATGCAGGTTGCTGAAGTTCCCTCGTTTTTCTCCAATTTAAGTTGGATATCACCATGGTTTCTTACTATTTTAAAATGGCACTTCATTAACAGGACAGACTTGGAGATGTATATAAATTTTTTCTTTTAAACAATCCAGAGGATGATAAGCCTGTGGCAGTTGTGGTCCCAAGAATTACCCTGCAACCTGAAACTACAGGTGCTTTATTCAGCATTCTTCATAGGCTTCAATTGCTAGTGATAATGACAAGGGGCGATACCTGCGTCAAACATGTAGATTTGGAGCTTTTCATTGTTGAATGGTAACCCAGCTTGTTTGAACGCTGCAGCTGTTCCAGAATGGTTTGCAGCGGGGGCCTTTGGACTCGTTACAGTATTCACTTTACTTCTTCGCAACGTGCCGGCTTTACAATCGAACTTGTTGTACGTACCATATTAACTCCATAACTCTAATTTTACCTTTTTTTAATGTGTACCTGAGTTCATCACTGGCTTTGCATTTGCTTCGAGCTCAACTGGAGCTTAGTACTTAATGTCCAATTTCATTTTATCATTTTCCAAGACTAATATAGCTGAATTATGGAATACTGTTGTTATGTTTCATATTGCTCTGCTATTATGTACAAGATTAGTGCTTTTGTAGGAGATTGAAAATACAAAAATATTATGTAAATCATGGCTGTCTTCTTTTGTTCTCTCTTTTCTTTTTAGTTCGAAGTGCTCATCCATTATTTACAGGATTCTTAACAAGTTTTATCTGAATTCGCTCAAATTGCAGTAAGTGAAAACAGAAGATATTTCAGTGATAACAAACTATCGGAAATCTGTTTATGTGAGATGATTTCATGCTGTCTGATTGCATGTATTCTTTTTAACTTGTTTCACCCAGATGCTCCAGTGCTAAGATAGAATTTTATTGTCCCAGATCAGTTGTCGACAATCTTGACTTGTTGAAGGATGGATTACCTGGAGCTCTCATAACTGCCTTTGTTCTGGGGGTTCATGAAGTTAGCCATCTTTTAGTTGCCAAAGAGGTTGGCGTTAAGCTCGGCGTTCCATATTTTGTTCCTAGTTGGCAGGTAAGGTGCATAGGTTTCATTCAGTTATACAACCTTTTGCGATATTGTCTTGGTTATTTTGAGACTGCATATTGACAATATCATTTGAGGGTTGAAATCATTTCATAGCTGCCAAACTATGAGACGTATAGTTGCAGCTTTTCTCAGATCAGCTGATAAGATATCCTTGTTGGCCAGGAATGCATCTATTTTTCTAGTGCACCTTATCTTTTGGGAAGATTTAGTTTTGCATTGTACAGTTTGCTGTTTCTGTTAAGATTAATTATTATCCATTAGCTTATATAATCAACTTTACTAGTTTTGTTAGAGTTAGTTAGTTAGTTTAGTGGCTAAGTATAGTCAGTTAAGAGTAGTGACAGCTGTCAGTTGCTTTTGGTTAGCTAGCTTTGCCCTTGCACTCTTGTAAATAGTGGGAGTAGTTCCACTCAGTTGAGCAATTCAATTGAATAGAGAAGAATAATTTTTTCTTCCAGAATGTTCATCTGGTTATCGTCTCCTTCTTCTCTTTCGACTACCATTGAGCTCAAGGTAGGAAGCTTCCGCCATTGATGTTGGTGCACTCGCAGCTCAACTAATGTGGAAAGTTACTGTTTCATTGACAAAATTCTGATATGGTATCATAGCAAGGTTAGAAGGTTCGATTCATTTTCCGAGATCTGTTAAATCTAGATTCAAGATCCTCGATCTTTTTTTGATCATACCCATGCAAGCTTTGTTCTCATGGATTCCAATTCACACCCGTTAAAATCCTCTTAGCAAAATTCTAGATCTGTAATTAGAATCTTCTGTTGGTTAGTTAGCTGAATTCTACATTTTGTAAGAAATGGCTACTGTATGATGAGCAGTCTATGCCGACCATGGCTAAATCTCCTAATTAGTCAATTGTTGACACTACCAGTCCTTTTTACATGCATCCCTCTGATAATCCGGGAATAGAATTAGTTCTTGTTCCATTTGATGGATTTGGTTATGGCTCATGGAGAAGAGGCGTGATGAGAGCCCTATCAGTGAAAAATAAGCTAGGCGTCATTAATAGGGACTGTAAGAGGCCAGACAGGGGCGGATCTATGTAAAAGTTTCCGGGTGGTACGCCACCCGCAAGCTTCGGCAAAAACATTACATATATATGTATATATGTATAATAAATAGGATATATATTTAAAGTGCCACCCTATAAAACAAAAGTGGCAAAGGTGCCAGTGGCAAAAGGCCTGTGTTTTCATTCAATAGGGCACGAGTTCGATTCCAGATGGGAGCAAATAATTTTTTGGCTTACATTCAGTTGCAATTTTAGGGGGTCGGCACCCGTAACCCCTAAATCCTGGATCCGCCTCTGAGGCCAGATCCAGGCTCCTCAAGTTATCGATTGTGGGAGCGATGTGATGATATGGTGACTTCATGGATTTTGAATTCCTTGGTGAAGGAAATTGCAGATAGTGTTGAGTATGTGACAGATGCAATCGAGTTGTGGAAAGAGCTTGAAGATTGATATGATAAAACAAATGGAACAAAACTCTACCAGATTCAAAAGGAGATTAATGATTTGTTCGAAGGATCTTTGGACATAACTGGCTACTATACAAAAATGAAAAAATAGTGGGAAGAACTTAATACTCTAATTGCTAGGTCTCATTGCACCTGTAATAGCACATGTGGAGCAAGGGTAGGTATGCACAAAGCAGAACAGGACAGAAGACTAATACAGTTCCTTATGGGACTAAATGAGACCTACATTGTGGTTCGAGGTAGTATCCTCAGGATGAATCCTCTTCTCACAACTGCACAAGCTTTCTCATTGCTGATCCAAGAGCAAAGACTGAGAAAAATTAAGCCTCATAACCACTTAGCTCTTGAGTCATCAGCCCTAAATGTCAACACAAGCAGGACAACATCGTTCAAGACAAATTACTCTCCTAATAACTCTCACAACTATAGAAACAGACCCTTCTGTGATTACTGCAAAAGGCCAGGACACACAAAAGAGAAGAGCTATAAACTTCATGGTTATCCTCAAGGCTTCAATCAGAATCCTAATCTAGGCCACAATCAAGCTTCCACTTTCAACCAAAACCCAAGACAAAACCCCAACTATGGGAATAATTCTGGTGTGAACCAAAGTACCAGGTTCAATAGGGGAAATAGAGGAACGGCTAATGCATATGTAGCAGCCACAGATACTCAGCATACTGGTGATGAGAACCGTAGTACTCACAATGTGAGTCTCACAAAGGAAGAATACAGTCAACTTGTGAATCCACTACAGCAATTCCAATCAGGAGGAGGAAGAAACAGCAAAGACAATGCCAACACTTCATTAGCAAACTTTGTAGGTATCATAGCCTGCACCTCCTTAATTTTGGGAAACTCTCATGTGAATGTTTCAAAAACAAGGCCGACTCATGGATTATAGATTCAGGGACATCAAATAATATGACTTTTAATAGATCCTTATTAACCAATGTAGTAACTCTACCTTATCCTCTACTTTTCATCCTCCCAAATGGTTACAAAGCGAAGGTGACTGAGATTAGTAATGTTTTACTTACACCTAAGATCACTCTGAGTAGGGTATTGCTTGTTCCTTCCTTTAGATACAACCTAATTTCTGTTCATTCTCTAACTTCTCATCTTAGTTGTCTTGTTGCCTTCATTAAGCACTATTGTATATTGTATGCCCCTTCAATGAAGAGGCCTCTGGTGATTGGTAGAGTCAAAGATGGACTTTACATCGTATGCCCAAAGTGCTTGAAGAACAACAGTGTAAATTTTGGAGCTAATGCCACTGATCTTCTTGTCCATCCCTGTCACTCATTGCACTTGTAACACACAATGTCAATTTCATTCTGTTGTAGATACATCATCTCAAGTCAATAAGGGTGTTCTTTCATCCTCAATTGTAAATAGTTCAAGTGTAGGTATTGAAGAACAATTTCCTTATGTGAATTCATCATCTAATTCTCCTAGTGCATTTTCTCATCTGTGTGTTGGAGACACCGTAGATGTTCTGTGGCATAACAGACTTGGACACGTTCCCTTTCTAAAAATAAAAGATATCTCCTCTATTTGTGACCTTTTCTCCCAAACAACCTTTTAATTACACCATTTGCCCAATGTCCAGGCAAGAAGGGCTCCCATTTCCTCATAGAGCTAGCACAACCAATAAAATTTTTGAGCTCCTACATGTTGACTAATGGGACCATATCATGTGCCCACACATAATAAGTACAAATAATTCATGACCATTGTGGATGACTTCAGTAGGTCCACTTGGACTCATCTCCAATCCAGTAAAAGTAATGCCCATCAAGTACTTAAGGGATTCATTAGTCTGGTGGAAAACTAGTTTGGAGTGAATGTCAAAGCTGTAAGAACAGACGATGGACTAGAATTCACTAATGCAGAAACATACATGTTATTTTAATCCAAAGGTATCATACATCAAAGAACTTGCCCCTACACTCCACAACAAAATAGTGTAATGGAAAGAAGGCACAAGTCTCTTGGAAAATGCTAGAGCTCTTCAATCTAAACTGCCCCTAAGATATTGGGGTGAATGTATACTCTGTGCAACCTTCATCATAAACACTCCCTTCCACTTTTATTAATGATTAAACTCCATATGAATTGTTGTATAGAAGAAAGCCAAAGTACTCTCACCTAAAAAGTCTTGGTAGCGTGTGCTACCCCACTGTACCTAGACCTCATAGAGATAAATTTGAACCTAGAACAACACCACATGTATTTGTTGGCTATCCCTTCAACACAAAAGGATACAAGGTCCTAAGTCTAGCCTCTAGAAAGATCACTGTCTCCAGAGATGTAATTTCCAATGAATCTATTTTTTCGTTTGCGACCAATATGAATATATCTTCCCAATCATGTGCCCCTCATTCAATTCCTTTTAAGGAACCTTCTGATAGTACAAACATTACACAACAAACATCTGAATACTTGAGAGTTCAAAGGAGTAATGTTGACAACACAACTAACCTCATGTCACCTACACATAATCACTCCTCATCACCCTCCACAGTACCTAATTCTCCAATACAATTTTCATCACCAGATCATAGTGAACAACCTCGTACAGAACCCATGCAACTAAGACAGTCCTCAAGAACATACAAGACACCTGGTTATTTGCAAGACTATACACATTCTCTACCTAAACTTAAACCAAATCCTAACTCCCTTAATGCATTGTTTTCTATGAACCATCATGTTGCCTTTGATCTATTAACTCCTAATAGTCAAGTTCTTGTGATAAATGTTTGTTATGACAGAGAACCATCATCATATGAGGAAGCAACTATTGATTCTGCATGGCAAGCTGTAATGACACAAGAATTTGAAGCTCTATATTCCAACCACACTTGGGACCTGGTAGTCCTTCCACTAGGGAAGCAAGCAATAGGATGCAAGTGAGTTTACAAAGTGAAGCATAAAGCTGATGGTAGTATAGAAAATTTCAAGGCTAGGTTGGTTGTGAAAGGCTACACACAATGCAGGAATTGACTACATAGTGACATTCTCCCCCAGTGGTGAAGATGACAACATTGAGAGCATTAATAGCTACAACAATGAAGAAGGGGTGGCGTATATCTCAGCTAGATGTAAATAATGCCTTCCTCCATGGAGACCTTAATGAGAAAGTATATATGCAGACTCCACCTGGACTTGTTGTGGATAAACCTGGACTGATATGCAAACCAAACAAGTCTCTCTATGGTTTTAAGTAAGCCAGTCGACAGTGGTATGCAAAGCTGATTGAGGCTTTGTGCTCAAAAGGATATACACATTCCATGAATGACTACTCACTCTTTTATATGAAAAATGGAAATTCCTTGGTACATGTTGCAGCATATGTGGGTGATGTGCTACTTACTGGAACTGATCAGGAAGAGATCACACAATTGAAAGACTACATGCATGAGAAGTTTAAGATCAAAGATCTGGGACAACCGCACTACATTCTAGGGCTGGAGGTGATGTACAAGGATGATGGTGTAATAATTTCTCAAAGAAAATTTGTGCTGGCTATGTTGAAGAGTATAACTGCCTAGATTACAAGCCTTGTTCTTCACCCTTAGATCCCACAATAAAGCTGAAAGCCAAAGAAGGTATGAACCTATAGGAACCTACATACTACAGGAAACTGGTATGTAAGCTAAACTTCCTAACTAACACTAGAATGGACATTGCATATAGTGTTTAGCGCTTGAGTCAGTTCGTGCAACAGCCCAGAGAACCTTATTTGAAGGCAAATTTTCATCTGCTTAGATACTTGAAAAGTGATCCTACTCTGGGAATCTTCATGTCTAAGGATGCAGACTGCACAGTCAAAACATATTGTGACTCTGATTGGGCAAGTTGTCCAGATTCCAGGAGATCCATCATAGGCTATTTGGTGCTTCTGGGAAATACCCCTGTTAGTTAGAAGTCCAAGAAATAGAAAACTATATCACTATCTTCTGCACAAGTAGAGTACAGGGCTTTGAGGATAGTAGCAGGGGAATTGGTATGGTTGAGCAGACTGGTTGGAGAACTAGATGTCCCTTTTCCAATGCCTATTTCAGTGTTGTGTGACAGTCAATCTGCACTTCACATTGCCAAGAATCCAGTCTTCCACAAGAGAACCAAACACATAGAAGTGGACTATCACTTTGAGCTTTGAGTGCGATTAACTACAAGCTAGTTTCACTTTACCACATTGGAACAGACAGTCAACTGGCAGATATTTTGACTAAAGCGTTAACTGGAATCAAACATAATGCCACACTAGGCAAGTTGGCTGTGTTTGCAATACCTCCAACTTTGGGGGGGGGGGGCGTTAAGATTAATTATTTTCCATTAGCTTATATAATCAGCTTTACTAGTTTTGTTTGAGTTAGTTAGTTTAGTGGTTAAGTATAGTTAGTGAAGAGTAATGACAACTGTCAGTTGTTTTTGGTTAGTTAGCTTTGCCCTTACACTCTTGTATATAATGGGAGTAGTTCCACTCAGTTGAGCAATTCAATTGAATAGAGAATGTAGAGATTAAAGGAAAAAGATAAAAGATTCTGATTTTATCAGATTTGTATGATCTTTAGGGGATATAGATGTAGATATTTTAGGAAAATGTTTAAACAAAAAATCACTTGAAATCAGGAATCTCCTTGTGTCAAGGGATTGTTACCATCTTTTGTAGAACTCTTCTTTGTATAAATTCATGATGCTTGTACAAATTTGATTATTGAATAGAAGAATAATTTTCTACTCAAGCTTTCACGGTATTAGAGCTGATAAGAATGGACATTGGGCCTAACTTAACCCCAAAAGCTAGCTTTTGAGGTGAGGATTACCCAAGCCATATAAGGAGACCAAGAACCTCAAATCTCTCAGATGTGGGACAACTCAACACCCCTCCTCACGCCCAGGCCTCTGGAGCGTGGACAACATAAATGGGGGCCCAACATCGGTAACAATAATTGGGATGGGCCTGGCTCTGATACCATGTGAGAAAGCACGGGAGAAAAATATATTATTGATGTATTAACATATGTTACAATAAGCCCTATATATACACACACACAACATGTCCTACTCCTAATATATATTGGATTAGGGTTATTTATTTACTCCTATTTACATTACTATTCTAACACTCCCCTCAAGTTGGTGCATATAAATCATATGTACCGAGCTTGTTACATATGTAGTTAATACGAGGAGCAGTGGGGGACTTGGTGAAAATATCTGCAAGCTGATCATTCGACTTTATAAACTTTGTAGCAATATCTCCCGAGAGTATCTTTTCTCTAACAAAGTGACAGTCAATCTCAATGTGTTTAGTTCTCTCATGGAACACTTAATTTGATGCAATATGAAGAGCAGCTTGATTATCACAAACAAGTCCCATCTGACTAATCTCACCAAATTTCAATTCCTTGAGCGACTGTTTGATCCATATTAGCTCACATGTCGCCGTAGCCATCGCTCGATATTCTGCTTCTATACTAGACCGAGCAACCATATTCTGTTTCTTACTCTTCCAAGACACCAAATTTTCTCCTACCAAAACAATACTCAGACGTAGACCGTCTATTAGAAGGTGATCCTGCCCAATTAGCATCCTAGTATCCAACGATCTGCTCATGACCTCTATCCTCAAACAATAAACCTTTGCCTGGAGCTGATTTTATATACCGAAGAATGTGAACAACTGCATCCCAATGACTATCACATGTAGAATCCATAACTGACTCACAACACTCATAGAAAAGGAAATGCCAGGTCTTGTCATTGTAAGGTAATTTAATTTACCAACCAACCATCTATATCTTGTAGGATCACTAAGAGGCCCCCCCTGTCCTGGCATAAGTTTAGAATTCGGATCCATCGGGGTGTCAACCGGTCTACAACCCGTCATTCCTGTCTCTTCAAGAATATCTAAGGCATACTTTCGTTGTGAGATCACAATACCTGAGCTAGACTGAGCAACCTCAATACCCAGAAAATACTTTAGTTTGCCCAGATCCTTAGTCTGAAAATGTTGCAAGAGATGTTGCTTCAATTTAGTAATACCATCCTGGTCATTGCCGGTAATAACAATGTCGTCAACATAGACCACCAGATAAATACAGAGACTCGAGGCAGAATGCCGATAGAATACTGAGTGATCAGCTTCACTCTGAATCATGCCAAATTTTCGGATAACTGTGCTGAACTTACCAAATCAGGCTCGAGGAGACTGCTTTAGACCATAAAGTGACCGACGCAAGCGACATACAAGGCCACGAGACTCCCCCTGAGCAACAAACCCAGGTGGTTGCTCCATATAAACTTCATCCTCAAGGTCACCGTGTAAAAAAGCACTCTTAATGTCCAGCTGTTAGAGGGGCCAATGGCGAACAGCAACCATGGATAGAAAAAGGCGGACTGATGCTATCTTAGCCACATGAGAGAAGGTATCACTGTAATCGAGCCCAAATATTTGAGTATATCCTTTGGCAACACGAGCCTTTAGAGGATCAACCTTACCATTCGGACCAACCTTGACTGCATACACCCAATGACAACCAACAGTAGATTTACCTGAAGGAAGAGGGACGAGCTCCCAAGTACCACTCGTATGTAAAGCAGACATTTCGTCAATCATAGTTTGTCTGTCATCCTGGACGAGACAATGCTTCACCTGTTGACTTAGGGATGGAAACAAAGGACAAAGAAGATAGAAAAACATAATAGGGTGATGACAAACGATGATAACTCAAACCAACATAATGGGGATTAGGATTAAGGGTGGTCCGTTTACCTTTCCGAAGTGCAATCGGTTGATTAAGAGGAGACAAGTCCGCACTATTAGCAGGGTCATGTGCAGGATGCAGCTGGGCCTGATGCTGGGCGCGGACGACGATGATATGTCAAAAGTGGTGTTCCTGTGGCAGAGAGTCTAGGAGGAGCCACACAAGACTCCTCAACGGTTGGAATGGATAAGATTTCTATAGCGGAAGGTGAAAGAGGAGCTATAGGAGACTCGAGTGAGACTTCTGTGGCGGAAGGAGAAGAAGGAGCTATAGCAGGCTCCTTAAAGGTTGGTATAGGTAAGACCGCAGATATATCAAGGGGGTTAGAATGGTCAGAAGAGGTAAAGAAAGGTTTAGACTAAAAAAATGTGACGTTAGAGGACATAAAGTACCTACGAAGATCAAATGAGTAACAACGATATCCCTTCTGAACACGAGAATAACCAAGGAGGACACACTGGAGAGCACGGGGAGCTAACTTATCTTTTCCAGGGGCTAAGTTATGAACGAAACAAGTGCTCCCAGAAACACGAGGGGGACCAGTGAAAGAGATTAGTGTTGCAGATTCAACTCGTGCCATCATGAGCCTAAGCGGAGATACATCAAATTACTCATTCCAGTTAACTGTCCACAAGCTGAATAGACGGAATTATCTGGAATGGGCTCAGTCAGTTAAACTGGCCATAGATGGAAGAGGAAAACTTGGGTATTTGACCAGAGAAACTCAAAGGCCAAAAACCAAAGATTTAAAAGCCAGCACGTGGAAGTCCGAAAATTCACTCATAAGTGCATGGCTGATTAATTCCATGGAGCCGTTTGTAGGTAAACCTTACCTTTTCCTTTCCACAGCAAAAGATATTTGGGAGGCTGTGAGAGAAAGTTACTCAGATTTAGAAAATTTCTCACAAATCTTTGAGGTAAAAACAAAACTGTGGAACTCTAGACAAGGGGAGCGTGAAGTTACTGATTTTTATAATGAGATGATGTCTCTTTGGCAAGAGTTAGATCAATGCTATAATGATGAGTGGGACTGTCAAACTGATAGTGTTAGGTTTATAAAAAAGAAAAAGAAAATGGTCGTGTGTATTTATTTTTGGCTAGGTTAAATAAGGAGTATGATGAGGTTAGATCCCATATTTTAGGAAAGAAACCATTGCCAACTCTTAGGGAAGCTTTTTCGGAGATAAGGAGAGAAGAGAGTAGGCGGAAGGTGATGCTAAAACCAAATTCAGATTCAAATTTCAAAATGCTAGAGAACTCTGCATAGCTGCAGTAAGAAATGGAACTGAAGGGGATAAAAAGAAAAAACCTTGGTGTGAACATTGCAGGAAGTCGTGGCACACAAAAGAGACATGCTGGAAAATACACGGAAAACCTCCAAATTGGAAGAAAAAAGGGAATGATGGTCGATTTGGCCAGCCACTTGACAATCGAGCCTCGCAGGTTTTCGGGGATGACAAGAGCTAACAGACCACTTCAGATTTACCTCAGTTTACAAAGGAACAGTTAGAGTTTATATATAATCTTTTGCAATCTCCACAAATTCGAGGTGGAAGCACTCCAAGCCAACCATCTTGCTCATTTGTCCAAAGAGGTATCCCACCCTCGGTCTTTCTTAGTAGGAACAGTTAAAATTTCACCCCGTCTTGTCCTACATGATATTTTTCGGGTTCCTAAGTAATCATGTAATTTATTATCAATAAGTAAACTTGTCCGTGCCCTTCGTTGTCGTGCCAACTTTGAACCCTTCCGCTGTGAATTTCAGGAACTACTCTCGGGGAGGACGATTGGCAGTGCTAGAGAAAGTGAAGGTCTTTATGTCTTCGAGGATGGATCTAATTTTAGTTTTCAATTTCCAAGTACATGTTTGAACTCTAGTTTTATTTGTAATAATGTTATGCTTTGGCATTACAAGTTGGGACATCCTAGTTTTTTCTATTTAAAAAATCTGTTACCGAGTTTATTTAATAATAAAAGTCCATCTCTTTTCAATTGTGAAGTTTGTGAAATTGCGAAGCATCACCGAACCTCCTTCCCATCTAAGGCATATAAAGCTACGAAATATTTTCTCCTAATTCACGTGATGTTTGGGGACCATCTAGGATTCCTACCATGACAGGGAAAAAATAGTTTGTAAGCTTTATTGATGATCATACGAGACCTAGTTGGGTATAATTATTGAAAGACAAATCTGAAGTCAAGGAGATCTTTAGAATGTTTTATACTATGGTTGAAACACAATTTCAGGAGATGATACAAATATTTAGGAGTGACAGTGGAAGAGAATACCTTAATGAAGCATTAGGGGATTTTTTCTTAGAAAAAGGCATAGTACATCAAAGATCATTTCCAGATTCTCCCCAACAAAATAGGGTTGCAGAGAGAAAAAACAGACATCTCTTAGAGGTTACTGGGGTTTTATTACTTACTAGTAATGTTCCTAACTCCTAAGCATCTATGGGGGGAAGCTCTTCTAACTGCCATTTTTTTAGCAATAGAATGCCTTCAAAAGTTTTACATTTCAAGACACCTTTAAGTGTTTTTCAGGAGACTTTTCCTTCCTCTAGGTTGATAAATGATTTACCTTTGAAAGTTTTTGGATGCACTGCTTTTATTCATAACCGAACTCAAGGGAAGTTAGATCCTAGAGCCAAAAAATGTGTGTTAGTTGGATATACACTAAATCAGAAGGGGTAAAAGTGTTATGATCCACATAAAAGAAAGATATTCACTACGATGGATATAACCTTCTTTGAGTCTGAACCATATTTTAAGTCTCATCTTCAGGGGGAGAAATTAAGAGATAATTCGCTTCTATTTCTTGATCTTTCTGAACCCAGGAATGAATCGGATTCTAGATTTTATTCAGATAAGGACTTTAGTGTTTGATCACCGGAATTAGATGTTTTCAATAGTGAAAATTTGGAATCTGGATCTTTAAGGAAAAATCATGACATTAATACAAATAAAGCAACTGATCAAGCAAGTACAAAAGAGCTTATTGTCTACTCAAGAAGGAGCAAAAATCAAAGACATGAGACTGGAACTACTTGGCATTGTCAAGAATCTGAACCCCAAGATTCTACTAATCCTCAAGGTAACTACCCTATAAGCTTATCTGAGTCTAATCCTGTCTAGTTTGATTCTAGTGATCTTGACCTTCCCATTGCCTTAAGGAAAGGTGTCAGACATTGTGCAAAGTATCCCATATCCAATTTTGTGTCTTTTAAAAATCTTTCTCAAAAGTTCTCTGCTTTCTCCTCACAATTATCTAGTGTGGAAATTCCAAGAAATGTGCAGGATGCTCTAAAAGTGCCTGAGTGGAAAGAAGCAATTCTTGAGGAAATGATGGCTTTTGAAAAAAATAAAACGTGGAAGGTAGTAGATTTGCCAAAGGAAAAGAAGACTATTGGTTGCAAATGGGTATTCACAGTAAATTTTTGATCAGATGGGTCCTTAGAGAGATATAAGCTACGTCTGGTAGCCAAAGGTTTCACACAAACCTACGGGATTGACTATCTCGAGACATTTGTGCCGCTGGCAAAACTAAATACTTTCGAGTTCTTTTGAGTATTGCAGTGAACTTGGACTGGCCTCTTCAACAACTTGATGTAAAGAATGCATTTCTTAATGGCGGCTTATTGGAAGAAGTCTACATGGAACCTCCTCCAGGATTTGAAAACAAGTATGGCTCGAGAGTTTGTAAATTGAGAAAATCTTTATATGGGTTAAAGCAGTCTCCGAGAGCATGGTTTGACAGATTCACCGAGTTTGTAAGGAAGTAAGGATATGCTCAGGGACAAGCAGACCATACAATGTTCACAATGCACTCAAATGAAGGGAAGATACCAGTTCTAGTAGTGTACGTGGACGACATATTTCTAACCGGAAATGACTCAACAGAGATGGAAGCCTTGAAGAAGAAACTTGCCTCAGAATTTGAAATCAAAGATCTCGGACTATTGAAATACTTCTTGGGCATGGAGGTAACTAGATCAAAAGGAGGACTTGTAGTTTCTCAACGTAAGTATGTGCTTGACTTACTTGATGAAACTGGGAAGAGCGGATGTCTCCCAGCAGAAACTCCAATAGATCCCAACAAAAAATTTGGAATGAAGGAGGGAAAACCGGTGGACGTAGGACAATATCAAAGACTAGTTGGAAAGCTTATCTATTTATCACATACAAAGCCAAATATAGCTTTTGCGGTAAGTTTAGTAAACCAATTTATGCATTCTCCTCGTGAAGAACAATTGGAGGCAGTTCGTAGGATATTAAGATACCTTAAAGGTTCACCAGGGAAAGGATTATTCTTTGGAAAAAGTTAACATCAAAGGATTGAAGCTTATACAGACAATGATTGGGCAAGCTCGATCTCAGATAGAAGGTCTACCTCTAGATATTGCACCATGTATGGGGTAATCTTGTAACCTGGAGGAGCAAAAAACAGAATGTGGTGGCCAGGAGTAGCGCAGAAGCAGAATTTCGTGCTATGGCCAATGGAGTATGTGAGATAATTTGGCTCAGGAGAATTTTAGAGGAGCTGAGAAGACCTGTTACAATGCGTATGAGACTATATTGTGACAACAAAGCAGCAATCAGCATTGCTCACAATCCAGTACAACATGATAGAACAAAACATATTGAGATAGATAGACATTTCATTAAAGAAAAAGTTGAAGATGGAGTAATCTGCATGCCCTTTGTTCAGACTTCTCAACAAATAGCTGATATTCTTACTAAGGGGCTATTCGAGCCACAGTTTGAATCTCTAGTTAGCAAGTTGGGAATGATTGATATCTATGCACCAACTTGAGGGGGAGTGTAGAGATTAAAGGATAAAGATAAAAGATTCTGATTTTATCAGATTTGTATGATCTTTAGGAGATATTTTAGGAAAATATTTAAACAGAAAATCTCTTGAAATCAGGAATCTCCTTGAGTCAAGACATTGTTACCATCTTTTGTAGACCTCTTCTTTGTATAAATTCATGACTCTTGTACAGATTTGATTATTGAATAGAATAATTTTCTACTCAAGCTTTCAGAGAAGAATCATTTTTCTTCCAGAAATGTTGATCTGGTTATCTTCTCTTTTTTCTCTTTCGACTACCATTGAGCTCAAGGTAGGAAGCTTCCGCCATTGATGTTGGTGCACTCGCAGCTTAGCTAATGTGGAAAATTACTGTTTATTGACAGAATTCTGATAGTTTCCTTATAAAATCGGGTCAAACTGATATTGTTGATGGACTTTTTAACGCACCAAAATTTTCAATGGCATAAATTTACTTTTGATGATTATTCGTATCATTTAGTCTTGTCATCACTAGTTGCAACTATTAGTAAGGTCCTGTCCTGTCTTGGGTTGGAGATGGGTATTATTAATCTGACCTCATTTGATGTCTCTCTTTATAATACTTGAGAATGCTCAGTGTTGCCCAGATACAGTTTCTTTTCTAATACAATGTTATGAAATTACTGATGTCTTGCACCACCTGTAAGCCACTATTAACTTCTATTTATGGTTATCCAAGTCGTTAGTCTCACTAGCACAACCTTCAGCAAGGTTGACATTGTTTACTTGTGTGAATTTCTACTCTTGTTTTCTTTTTTAGCAAAAGGTAGTCTTGTAAATTTCAATTGTTTTCATATGTTAGATTTATTTGTCAGAGATGACAATGCACAGTTTCATCTAGGGATTAGTTCAACGAAGATTCTATAAGTGTTCAAGAATAGACCTTCTACAACCCTTAATAAGAGAATGTTTAAATTAATCATATTTATTGGAAAAGTTTGACACTGTTGTCAGTTCTCTTATTCTCTTCTATCTTCTACTGCTTCAGGAAGACAATGCATAAGTTCACCAACTCTCTTGAAAAAGTCAAGGCATATTTGTCAAATTGTCACCATCTTGTTGATTTTAATTAGAATCTACTGATCTATGGTAATTCTTAATGCTTGTGGAAAAATGGCACCAGTTTAATAGCAATTTACTAAATATAATATGAACTAAGTGTCATAGACTGTGCATCTGCCTCATTTCAGTAGTCGAACCAAGTCAGGCCATAGACCTAACTTTTGTGCTAATAGACACTTAATCACTAACTTTAGATCTTCTCTCAAAGATGATATACTGAAGTAGTAATTCGAATTCCGGAATTACTCTTCTGGTAAGTGCTGTTTTGTTTACTCTAATATAAAGCATTCAAATTATTTATCTAGACAGCGAACATTTGTATTAAAAGAGGAGTACTCTGCTGTTGGATGGGATTCAAGAGGCAGTACTGCGGTTGTTTATTAGAATTACTTTGTATTGTAATTACTCTTGTACTGGAGAAATTTAAGAGCTTTTGGATAACTTCCCTATGAAAGAAGGTTACATGCAATGTTTATTCGGTTATAGTATGATGTGTTATAGTTTTCGAGGGGCTGCTTTCATCATTTTTCATCTTATTTCGTTGCAAGAATACTTTTAGCTGTTGTCCTTCCTAAGTGCGTCCTTGATTAGCTCCTGTATTTTCCTTCTTCAATTCTTGTTCAATGCTGAATTTTGATCGGTGCTCATGTGACTCATGTCTAATGAGCTGTTTTGGTGGCAGATAGGCTCCTTTGGTGCTATAACAAGGATTGTAAATATTGTACCAAAGCGTGAAGATCTCTTGAAAGTTGCAGCAGCTGGACCATTAGCTGGGTTCTCGGTGGGCCTTATTCTTTTGCTTTCAGGATTCATCTTACCACCTACTGATGGCATTGGCATCATCGTCGATCCGTCTGTGTTCCACGAATCATTTCTAGCTGGCGGTATAGGTAAGTACTTAGCTTATATAGTTTTTCTCCTGCGCACTCAACAGACTATTCCTCATAAGCAGTTCTTGGTATCTTTCCTTTACTTGTGTATTCTACAAAGACTAAGCCACTTTGGTTCTTCACTTGTAGCCAAGCTTCTTCTAGGAGATGCTCTCAAGGAAGGAACTCCTATATCAGTAAATCCGCTTGTCATATGGGCCTGGGCTGGACTTCTCATTAATGCTATCAATAGTATTCCTGCAGGAGAGCTCGATGGTGGCCGGATTGCCTTTGCCATGTGGGGTAGAAAGGTAATGCTAACATCATCCTGCTTAGTCTAGCAAGTCGTAAAAGAAGAACTAACTAATGGATGTCTAAGAAATAGAAGTGTAAAGATGTGTTTTATAATTGGGCCTTAATTTCATCTGGCAGGCTTCAGCTCGCCTCAGTTCGTTATCTATTGGGCTTCTCGGGATATCTGCATTGTTTAGCGATGTAGCATTCTATTGGGTAGTGCTAATATTCTTCCTCCAAAGAGGGCCTATTGCTCCACTATCAGAAGAAATCACTGATCCTGAGAATAAATACATAGCTCTTGGAGTTGTAATTCTGCTCTTGGGCCTGTTGGTTTGCCTGCCATATCCCTTTCCCTTCTCTAGTGAAGCTGCCACTGGTTTCTAGACCAAATAGATTCAACATGTTTTGGGCTCTTGTTTTTCATTAATTACTTGATTAAATAAATTATGCACGAAAGATGTTACTCTATTTTAGTTGCCTCAGCAGTTTAGATTGTAGAATACCATTGATGTAAAATGGTAATGAAGACTAGTTTTGCCTTCAAAATCCGGGTAAGCTGTATAATCGAGAGATGTAGGATTTTGCAAGCCGCCAATCATCTTGTATTATTACTTCAGAGGAAAAGAACTGATACACGTTGTAAATTTATGCACTATAAAAAAATATGAGAGGTTTCTTTTTCCCCCTTTTCTCCCCAAAACCAATGCTGGTATTTTACATCTATTCTTTCTTATTAGTTTTTCTCTGCTATATACTATGTTGGTTGATTTCGGATTTCCCACTGTTATAACTGTTGGTATGGAAACAAGCATTAACTATGGCTTGGCAATAGTTGAGTATAGGAGTATGATTGAAGTAAAGGTAGGCTGACAGTTGAGCGCAGTTAATGGTAGAGATTCTTCCATAAGGCTTGGTCTTGTAGGTTTGCTAGTAAGGCAGTTGCACATTTCCTATTCTATTCACTGTATCCTAATTCCATTTATTTGGGGTTCAGCACCCCACGAGGTCAGATAACTTGTGATTTTTATTGGAGTGATCACAAATTGTACAAGAAATGACCACGTTCTGTATTCAAGTAATTGCACAACTTTTAAAAGAATGAATCTACAAGTTCTAATAATGGAATTTAACATGTAATGCCTGAAATTTGAATCTACAACCTAGATTCAACGATATCAATTGAACTCCCTTCGGACCATGTAGTTTTGCCCCTGCCTTAGCGAATTGCCCCATGCACTGAGAAAAAGTCATTTTCCTGTTCATACAGCCGCCTTACTTGAGCTTATTACTTAAAATAGTAGTAGTTCAAATACTAATTAGTATGGTGGAGGATTCACAGTATATTTTATTACATCAGCATCTTTTTTACAGTGCACATCTGGATTGTGTTTTTGGTGATTGCTGATTGAATTCATGAATGAGGACTTGATTGGTCATAATGGGCATGTCTAGAGATTGCTCAATTATCCACCCAAAGCCAAAGGGTTGAATTGTTGAACTGGTCCAGCAATATATGGTTTTCCTATGCTTCTTTCAATATATGGTTGAAGGACATGATATCCCAGTTCCAAACTAAAATTGAAAACAGAAAAAGAAATACTAGTGTGGTGACGTGAGATGAAGCGTAGGGGACATTCCAACTCTCAACTATCAACTACAACTGGTTAGTCGCTAGGCAATCTTCTGACAGTGAGCCATGAGATGCACCATAAATTATCCATAAATGGAACCATGATTGAGTGACTAATTATTTCTAAGGCTGGTTTTTTAATTACTTGTACCAGCATTTATGGAATATAATGGAGAAGACATTGATCGTTCTATTGAAGTAAATGCCTCGTGTATAAATAATAACTTGTGCCCCTTTGATTGAAACAAGAGAGTGCTGTCCAACAGCAAAACACATGGATATATTGTCAAGGGATTTATGTGAAATTCAAGGTTGCCAAAATACAGATGCATCTACCGTTCTATCATTTGTGTATTACCTTATTCTGCAGCAGTCTGTATAATTAATTATTGCTTGCAAGGCAATTCAACTCGTAATAAAGCTGAAATAAGCATTTTTAGTTTATTTACTTAAACTGCTTATAAACCAAAATCACTCAAATTCAGATCTGGTCAAACATTTTACTATTTTATTCATAATTTTTGTCTGAAGTGCTATTCCAAAATCACAACTCCTAAACCTCTCCCAACTGCATTTCAATAATTCGCGCCCTTTTCCAAGTATATACACTTCTAAATTTATATTTTTAAATAAAAGGAGGACATTTAAATATTTATCATCACTTTTTATTATTAAATTTCAATATTTCTATGTAAACACTTAACAACTTATTTATAGAAGCAATTTCGAACGCAATATTTTGCTTTCTTGCGTTCTTTTTAGTTAAATGGCAGTACCAATGTCTACTTAATTATATACATACAGTTCGTATATATTAAACTAAGTTATAGTGCCATTTAAGGAGTTCTTACTTTCCTTAACTAAGCAACCATTAATTTCATGTGGCAACGGATTAGTTTATTCAATTTTGAATAGTCAGTATTAAAATGATGTTCAACCACACAACTATTTTTTCCGATCCGTTACCAAATAAAATTCGAGAATCTAATTCTTAGTTTTTTTTTTTTTTACATGCTTTATTATTAAAATGATGTTTAACGTCACCAAGTTTGTAATCTGCACGTCATTGGTGATGAGTTCAATTACAACCATGTAAACGAAAAAAGAAAAGAAAATACAATATAGAGAATTATATTAGACTTGAAAGAATCCACTCCACTTGATCTTTATTATAGTTATATATAATATATCTTATGTTACATAAAGAATTTGCTCGAGTCATATTTTATGTTTGGGAGAAAAGTAAAAGGAAAAAAAAAACACAAGTAAAGAATAAATTCAGAATATGCTTGCTCCACCCAATTTTTCTAATTGAAGCACGAGAACTAAAAATTTAGAACATAGGTGAAAAACATACTGTAATTTTCTTTGATTACCTTTTAAATGTGGCTTTGAACGGTGTTTCTTGTTTCATTATTTTTTCATCACTTGTTCCTTTTTGTATAACCTATCATTGGGAATGGCTATTTTCCTAAAAAGTACATCTTTTTAGGATAGAGGGTGTTCAACCAAATATATATAATATAAATATTGAAAAATTATCATTTCATATTGACAATGACGTATATTTTATATTACCAATGAACTTTAATTACTAAAAAAATGAAGTTTAAATGATTGTAACACATTATTCAAAATATTTTTTGAAGTTTACCAATCTACACATAATGTACTTGTTTGAAGTTACTTTTTCAATTATAACCCTAGGCACGTTGAACTTTGAACTTTTCATATGGTAATGAAAAATGTTTTCTCTCCTAACTGAAAGGGGAAAAATAAGAATGCGAAATAATTCGAATATTAATCAATATGTCAACATTTTTTAGAAGGGTTCAAGAGTAACATAATTTAATAAAATAAAAGAGTCAACTTTTTTTAGAAGGGTTCAAGAGTAACATAATTTAATTAAATAAAAGAATAAAAGTCGTCGGATGATTATAATAAATGTTGACTTGAATAATAAACAAATTAATAACACAATATGCAAACGCAAAGTTTAATTTGTCGAATTACTGTAATAAATGAATTAAAAGTAAGTAGGTCAAGATATCGTAAATGTTGTTATAACATAATAACTGACAACTATCCTTTCTCTAAGTTGTAGTAATAATTATTTGGGAGTAGGTTGCAGTTAAGTTTGAAGTTTCGTCATGTTCCTTGTTTTCTACAATTAAGAAGCAGTGATTTTTTTTCTATTATTTTGGGCGGTCACTCTTGAATAGAGTTAAGGGACGGAAGGAGGAGGACACTTAATAATAATATGAACTCTTTACTTAATAGGGTTGCGTACTAATTTATATGGAGATCATATTGAAGGGATTATAATACATAAATTATTTAATACATAACCTTCTTTTAGCACATATTTGGCTTATTGCACCAAAATAAAGATATATGATATTATTATAAGCAAATGAACTAAGAATGTGTTTGATTTTAAACTGGATAATTATTTTTTACAATTATACTTAATAATATTATACAAAAAAGGAATTATGTTATGAATTACTACATACTCATGAATATCTTATCACGCCCAACTCTAGTCCTAAAAGGGATAAGCGGTGCTGCAAATATAATCAGGTCTAAGAGTCAGGAGTCGTATCCCACAGAGAACTAAGGTTTAGCTACAACTGTTCACTATCACTAAGAAGATAAGTTCGAACAATTCCTAAGTTATAAATATTAAGATTCTTATGTCTAACTAGTTAACTAATAAATTAAGCAGTAGATTAACAACTAGGGATACTAAGGGTTGGAGATAAAATTAAAAAGAAGCGTGGATTATGATTTCCCCAAATGTTAGGAATATTTAGTGCTACATTTCCTATAATTTTACCTAAGTATTCTCTACTGATTGTGAGCACTTCAGGTATCGTAATTCTCTCCCGAGCAACTAAATAATTTATTAGATATATTCTCCTAAACTACGCTAGCTAGCATTATCTTACTATTTACTATGATCTTGCCAAGGCTTTTTTTATTTTTAAACCCATCTTTAAACTTGTCATATTGATTCCTCGTATACATTATGAGTGACATTGTTTAAAAATAACCTAATCATGTGCCCTTTCCCACGCAATATATATTATATAGCGCAGTCAATTGAGAGCTCTTCAATCAACTGAAATAAGCATGTAGTTAAACAAGTAGAGAAATTCAAAAGCCAAAATTATATTAAAATATAATAAGAATTCATCCTCCAAAGGATTCCATCAAAACTCTACATAAGAAATTAGCTACTCATAATAGTATGTGAAAACACAATTCTCAAAGTCATAACCACAATGGAAATTAGAAAGAAGAAGGGGGTAAAACGTGTGGTTCTTCCTCCTTGCTACTAGCATGTTCTTGCCTCTAAGGGTCTTGTTTTACTCCAAAGTAATGCACTTCCCTTCAAAAGGACGTTTTATGATGTATTTATATCAATTAGTATATATATGGGACGACCTTGAGCACTATTATGTCGAAAAGGAGAAGTGGAGTCACGTGCCTAGGTTTCATGCAACGCGAGACCCCTAGGCACACTCCTAGTTTTTTTTCTTCTTTTCGTCTTTCGTGTGCTGGAGGTTGGTTCCAAAGTGCCATACTTCAGTAGTTTAGATTCACTTTCTAGGTAATTTTCGTGCCTATCTTTCATGCAATGCACCAATTGTGGCACGCTCCCAGCTCTTGCCTCTCAACTTCTTTTTGCATCAAATTATCCTTTTTTTTCTAACTTCCATCCAAACTCTTTTCTACATATAATTAACATGTAATGGACATATTTTATGTTTATAATTATGTTATTATAATAACATGACCAATCGTTTTGAGCCATATTTCCTTTTTAGATACTTCACACATATATATTTATGATTGTATGACTCGTGGGATTGGTTAGTTTTGTTCCAAAAAGGTTTTTGAGTTGATTTAGACCCTTTGGTTCTTGGTTTAGAAGCCTAAGTTGGAAGTGCTAACCAAAGTTTGACTTTTGTGAAAACGAACCTAGAACGGTATATTAATGGATCCTTAGGTTCGTATCGCAATTTTGGACTGAGGCATATGATCGGAATCGAATTCATAGGTCCCTAGTGTAAGGCCCCGTAAACGTTTTTGTGCTTAAAACCTAGTAGCCCGTGGTGTCATGGTCTGAATAATGTGTTAGGAATGTGTAGAATTCTTCGCGGCGAGCTTGTGAACCGCGGTTCGGACCCTTGGTAGTGATCTAAGCTTTAAAAATCGAAAGAATAAATTTTTTCCAGAAAATGTCATTTCTGCGATCAAGAATGCGGTCGCAGATCTGCTATGCGGACCGCGTTCCTACCGCAGAGTGTAACATAATATTTTTCAAAATTGGTATTGAAAATGCGGTCCAATATGCGATGGCATAACGAAAATGCGGACCGCAAAACCATCGCATAATTTCTTAAGGATTTTTGAAGGTCAATCCTGTGGTACATTATGCGACCGCAGAACACGAATGCGGACCGCATTCTGGTCACATATCGTAACAGAACATGTGATTTTTGGGAGCAATCCTGCGGTCCATTATGCAGACCGTATGTTGATTCTGCGATTGCAGACGCGACCGCAGATTTGACTCGGCCCAGATATTTTCTAAAATATTAACCCGATCTCTTCTTCAATAAAACACCCCAAAACTTCATTTCTTTATATTTTCTTAGCAAAACAAGAGAGAGGAAAGAGAGATTCTTGAGAGAGAAACCTAACATCTTCAAGGATCATTTTCTAATCGCTTGGTCCGGAAAATCCTAGGGCAAGTGTCTTCTTCCCCAAATTCTAAAGGTAAGAACCCTAGTCATTTTTCCTTGATTTTCAGTTTTTAAAGGGAAAGAAAGATTTTCATGCATTAGCTTTTGAAAATAGAAATTTAACACTCATGCATGTTTTTTAAACTTGAAATTTAGTAAAAAGGAGTGGGTAGGAGTAAGAGTTTACAAAAGCGGAGTTGGCAACATAGGATAACTTGGGTGAACTTAAAATAGGATATTGAAGGAAGTAATTTCGACTCCAGGTATGTATGGATAACTTTGATCCTCGTGAAATCGCCCTTATGTGTACAAATTATTTGGCATGTGATAGTTATGAGAATTGTTGTGTAATTCTTTTGATTAAGTTGTTGGGTGATCGATTAGTTTAATCATGTGTGGTGTGGTATGAGATGTGAACCGAATGATGAAAAATAAAATCATAATTGGTAAATAAATTGAGGATAATAGTAGTGATGGCATACTTGGCTTCTTCTGGAAAACTAATGAAACAACTCGAATTGTCGATGAACTGTTGACATAATGGTATTGATACTCTCGGATATGGAAACATTGTAACCTTGTTATGGTACCGGCTTGAAAATTATTTGGAAAACATGAACCGATTTGTAAGTTGCTTATTGCTCTTGTTTGTGATCTTTGTGTAGTACTTTTGTTTGTTGTTTGTGATTGTTATGATTTGAAACTGTAAAGTGGGATCGGGTTACGCGCCGCAACACGAAGTAATAAGGTGTGGGTTGGGATGATAAGGGTAACAAGGGTGGCCGAGGTAATAAGGGTGAAAAGCGATCGAAATCGCCATTGAAATTGATATGAATACAATTGTGAAATCATTAATGTGAAATTGTGAAAGGAGACAGCAGGAGAGTTTACAACTTGTGGGGCACTGATTGCCCCTTTGTTTGATTTGCTTGTTCTTTCCATGTATGTTTGGTTGTTGCCTTCCTTGTTGGTCTTTAATTGTACATGGGATGAGGACTACTTGAAACAAAGTAAGTGTGGGAACGTGATTGGCTCGCTTCGTTATATCTTGATGTATCTGTTGGTTGTTTTATTGTCGTAATTTATTTGTTCACGGCTTGAGTTTACTTGGGACAAAGCTTGTCCATACATACCAGTACAATTCCAGTGTACTGACGTCCCTTTTTGCCGGGGGCGCTACATTCGTGTTATGATTGTAGGTGGATCCGTAGCAGGTACTTCAGCTTATCGGCAGTAGCACTCTCCATCTTCCACTGGCCGTTTTGGTGAGCCCCCTTCCTCTCGGGGCCTTGTGTGGCTCATGCCACTCCTATTTTGATTTCTTATTTTGATTTTGTGTAAGGTATAGCCGGAGCCTTGTTACCGGCAAGTATTGTATCATCCTTTTGTAATCTTAGAGGCTCCGTAGACAGTAAACTATGGGATCATGGTCTTATGTAAATATATGTCGGGCGTTGTAAATGGTAAACTGGTTAAGAAACTAAGTGTGTTGTTATGTTTGTTAAAAAGTGTGATTTCAATTATAAATTGGTTATTTCTTTGGTTTTTAAGTAATGAACAATACAGGGGCAATGCGTGGGTTAGAAAGGCACCCATGTCCGCTTGACTAGGGCTTCCCGGTCAGGCGCCGATCATGCCCCTTGATTTGGGGCGTGACACCTAGGTTGATTTGACTTGTTTTGCCGAAAATTAGCAATTTGAGGTTTAGAAGTTTTCCTAAGTTTGATCGTAGGTTGACTTTATGTCTATAGGGTTTAAATTTAGTTTTAGAACCTGGAATAGGTCCCTTTTGCTATTTGGAACTTGTCTACAAATTTTGGTATCATTTTAAATTGGTTTGATAGGATTCAGACGCTTGATTACAGTTCTGAAGGTTCTTGATTTTTCTTTTGAAGTTTATGCTTTTTGATGTCTGGTTCGTGATTCTAGATGTTACGTTGGTAGTTTGATCAAGAACTAGGGGAACAGGATAAGGTTGCCTTAGGAATGTTCTTGAAATAGGGTGCAACTGTCCCAATTTGGTTAGCACAAAATGCTAAGCCAATAAGGGACAACCAGCTGTCTCAGGCGGTTAAAAGATGCCTCTTTCAGGTTGAAGGGAATATTTCCTTAATTGGTTATCCATCACATGGCTCCTTTAGGCCTATAAGTAGTACCATTCTTTCATTAAAGGGCAGAGATGGATACCCTAAAAATAACTCAAACGGTTTCTGCCTTTTAAAAAGGTTTTTTGCTCGGATTGCATCTCTATTTTTTCTCTTAAAGCTTAAAAGGATTTTTATGAGAATTCTTTGTTCTCTAAGCTGAAGTAGAGCTGGTCCTTGAAGCTGTGGTTTGAATTATTGTTTTTGTTATTGTCTTCTAGTTTGATATTTCATATTGGTTGATCTTAGGATTTTCCTTTCTTTGTTGCTATACCAGGTACTTCACAAACTATAAAACTAGAGCCCTTATTCTAGGTCGATGTGCCACCAATACATTCTACCTTTGAAATCTGACTTTACCTGGGCCGCTTCTCGACCGAGATCCCTAAATGCAAAGTATAAAGTTATAATATGCTGGCTGGATGTGAAACTTCAGATCCATTCTTGTTTAACATTTTTTCTTGCTTTTCTCTCTTATGTTTTCATTCTTTCCTTTCATTTGATTAAGTTTTTATTTTATTCTATAAATTTGATGTCTATTTTGATCTAGTGAGTCCTAATGTTTAGTTGAAAGTTAGAATCGATTGGTGTTTCATGTCCGTTTGAACATGTTTTCATTGTTTGAGGACTGTACTAGTTGGGGACGGAACATATTATACCTTGGGTCCTGAATTTCTTGTGTAGAATGTTTCTGGCAAACTTTTGCTCAAAAGTATTATTCATGTAAGGATTCCATGCCTCTAGTTCCAGCTATGTATGAATACTCCCAATCTTGAATCATGTATAACCTCTTGACATGATTAGTTGTCTGAAGATCTTATTAGTTTGCTTGATAATTGTTAGAATGATTTATGTATGATTCACAAAAAATACAAAGTTTATTTGGTTAAGTAAGTTTGGAATTTAGGGTGAAATTCATGAATGGGTTGAGTCATAATTGTCATCGTTAATGTTAATTGCTGATAATCAAATGTGTTGGTTATGTTTTGAAGATTAAAAAATGAATATAAGAAGAAGGACCTGGTCCATCCTGAGAAACACAGTTCAATCATAATCATTGCACATGAAAGACACGTGAAGAAGATACATACTGAGGCGCATGCAACAAATATCTTCTTAGGATAATCGAAAAGGTTACATTGAGTTCTAAGAGGAACAGTCCTCTTGAGATAAGAGAACACAATCCTAAGTCAGGATAAGGATAAGAGTTCGTAGTAGTTAAGGGCTAAAATTGACAAAGGGATAAGCAACAGAGTCTTGATCAAACTCTAACTGCCGATCTATTTAATTAACTCAGTTGTTTTCTTTTACAGGTAATGCACATAAGCAGAAGTAAAACATATTTGAGAGCAAAAAGAATAGAGTCTATTTTGCAAGCAATATATGCGAGATACAAGTATGCACATCTGAAGCTACATGAACTAAGATAGAAGAACCAGTTTCATCATTGTGTTTATTCAAAGTCTAGTTCAATTGTAGTAGGTTTTCATATTGTACCTTTCAGCTTTTATAGAAGTAATTGTAATAGGTGCATTGACTATTCAAGTTAGAGTTAACTTGAAGGTGTCGCAACAGTTGAGACTGTGTGCCACACTGGAATTAGAGTTAATCCTTAGGTTTACAAATTGTCTTTGTAAATGCAGTTTTTGGCTCAGTGCTTTAGTGGAGTTTGGATAAATCCTACTGAGTAGTAGGTCGTGGTTTTTTCACTTTTGAGCCAGGTGTTTTCCACGTAAAAATCTCTGTGTACTTTACTTTCAACATTTATTTTTCCGCAAACTGTTGTAGTAAGAACACCTAGAAGAATCAGGTTCTTCTAGTGCAAAAATTAGGTACCACACAAATCACCCCCCTCTTGTGTGGTATTGACGTATAGAACATCAAAATGCATGAACAAATAAATTCTGTTTTGGATCTCTACTGGTCCATTAAATGTTTGGGGTCCATCTGACTAGAAAAACTGAAGTTTTATTTGGGCTTGGCAGTGGCTCATGTGAGGCAGCCAGCTTAAGCCCATTCAGAGTTTGGAGTATTATTTGTTTCGTATTATGGGGTCCAATTTTAAGCTTTACTGTATTTAGTTTCTTATCTAAATGGTCTGCTTGGTATTCATGGGCGTGGGCTTTACTGTTGATACCTAAAAAAAATTTCCTATATATTTTAATATGCAAAATACTTTCAAAACAGCTTGTATATGCATATATAAGTATGTTCCAATATTTTACTATTTTTCCTTAATATTCATAGATTTTTAAATCAATTTATTGCTTTATTTTTATCAGGAAAAACCCAATAATTACTCCAAAAAATATCATTTTGATTATTTATTTATTGGATTCTCATAACTGTACTAAAATATAGCTAACATAATTTTCGCACATTTTTGTAAATTTGCTTAGTATTTTTAAAGCTAAATTGCATATATTGCAATATTAGCTTCTTTTAAGAATTAATCGTGTTTGTATTTATAAAATTAACTCCAATATTTTTAATTTAATAATTATATATTATTAATCATTTTAGTATTTTTAATATAATCCCAAAAAATTATTTTACTATTTTTTATAAAATAAGGGTAAAATGGCTATTTAAATATTAGCCCATTTTAATTTTCATTTTAATTTTGGCCTGATTTGGCACCCAGTTGAACCCAATCCTAAAATCCAATTACCTATCCCAAATCTTAAACTACCCAACCTATGACCCTTTAAAAAATGACCCTCCCGGATCCATATTCAACCCAGGTCGTTGATTGCAATGATCAACGACCACTATTTAACCTTCCCCTTTTTAATTTTCCACTACCCCCAAACCCTAGTAATTTTGCACCTGCAACCGCCCTTGAATTCCCCCTTCTCCCAATTCTCTCTCAAGCTCGCTTTGAAACCCTAGGCGCCTCTCTCCACTTCCACCCTAAAATCGCCTGAATCCACGGCTTCCAAAGCCATTAAAGGCATGTAAGTGCCTCCTACGACTCCTACATGCCTAGTTACTATGGTTTTGAGGTTAGACCTTGAAGAAACTTGGCCCAGACTTTGTTTTATTCGAGTTCTATGGCTGTCTTCGACCTTGCTCCGACCAGCCATGGCTGTTTAAGCCTGATCTTGACTTGTCCTGCTTAGACCAATGACTTTCCAAGCCTTTCACACCATCTGGATTCTTCTGAAACCCTAGCCTTCACAGTTTAAATTGGTGACACCGCTTACAAAAATCTGCGTACGCCACTGTTCACTACCACTAGCACGTTTATATTCTTCTAAGAATGAATATGTATTCATAAGTCACATGTTGTCACATTCAAATAAAAAATGGACCATAATCATCTATATGTGCTTTACAGAATCTCATGTCAAATCGGTGACAACTATTACTTTCACAAAGTGAAGAATTATTTTGAGAATTTTTATTATTCTCATTACCACAATGAGACGATTATAATTTCGTCTATTGTCACGTCCACATCCATTGATACCTTTATAGTAATAATGGTTTCTTCTTTCGGACGTATCATATATTGCTATCACATTCTTTTAAGGGAATGAGAATGAAGTAAATTCAATGGGACAGATTTTCACTTCCTTGCCCACAATCATACATGAATTTGATCATGGCAAGATAAGAAATTTTGCCGTTTCGAATGGTTATAATTTATTACAAACTCTATTCGAGTTATAATCAAAGTTTCTTGTCTTTGTTTGTATTTAAAATCAAATTATAGAATTCAAGAATTTAAAAGTGAGAAATAAAGTAAAATACTTACCTTAAATCCATAATTTAATCATGAAGGAAGTTCATGAAACAATTAACAATCATTATGCTCAATTCCAAAGCTTCTACTCAATTGGTTAGAGTCTCTCGTGCTGATAACGTGTTATGAAACAATAAAAGAAGAAAAAGAGTATTGTAGAGAAAAGTAGGAGACATAATTCTTATTGATTTTTGGATGAATTACAATGTAATAGAATCCTTTATTTATAAAGAAATAGTGAGTTAGTCACCAAGTAATACACCCTAGAATCTCTCTAAATATAGATATTCACCATAAATAAAATATTATATACTCCCTCCGGTCCAAAATAAGTAATTTTTTGGCCTTTTTTTGTGGTCCAAAATAAGTGTTTTTTTCGGATTTCAAGAATGACTTAATGATGTTTTTCCTACATTGTCCTTGGAGTAAATAGTATTGGAATATGAGTTTATGTGAGATAATAAGGTTAAAATTGTCAATTCTATTGCTAATTAATGCTAAAAGGTGACTTGTTAATTAATGGTCAATTCTGTTGCTAAATCACTTATTTTGGACCGAAGGGAGTATAACAAATGAGTATCAATTTTCATATCAGGATTATTTTTCTGATTATGCTACCAAGTTAAAAGTATCAGAATTAAATACTGTAGATAAGATCAGTCCATCATTATTTATTATTACTAGAAAATAGAAATAATACTCCTATTAGCTAGTATATTATTAAGTGAAGTGCACATTTTCTGAATGCGAACATTTAAAACGTTTTCAGACATTTAAAGCCTCGAATGTGGAGGCAACTAGTGTATGTGGAGTAGTATAAATCAAAGATCCCACATTTTCATAGTCACCATCAGAAATCCCCATTTCACCACTTTGTCGTTTCTTGTCCTCACTTTTATCTCTTTCACTTGGCAACTTGCTACGTCGGTGCTGTGCTCTTGTAGAAATGCAGTCGTTACCTATCTCACACCGGTTGTTTCCGGCCACCCACCGGAAAGTTCTGCCAGTCGCCGTCATTTCATGCCGGAGCTCAACTTCTGCACTTTCGCTTCGTGTCCGTACACTACAATGCCGCTGTCTTCACTCTTCATCTCTAGGTACCCTCACTCTCTCAAGTAATAATGTTTCTACTTTTTTTGAATAAAAAAAGAAGTAAAATGGCCTGTACTGATGTTGTTTTAAAATTCATAAGAATCATATTTCAAGTTGAGTTTTACGAATGTTTTGTTCTTCAATTTATTTATTTTTGAATTTGGAAGAGCATTTCTTATTGCTTTGGAGCTGCGCTGCTTTGCTACATACGATATGTTTATGTGTCTGAGAAATTTTTGTTTTCCTTTTTTTTTTTTTCAGTTATGGATGAGGAGAGGTTCATCGAAGCTTCTAAAAGCGGAAACTTGATTCCGTTGCACAAAACCATTTTTTCTGATCATTTAACTCCGGTGCTGGCTTACCGGTGTTTGGTGAAAGAAGACGATCGTGAAGCTCCAAGCTTTCTCTTTGAGTCCGTTGAACCTGGTTTTCGGGATTCTAGTGTTGTAAGTTGATTTAAAAATTTGACTTTAATTTTTACCGCTTCTTATTTACTTACCTTTTGTTATTGATTCGATAATTATAATGATGAAAAACGTCATAGTTGGTTTTAATTTCTTAGGGTCGCTACAGCGTGGTGGGGGCTCAACCATCTATCGAAATCGTGGCTAAGGAACACAATGTGACTATATTGGACCACCACACTGGAAAATTGACCCAGAAGAGTGTCCAAGACCCCATGACGATTCCGAGGAGTATTTCTGAGGAATGGAAGCCCATACTCGTTGATGAACTTCCTCATACCTTTTGTGGTGAGGATTTTGTTTTCATTAATTGCGGTATAAGTTTTTTGGATGTGAGGAACTGTTTGTTTTCCTACTTTCGAGAAGGAATAATAACTGTAGGGCTCTTAATTAACAGCTAGATTTCACTTGATGCACAAATATGCTTATTATAGTGATTTGTGTTCAAAGTTAGTTTTGGTTTTTAGTCAACTAGTGAACTTTCTGACTATGAGGTGCGCGAAAACATTAAAAGCTGCAATTCCTGCTGGTTTTTTGTAGAACTATAATTTATGTCAACAATGCGTAAGTTGCTCACGGTTTATGCAATAAATAGCAGCAACAACAACAACCCAGTATATTCCCACTGCAATAAATAGCATTAAACTTTTATGTTGGTTGTATGTTGAAGGGAAAATTAGGTTGTAATGATGAAAGTATTTGAGGCATGGATTCAAGGGCAACTACCGCTAGCTCTCCATTTATTTAGAAACAGTGGCTAAGGTGTTAAATTTATGGGCTTTTCTTGTCTGGAAGCGATTCTTGATGCTAGATTCCATTTTGATCCAAATCAGGAAGTTTGGATATTGATGATTAACAGCTATGGTTAAATTACGTAACACCCCCCCCCCCCCAAACCCACCCACCATCCCCCAACCACAAAAAAAAAGATTGTTATGGTTAAATGCAATTCCTGTACCATTCCAGACACAAACTTAAGTGACGAGAGCTCTATGTCACTTGTAATATGGTGGTATAACCATCTGTCTTTTGGATGTTTAATGTCACTGATTACATGTATTTCTATGTGCATGTTCAAGAAGATCATCAGAGCATTCCTTAATTTAGAAATCTGCCTTTCCTGCTTGTTTTTGTTTTTATACGAGATCACAAGCTTGTCATGTTCTAAAAATCTAAAGCATAATTAATGCGGGTCATGTCGTGATAGTCATAAATATTTCCACATGGCTTGTCAATGTGTGAGATTTGGGGATATAAAATTTGTTGTAGTAGTTAAATAGTAAAGTTAGATATGTGTGACATCTATGCAGAAAAAACGTTGCACTTCTGGATATGTTCTCTAACAGTATCCATAAATCAACTTCCCAGTTCTCAACCATCTCCAATAATTTTAAATGAACTGTTTCTGTTTGGAAGTTCCATATTATTATTGGTCACTCCATTCTGTTCCATCTCATTACAGTCTCGTTGATGTCATTTTGCATCAGTCTTCAGTTGTCCTTGATAATTTATGAAATATTTGAGAAGGCTACTACCCCTTGAGCTCCATACACATCTGCTGGTATGATATCTTGGTAATCATAAGGAGGATTATTTCTAATGAACGTAAGGCTTAAGTTGGTATTAAATATGAGATGGGAAATATACTTTTTTGATATGGAGAGATGATATTTATTCCTGTTCTCTAGGATTTATTTATTGGAACAGTGGATGTCTGCAAGGAGGGAATATCGGTATAGTTCTTAATTTGCACGAGTTGCATATTCTTTTTCAGGGTTTGCATATTACTCCTAATTCCTAAAGTAAGAGAAGAATAATTATGATGGATAAAAGACTCATTTACGTTTTCCAATCTGCACCTGTACTCTATTGATGCTATCATATACAATTCCTCAGAATCATATTCTTCTCAGAAGGATATTATATGTGGTGATGTAAGGTGACCGGCATCATAATAAGTACACATAATACTGCCATTTATTGTATGTACTGCATTTTTAATAATGTCTTTGACAAGAAATATTAATTCATTGTTCCTGTTATCATTGCTAACAGGTGGATGGGTTGGTTATTTCTCATATGACACAGTTCGGTATGTAGAGAACAGGAAGTTACCATTCCTAAGGGCTCCAGAGGATGACCGGAACCTTGCAGATATTCAACTAGGACTATACGAAGATGTCGTTGTGTTTGATCATGTTGAGAAGGTATTTTCATTCAAATAATGGTTGGAAGAGCTCTTGAGTGTTACTTATGAATGGTCTCTTATTCTTTTGCCCATTTTAGTTCTTATCCAGCCTTTTCAAAGTCAGGCTAACATCCGACGTTGTTGATTTACTTGCCGCATATAAGAATCAACTTTTACAGGATGAATGCTTGTGTTAAAGTTGAACCACATGTATGATTAACTACTTTTCCACTTAGGATATAATACAAAAACAAGCAATTTAAGCATTATGAATGAACACATACCTCTGTTTTCCTTTATTATGCACATGTAGAACATTTTCAGCAATTAATGACACATTTTATAGTTTTTCATATTCTGGAATCACCAATTTGCAGTAGATTGCTTTTCTTCCTCTCCTTCTTTGTTACTGTTTCCATGGTGCTTAGGAATTAATACTGTCAACTTTTCGTTCCTGCAGAAAGCACATGTGATTCACTGGGTGCAGTTGGATCAGTATTCATCTCTTCCAGAGGCATATCTTGATGGGAGGAAACGCTTAGAAATATTAGTATCCAGAGTACAAGGAATTGAGTCGTAAGTCCTTTCTTGTTTTTCTTTTTGCATCAAACCTAGCAATCCAGCAATATTATTTACATATCGACATCTAAGCTTATTTTTATTCTTTAGTCCAAGGTTATCTCCCGGTTCTGTGGATTTCTGTACTCACACATTTGGACCTTCATTAACCAAGGGAAACATGACAAGTGAGGAGTACAAGAATGCTGTCTTACAAGCAAAGGAGCACATTGCTGCAGGAGACATATTTCAAATTGTTTTAAGTCAACGCTTTGAGAGAAGAACATTTGCTGACCCATTTGAAGTCTACAGAGCATTAAGAATTGTGAATCCAAGCCCATACATGACTTACATACAAGTCGGTTCTTTTCTTTCACTGTGAGTAAATATCTGATCTCGGTTGCCTGCTGCAGTTGACGTACTATGTTATCTTTTCTATATCAGGCCAGAGGCTGTATTTTAGTTGCATCGAGCCCGGAAATTCTGACACGTGTGAAGAAGGTAAGAGTGATGATCTTGTTCTTCTCAAACATTTAACCTTACATTTAGTTTGGGCATTGCTGCTTTTCTTACAGAATATTGGAACCAGGGTCCATAGTGTCTCCCTTGTTTTCTGTTCACACATTTTAATTCCTTCATAGTCTTTGAGAGTTTGTAATGTTTATATACATCATTTGTTCCAATGACAGAGAAGAATTGTTAATCGACCATTGGCTGGGACAAGCAGAAGAGGGAAGACACCTGATGAGGATGTGATGTTGGAAATGCAGATGTTAAAAGATGAGAAACAATGCGCAGAGCACATCATGCTGGTTGATTTAGGACGGAATGATGTGGGAAAGGTTTATTACTGACCATTCCAGCATTTTTGCATCACCAAGAGCTTTAATATATCTGGTTCAATGAGTGGCAGATAGCGTTGTTTGGTAGAAAATCAGAAATGGAAATACTAAAAATATTAACTGCTTCCTTTTTCCGCCCATCTTTTTCGTGAAATGCTAACATAGAGGGTGTCATTCAGCAGCATGAATCATCTACTTCTGCTACACTCTTTAACATTCTAGCCATATAAAATGCAATGTCCCCCTTATTCTTTCCTGTTAGTTGTTACCTCTCTGCTATCACAGTGTGAGTATCTTCTGTTCCACAATATACTTCAGGTAGAGCCCTTTTCAACTGTGATATAACCCCTCGACGTTGGTTGTTTCATGTAAATACAAAAAATGAACTTGGGTGCCTCTTTTCTTGTTTCCTGAATATGTTTAGACTTGCACTTGAAAAATACATTGGTCACCCAAATATTTCCTTTTTTTGCTATAGGTGTCAAAACCTGGTTCTGTGAATGTTGAAAAGCTCATGAGCGTCGAGCGGTATTCCCATGTGATGCACATAAGTTCCACGGTGAGTCCATATTTGGTTTCGTCCGAGGTCATACTGGAATCTATATTGCCTTTTGATGTTCTTGTTTGACTCTAATTTTCCTTTACATTCTACTCATTCCCAATAATGCAAATAACATGGACAAAAGAGACCCAAAAAGAAAAGAAATTCCGAATTGATGATACTTTGATGGTTCATATGTGACTATCTCTTATGTTGTAGCTACTGCATGTGTGTCAAATACATTGCCTGTGCATTGGTGCCTGTCTGCATGCATCTCATATTTTTTATGACAGTGATATCTGAGCGAACTTGTGCGCACTCGACTATTCCACTGAGTACCTGCTACTTCGTATCAGTACAAGTAGTAGGTAACTCTGCTCCCAAGGCTTAGGCAGGTAGGAAGAAAACACCTAGTATTTTTTGCATCCACTGGAATTTGAACCTGAAAAATGAGGGTTCTCCTCCAACTTAAGTAACCCCCCCCCCCCCGGATGCCATGCATCTCATATATGCTGTTGAAACAAAGTAAACAAGCTCAAACATAACACAAGATAAGTAGAAGTGGACTCTAAATTCACACATAGCTTCAGAACTTTGCATATATAAAGGATCAACTAGAGGCAATAGTGAACAAATACTCCATGTCAACAAAGGTAAAAAATGTGTTGAATATTCTTTTTTTAATCAAGAAAATATGCAGTGGATTACATCTCCCAAAAATGATCTTTGGTTGTTCCATGTGAGGCAACATCTGACTTCCTACTACTTGGAGTACCTGGATGACATTTATGAGCATGACTACTTACAGGAATCACATAATGTCATATTTTCTGCACCACAGGTCTCTGGAGAGTTGCTTGATCATTTAACCTGTTGGGATGCACTACGTGCTGCATTGCCTGTTGGGACCGTCAGTGGAGCACCAAAGGTTAAACTCTTGACTTTGAATTCGCTGGTCTTTCATCGTTGATGGAATTTTAGTTTCAAGTTATTACCTTCTCTTAACAAACATGGGAATATAGAGGCGACGTTACATTCTACACTGATACTTGCTTAAAGTGAAGCTGATCTATATCTGTTTGTCCTACTACGAGGACCAGAGGAAGAGTTCCACTGATTTCCAATTTGCCAGCAAATCAACATGATTTTGAAAGACGAAAATCCAATTTCATTTTCTAGATTTAACTAACAAATTTGTACACACGAGAAAGATTTCAAGCCCTGCTCTTTGTTCATGTATCGTGCTATGATCCAGGTAAAGGCCATGGAGTTGATTGATCAACTAGAAGTAAATCGGAGAGGGCCTTACAGTGGTGGGTTTGGAGGCATTTCCTTTTCAGGTGATATGGACATTGCACTAGCTCTAAGGACGATGGTATTCCTCAATGGAGCTCGTTACGACACAATGTATTCATATACAGATGCCAGCAAGCGTCAGGAATGGGTTGCTCATCTCCAATCTGGGGCTGGAATTGTGGCTGATAGTAATCCTGACGAGGAACAGATAGAATGTGAGAATAAAGTAGCCGGTCTGTGCCGAGCCATTGACGTGGCCGAGTCAGCTTTTGTAAAGGGAAGACACAAACCATCAGTCAAGATAAATGGTTCTGTGCCAAATCTATTTTCAAGGGTACAACATTAAACATCTGGTATGTCGAAGGAGAGAATACATGAGAACAGAAACTAGCGAATATGAAGATGTGCATATAAATATTCTAAAGTGGCTTTCTTGTTCAGTTTAATGTTTTAGTGGATTGAGACTGTAGTTGCAGAAGACAGTTGTTTAGAATGACCTTCATTTTGGTGTTCCTTAAGCTGAAGGGAGAATGCACATATATAGCAAATTGATAAAATGTTCAATCCTTGTATGCGGGTGAGAATCAATGCCATCAGCAATTTGGAAAAGCTCCTTGCGACGCTGAGAACATTTAGCACTTCCTTGTCTTTTCAAACTGAAACACTGTTCCAAATTTTAAGGAACGTACATTCAGCTGACTTCCTTTATACATTAATTAATACTGTAATTTAGTTCTGTGCATGTGTGAGTTAAGGAACCAGAACCAGACTACCTTAGAGAAATTATGGTATGAAACCTGAAAAGATATGTTTTTGTTTTTTGAAAATCGCATGTCGGAATACTTGTGTGTGATGAAAATTGTTGATCTACAGAAGTAAAGATACAATAACAAATTTCTATCTTTGTTATGTGTAAAATATTTTGAAATTTTATAATTGTACTATCGGGTTGGTTTTGTTTCGGTTTGACTTCTTTCAGTTAAAATCAAATCAAACTAATTATGGTCGTTTTTGTTCTTTCAATACCAAATTAGACCAAACCACAATTGAGTTTTTTTTTTTTACTCGAATTATCGGTTTGATGTGGTTTATTGATTTCTTTGTACACCCCTTGATTTTGGTAAGATACTTGATCACGCCCAACTATGCTTTATAAAAAGGACTAAGCGGTTGCTGCAAATATATTCCGGTTAACAAGTCTGGAGTTGAATCCCACATGGAATTAACCTATCAATCACAACTATTGTACTTACATAAATTCACGTATCCAATCTTCAGAGATATTTGAGTAACAATTTGGGTGTTTATTAACTAAATATTATTTAATAAAAATGTAGTAAATTATGACTAGCTATAAACAGATTGTAAGCAAGAATGAGAATGGTCTAAGGTATAATTTCCCCTCATGTCGGAATCGTTTTCGCTATGTTTGCTATAAATTTGCCTAAGTCTTCTCTATCGATCATGATCACTCTGACTGTCGTAACTCTTTCCCGAGTAGTTACAATAATATACAAGACATATTCTCCCGAATTACGCTAGCTCGCCTTAGTTACAACTCACTTAGATCGCACCCAAGGTTTCGTTATCTCTAAACCCATATTTAATCCCTTCATTTTGATCCCTCGCATATGTTAGGAGTGTTGGGCACATGCCCACGTTGTCCAACCAAAGGCCCAATGGCCTAATCCTATTCTCTTTTGGTTTCCAATCCTATTTGGAATTTGATTCAGTTTATTCCTATTTTGAGTAGGTTTTGGCTTTAAGAGAAAGCACAACTCATGATCTATGGAGAATTATTCTATGCTCATTGATACAAGTATTTGAAAGACTTAAGCACATAAGAGTGAGTTTTGAGAGAGCTTTCATCAAGAGAAAACAGAGAAGAAAAGTAATTGTTTTGCTACAGATTTTTATTCTGACAAACCAACTTCAAATCACAATCTCCGATTGGTTAACCGTTGGATCGGGCTAAAATTTTGACTGAGTGTTCATAACATCATGGTCTGGGATTGTAACAGTGGAGATCGGATTTGGAGGCTCGTAGCATCTGATTTCGAGCCTCAAACAACAACTTTATTTTGTGGATTATACTCTTTCTTCAATTGATTAGTTGTTGCTCTTGTTGCTATTGTTGCTCCGTGTTTGTCCCTTGTTGTGTAGCCAATTTGGAGAAATTTTGTAACTCTCTTATTTTTATAGAGGAGATTTTTGGACCTTTGTAATCCTGTGATTTTTACCTTCTATTTGAAGGGTTTTCCACATTACAATTTGGTGTTTTTTATCTTCTTTATTTTCGGGTTTGCCTCTTCCTCGATATAACGGTGGTATCAGAGCCCTGGTTATTTATCCGGGTTATTAAGGAATGGAGTCAAATATGAGTAAGATGATTAGAAATTATAATATTTGGAGAAGCAATATGAAAGGCTTGTTGTTCGTGAAGAAGATGCATCTACCCATTTTTTCAGCTCATAAACCTGAGAGTATATCCGGTGAAGATTGGGCTTTCGAGAACCAACAAGTATGTAAATATATACGACAATGGGTTGATAATGTTCGCAATCATATTGTGAACAAGATACATGCGAGATTATTATGAGAAAAGCTAGAGACTCTTTATGCTTCAAAAACCGGGAACAACAAATTGCTTCTGGTAAAACAATTGATGACCTTTAAATACAAGGAAGGCAGCCTGATCCTTGATCACATAAATAATTTTCAGGGTATCCTTGATCAGCTATCTGGAATGGGGGTTAATTTTGATGATGAGATACAAGGACTTTGGCTGCTTAATACTCTGCCAGACTCTTGGGAAACTCTTCGTGTTTCTTTGACAAATTCAGCTCCTGGAGGTAAGGTGACCATGGAATATTGCAAGAGTGGTGTTTTGAACGAGGAAGTAAGGATAAAATCTCAGGTTTTATCCTCACAAGCAGATATCTTGGTTACAGAAGACCGGGAGAGAGATATAACAAGAGGCTCAAGGAATAGAGGTAAAAGTAGAAGTAAGTCAAGGTCCAAATACTATAATGTTACATGCAAGCACTGTGGCAAGAAAGGACACATCAAATGTTTTTGCCGCAAGTTGAATCAAGACACTAGAGAAGGAAAGAAAGTTGAAAATAACGAGAACAATGTTGTCGCTATTGTTTGAGATGACCTTCTTATTGCTTATGATGAAAACGTCATCAATTTGGTATCCCATGAGACTAGCTGGATAGTAGATTCTGGAGCTACCTCACATGTCATACCAAGAAAAGATTTTTTCTCATCTTATACTACTATTGATTCTAGAGTGTTAAAGATGGGCAATGCTAGTGAAGTTTAGGTGTTTGGTGTTGGTACAATTTGTTTGGAAATTAATAATGGTTTAACGTTAGTTCTTCAAGATGTGAAGCATGCTCCACACTTTCCTTTCAATTTGATCTTCACATGAAGATTAGTCGATGAAGGTTACCATAATGCTCTCTTAATGGCCAATGGAAGCTTACTAAGGGCTCGTTAGTAGTGGCTCGTGGAATCAAGTCTGGTCAATAATATGTGACACAAGACTCTATTCTTAATGACTCAATAAATTTGGTGTAAAGTAATAGTTTGTCAGAATTGTGGCATCGAAGATTGATTCATATGAGTGAGAGAGGCATTGCGTGTTTGGCTACGAAAAGTTTTCTTTCTAGAGTAAAACAAGCAAAGCTGCAAAGGTGCATACATTGTTTAGCTGGAAAACAGAAAAGGGCTTCCTTTCATAGCCATCTTCCCTCAAGAAAGCCCGATTTATTAGAGCTAGTACACTCTGATTTGTGTGGTCCTTTTAAAGTAAAGTCAAAAGGTGGTGCACTTTACGTTGTGACCTTCATTAATGATCATTCTCGTAAGCTCTGGGTATATCCTTTGAAATCTAAAGATCAAGCACTTGGCGTGTTTAAGGAATTTCAGTCCTTAGCTGAGAGACAGACGAGGAAGAAATTAAAATGTATTCGCACTAACAATGGTGGTGAATATTATGGTCCCTTTGATAACTATTGCAAAGAATATGAATTTGTCATCAGAAATTCCGCCCAAGATGCCTCAATTGAACGGTTTGGCAGAGAGGATGAATAGAACTCTAGTTGAGAGAGTTAGATGCTTATTTTTAGAGGCTAAACTTCAAATACATTTTGGGTGGAAGCAATTAACATTGTTGCCTATGTTATCAATTTGTCTCTTGCTGTTGCTTTGGATAGTGATGTCCCAGATAGAGTTTGGTTTGCCAAAGATGTTTCTTATGATCACCTGAGAGTTTTTGGGTATAAAGCTTGTGTGCATATTCCTAAAGATGAGAGATCGAAGCTGAATGTCAAAACTAAGCAGTGCATCTTTATCGGTTATGGTCAAGATGGGTTTGGGTATCATTTTTATGATCCAGTTGATAATAAACTTATTAGAAGTCGTGATGCAATATTCTCTGAAGACCAAACTATTGAACATATTGACAAAGCTGAGAAATAGATTCTCAGAGTAATGAGAGCTTAGTTGATATTGATCATGTTTCAATTGCTAAGACACCTATTGCACATGAAGGAACCCAAGACAATGATGAAGATAGTGATCAAGATCAAAATTATCATCATGGTGTAGATGTTATGGATGCTCCAGTTGATGAAGTTCTGGTTGATCAGCAACCAATTCTTGCACATGTAACTACTTCAAATGCTCCTGAAACCTCTCTTAGAAGATCTACAACGAAGAAGCAAAAATCCATGCGTTATCCTCCTGATGAGTATGTAGTTTTAACTGACATTGGAGAACCTGAAAATTATGATGAAGCCATGCAAGATAAACACAAAGATCATTGGATCAAAGCGATGGAAGATGAGATGAAGTCACTCCATGAGCATGGAACATATGAGTTAGTGAAATTGCCGAAAGGTAAGAGAAATTTATCTAATAAATGGATATTCAGAATAAAGCAAGATAACCATACCTCTACGCCTAGATACAAGGCCAGGTTAGTTGTTAAAGGTTTTGGCCAGAAGAAGGGAGTTGATTTTGATGAAATTTTCTCCCGTATTGCGAAGATGTCTTCTATTCGTGTGGTTCTAGGCTTAGTCGCAAGTCTAGATTTAGAGGTTGAGCATATGGATATCAAGACTGGTTTTCTTCATGGTGATTTAGACGAGGAGATTTATATGGAGCAAGCTGAAGGTTTTGTAACTAAGGGAAAAGAAAATTATCTCTGTAAATTGAAAACAAGCCTATATGGATTGAAATAAGCTCCAATGCAATGATATTTGAAGTTTGAATCTGTCATTGAAGAACAAGGGTACAAGAAAACTTCATCAGACCACCGTGTATTCTTCCATAAGTTCTCTGATGATTTTATTATTTTATTACTTTATGTGGATGACATGCTTATTGTTAGAAAGAATAAATTCAGAATTGCAGTCCTTATGAAGCAGTTGAGCAAATCATTTACGATGAAGGACTTGGGGCCAACAAAGAAAATCTTGGGCATTCAAATCCACTGACACAGAGATAGAAATGAGTTATTTCTGTCCCAAAAGCAATACATTGAGAATGTGCTCAAGAGGTTCAATATGACAGATGCAAAAGTGATTAGTACTCCTCTTGCTAAACACTTCAAATTGAGTATTAGTCAAAGTCCATCTACTGGTGAAGAGAAAAATGAGATGTCTCGTATTCCTTACTCTTCTCCCCTTGGTAGCTTGATGTATGTTATGGTTTGCACTAGGCCAGATATTTCACATGTCGTTGGCACTATTAGCAGATTCATTTCCAATCCTTGAAAAAAAATATTGGGATGCAGTAAAATGGATATTAAGGTATTTAAAAGGTACTGCATATTTGAAGTTGTGCTTTGGCAATGGAAAGCCTGAACTTGTTTCTAACACAGACTCTGATTTAGGAGGAAATCTTTACAATTCAAGATCCACTTTCGGTTATTTGATCACTTTTGCAGGGAGAGCTGTTTCTTGGCCATCTAGACTACAGAAGTGCATAGATCTATCCACCACAGAAGCCGAATAAATTACTGTCACAGAAAGTGCGAAAGAACTATTATGGATGAAGGATTTTATTGATGATCTTGGATTTGAGCAACCAAGGTACATCTTATTTTGGGATAATTAGAGTGCTATCTGTCTCACCAAGCATTCCACTTTTCATTCTAAGACCAAACATATAAATAGAAAGTATCATTGGATAAGAATGACCGTGGAAGATAAACGATTTAAGGTTGAGAAGATACACACTGATGAAAATCCTTCGGATATGTATAAAGATGGTGGTTGCAGATAAACATGAATTTTGTAGAAAATTGGCAGGCATGAAACATGTCAATAGTTTCTCTACTTGAAGACACATTTCGCCCTTGGTTGGAGGGGAATTTTGTTGGGTACATGCCCATGTTGTCCATCCAAAGGTCCAATGGCCTAATCCTATTTTCTTTTGGTTTCCAATCCAATATGGAATCGGATTCAATTTATTCCTATTTTGAGTAGGTTTTGGCTTTAAGAGAAAGCACCACTCATGATCCATAAATAGGCAACCTTGAAAAATTATTTTATGCTCATTGATACAAGTCTTTGAAAGACTTAAGCACAAAAGAGTGGGTTTTGAGAGAGCTTTCATCAAGAGAGAAGAGAGAAGAAAATTATTTGTTTTGCTGCAGATATTTATTCCGACCAGCCAACTTCAAATTATAATTTTCGATTCGCTAACCGTTGGATCGGGATAAAATTTTGACTGAATATTTTTAATATCTTGATCGTAGATTTGAACGGTGGAGATTGTATATAAAGACTCGTAGCATCCGATTTTGAGCGTCGAACAGCAGCTTTATTTTGTGGATTATACTCTTTCTTCAATTGATTAATTGTTGCTCGTATTGCTATTATTGCTCCATATTTGGCCCTTGTTGTGTAGCCAATTTGGAGAACTTTTGTAACACCTTTACTGTTATAGTAGATTTTTCTGGATCTTCATGATCCCATGATTTTACCTTCGATTTGAAGGATTTTCCACGTTAAAATTTGGTGTTCTTTATCTTATTTATTTTCGGGTTTGCCTCTTCCTCGACATAACAAGGAGTGGTGTTGTTTAACAACTATATAAATATACACTCTCTCCCGAGTAATGCATACTAAATAGGCACAGCCGATTGGAGGCCCTTCAATCAACAACAATTACAATATAGTTGAACAAATAGGGCAAATCTATATTAACATAACGTGGAATTCATCTTTCAAGAGGTTCTATCAAAATCCTAGATTAGAAGTTTAGCTATGCATAATCGTTTTCACAATTATAATGATATAATTGATTCTCCATGATAAAAAAAAAAAGAAGAAGAAGAAGAAGAAGAAGAAGAAGAAGAAAGGTAAAAACTCTATGCCGAACCTTCCACCTTGCTTCTGGCTTGTTCTTGCCTGCAAAAATCTCGATACCTTCTCTTTGGGCGACCTAGGCTTCTTATTAAGGAGAGTTGCCCCCGAACAAACGATTTACCCCTAAAAATAATGTTTCTCGAAGTGAGTGCGACCGCGCATATTGCACTCTATTCTGCCTGACGAGTGTGGCTTAAGGGCTGTCGCGCGCTCATGGAGTTTAGCTTTTTTATTTTTTATTTTTTTCCTTCTTCTTTCACGCGCATTCACCTTCGATTGGCTTTCCTTGCTATAAATTAGCTTCCAACATTGTTCAATATCCTCATAATCAAGACTTGCTCCTGCAAAGCAAAAAAATTCATAATTAGAGCCATTTGTTGTTATTTAACCTTCTAGTTGGAGCGTAAATGGTCGATAAGCTACGTGAATATAGCCTATTGTTAATACTTCCAAAATGTGGTAAGCAAATCTCATCTCCTTTAAATTCTGGATATGCGTCCTTATTCAAAGTTTCATAGTCATTTTTCTCATTCTTCTTCTGTTTTGTTAAGAAGTAATGACTTGTAATTTGGAGAGTATAAAGCAATATTTGGATGAGATCATGTGAATTATTGTAGTGACAGTGAGTAGATAACCATTACCTCTCCAGGGCGGCTCACTAAATATGGAGGCCTAAAGCAAAATTTCAGCAAGAGATCTTATTTTTTATATATATAAAAAAAATTCATATGTAATTTTAAATTCTATATTTATAAGTTTTCTTATGCAAAGTTATTAATGAATTTATCTAATCCATTTAATTTCTCTTGAGATATACCTTCTAATTATGGTTTTTATTATTTGCTAAAATTTTATCAACGGCACGTTGTGGGATTATATTAAAGTTTCAACCTTTTTTTTTTAATTACGAATAATAATCGACTTCTTTCTCAATTTGTGGTCTAAAAAATAATTCTTAATATATAAAAAGATCTTAATTTATGATCAATAATCTAATCTTACTTTTTTACAATGAAAATCTTTAATTTCTCATTTAAAATATTAAATATTCTTCTAAATATATATTAATATATAACATATTAGGAAAATTTGAGGCCCCAAAAATTATGAGGCCCAAAGCAGTTGCTTTAGCAGCTTTACCCTTGGTCCGGCATGTACCCCTCTAAAATGTTTCGTTGGCAGGACATCCACGTAGCTTAGTCATATTATATTGAGAATTTTTCATAAAAAGCATTCATTAAGACCTAATTAGCAATAAATAGAAACCATTTCTTATATTACATGATATAGGAATATTTTACGATATTCTATAATGTATTTAGTGTATTAAACAAGTTGTATTTAATGATACAACATAAAGATTCGCCGCAGAAACAGGGATTGCTATAAATCCCAATCTGTATTTAAGTGTATTAATATGTATTAAGCGTGAAAATAGTAACGGGTAAGCGCAAATCTGGGGAAGATGAATAAGATATAAACGGAAGGAAATCAAAAAAAATTTGATTTCCATTATTTTAGTTAACTAACTTAAATATACGAAATCCATAGGTATTCTTCTCTATATTGAGCCAATTTATCGACAAAAAAACAGAGGAATACAAATCTAAACACCGTATATTGAGTATTCATCAGTCGTAGGCTACAATTTCAGAAAATACACTACTAATATATGTTATATAAAACAGATATAAGTTCATTTATGTAAGATAAATACAGTTGAATACATATGCATACTATTATAAATTCTACTGGAATAACAATACTAATTGAAAAAACATTAGATATGCATACTGTGAATAAACAAAATACAGTAAACATAAATTAATAAAAAATACACACAAATACATATGAATACAATCCCATAAATAGAACATAATAAAATCTGACGGGAGTTATAGTGGTGAGAGAAAAATAAGGCTTAAATATAGGAAATCATTAAATTTAGATTTTTTGCTACAAAATTAGAAAAGGTTATTATATTATGTAAAATTTTGAAAAGGTATTTATATGTTATAATTAGGTCTTAACATATTCTATAGGTGGTAAAATTTCCAAAAAAAAAAACCATCTTTTAGTGTTAATTGGCAATTTATAGATACCCTTTGAATAAAAATGAATACATACAGGAGGAATGTGAATATAGTTGACAACTTACTGGAATATTTAACAAATAAAAACAAAATTAATTAATAATTTTAATTACAACTAAAAATTACTGGAAAATTTGAATAAGCTCTCAGCAATCAAAATAACCAAGAATACATATAGATATTTTGAGGAAGGAGAATACATTATACCAAAAAGTACCCAAATACAATAAAATACATACAAATACAATATGATACATGAAATTTTTTTTGAATACATACAGGAGAAATACATTGAATACATATGAATACATACAGGAGGAATCTGAATATAATCGAAAACTTAACGGAATTTTTAACAATTAAAAACAAAATTAAGTAAATATTTTAATTACAACTAAATATTACTTGAAAATCAACCCACAACTCACATCAATCAAAATACATAAGAATACATATAAAAACTTTTAAAAAACTGAATACATTAATGGTGGAGGAATAAGAGTCGACAATGGCGGAGGAACATGTTCAAAACTGTTGTATTTGGATGGGAGAAAAGTACAGAATCGTGGGTTAGTGGGAGAGAAAGGTATACTGCATGTGAAAAAGAGAGAGAAAGTATTTGGGGGAGTTTTACGGTAAGCATGTGAGAGAAATTTAAAAAAAAAAAGAGAAATATCTTTTTTTGGCATATATGGTGGCTTAAATTTAGGATATAACCATAAATAAATAATTTGCTATTTAGCATAAATGGTATCTATATGATATAATATTTTTAAATGTTATTTATTATTGATAAATAGAGTAATAAGATTTTCGTGTAAAATTTCCATTTAAATAAGCGTATTTCTTAGTAGTTTGCCCAAGTTTAATCGGGTTGACTTATGAATTTGACCCAACAAGTTGAATTTGAGATGACCCATCAAACTCTCACTTTGCATAGTCTTTACGTGGTGATCCACTAACAAATAGTATTATGTTCTTGATCCGACCTATTGCCCCATGTCTTTCATTATCTTCTTTAAGTGATAATCTCTATCTTTTTTAAGTGATACAATATGGATATTATGTAATAGCAACCTATTTGTATTTTTGGAACCAAATTTAACATTTTTCGACATATTAAATTTTTGTGATATATAAACATACTTAAGTTTCTTTTTCATAAGAAAAAATAATTTTATGACCTTGATATAATAAGCTCAAATTAGGTAACCATTACGAATAATTATTTTTTAAAATCTTAGGACGATAGAAAAAAAAAGATCTATCACTCTAATCTAAGTCAATATATTATTTTATAATTTATAGAATATAACATAAAACATTAATATATTTTAATCTTCATAAGTGTATTTTATGTTGAAAAACTTGGTTATTTCCTTTTATTCTTTAAAAAATAAAGGCTAGTAACCTCAAGAGGAACTTTCATCGAAACGATGGCGTATAAGAAGACATTATCTGGAAAGAAAACGCTTCTCAAACGGCCACAAGCTCATTCCTATCTCCTACCATTGCTGCAATGGCATCGTTGTTAATTGGCTCGCTCCCTATGGCCTCAAAATCCATGGTGCCCATCACTCCTAATTTATCCTTTTCCCACTCTCACTCCATCGCCGGAACTGTCTCAATTGCCGCAACGCCTTCATCATTTTCTGCGAATTCCTCCAGCCTCCCACTGAGTATGACACGATTATCTAAATTTGAAGCTAACAATTGCACAACTCTACTTAATATCCAGAGTTATTTTTTATTTTTAAAATTTCCTTCTGATACATTTGACAGTTTACTGCGGGAGAGGGGACAAGAAGACTGCCAAAGGCAAGCGCTTCAATCACTCCTTTGGGAATGTAAGTTTTCCGTAGTCGAATTTTCACTTTTTCTTAATTTTGTTTTAGTTTAGGTATTTGAGTTTTTGATTTCTAAATATGTGTGCCTACTACACGGTGCAGGCAAGGCCAAGGAACAAGAAGAAGGGAAGAGGACCACCAAGGGTTGTGGCGCCTCCAGCAGCTCCAAAGAGAGATCCATTTGACGATGGCCAGGTCATTAAAATTGAGATTAATGAATGATCTGACTCCTTTTCTGGTTTGAGTAATTTTTTCAGTTCTATGTAGCTTTGTCATATACTACATTTTGATTATTTATGTCAGTTTGCAAATTATATTGTCGCTGCCTTCCTAGTTTATGTTATCATTTCTCTAGGCTGCTTCAATGCTCTCATCTTCTGTTAAAGTATGTATGATGGAGAAACGATACATAAGTATTAAGACGAAAAGATAGAAAAAGAAAAGATGAATCAGGTAAAATACAATGGCTTGTCTCGATTTTGGGCAAGTAACCATCTTAAAATTTCGAAATATGAAGGGGGTAAGGTTCAGTAAATAATCAATTGTGGATCAATTGAGGTTGTTCCAGTGACAGTTTGATGCCAAACTATGGTTAAAGATGCAGATGAGTAGAACCATTCACTCATAATCCTTCCTTGCCTTGGCAAGATATCCTTTGCTGTCCATTGGGGATTTCGGGGTTATCACATAAAGGATAGATGTGTGTGTTCCATTAGGATTTTAAGTGGCATATGGCTGCTTTGTATGCTCCTACGAAACCAAGGTCGAAAAGATTGAAAAAATCAGTCATTCACAACCACTGATGAAGGATTCCTAGTGCAGCTGCTATTCCTGGTGGAAGAGCATTCATAACGATTATATTTTTCATTCTTCAAGTTTCTTTACTTCATTATTTGTTTGCAAAGACGGTCAGATTATCATTTACATTTGCATATCACCTATAAATTGATAAGGGGGTAGCAAATCTTTCGTTGTTTTGGATCCATTGACTTCATAAAAGTTCAGGAATAACATGATGATGCAATAGTAAGGTGGCAACTAACAAAATCCTCTACTGTATCTTACTTATATTTCCCAGGATATATTCTATTTGCAATTCCCTGGTGAGGCTACCCTGTTCATGCCCCATGCTAATAGATTAACCTTACAATGCCCATTTGTTGGTCACCTTGATCGAATAAAACACTCCACTTAGAGATTGCATCAAACCATTCCTTCTGGTACAAGCAATTAGGTTGGCCTCTGGGCGGCAACTGGACAATGGCAACTTTTGTAATGGTCGAGCTTTCTATCAGCAAAGCTCTTCTTGACTAGTATTAATGATGCAGAAGGGGGAAAAAATTGAAAACATTGTTTCTCCATTATACAGTGCCTGCTGGTTTTTTTTATCAGGTCTTACGTCAAATAGGATATTTCAAAAGAAAAAACAAAAAAATTGGATGATCAGTCATGAACCATGGAGGTATAAGGTAAGGCCTACAGGGAGGAGGTAGAAGCAATTGAAGTTCACTTGTAGAAGCTAACAATTATCCCTCATCAACATGGACCAATTAGTTTTCAACTGCAACTGCTCAACATTGTCATAGCTCTTTTCTGTTTTCAGTCCCCTTAGTACTGTTAACGAGTCCCTTTGACTCCCTTGAGCAGTGGCGGAGCCAGGATCTTCACGAAGGAGGTTCAAATTTTTTTTGTAGCTTGTGGGAACTGAACCATGTAAATTTTGAACCCCCTTGACCACTAAACTATAATTTTGGATTGTGTTAAGGGTGTTCAAAACTTAATATATAGAGGTAAAAAAATAGATTTTGCCTTATATATACAGTATAATTTTTCAGCAAAGGGTGTTGCGGCCCCCTAAATCCGCCCCTGCCCTTGAGTATTATTAACGGGTCAACTTGGTCTAGATTAGTGCAAAGATCTGCAAGATCAGATTTATTGCTTTCAACAATCGGTCATGCATCAAATTAAAGCGAGCCTATTGTCACTTTCCATGTCAGCATGCCACATTTGGGACCTAAGCAAAGGCGGGTCCGGAGAGGGTTCAAGGAATTCAATTGAATCTGTTACTTTCGGCTTGAATCACTTATACATATGCAAAAAGGAAAAAAAATAAGTAAAACTTTTGTAAGTATGTAATGGATCATATCCTTTCAGAACCCATTGTCTCTAAATTTATGGATTCGCCTATGCTTAACCCAACCCTCACTCCTCGTGTGTCTACTCTAAACAAAGCTCTCGCGTCGTCCACTTATTTTCCAACTGCGGAGTACCTTCGCGGTCCCGTTAGCTTAGACATGTCGTAGAAAGCTACGTGCATAATGTTTAGTCACCATGACAGATTTTAGTCACTATGACAACTTTTAATGTGTCGTTATTAAAATAATTATAGGGGTTAGCCTTCTTCAGGAAATGCTTGTGCAACATCATCTTCTTTCACTCTTACTGACATTTTATTTTTCTCTTTTCCTCTTGGATTATACGATTGTGTTAAATGCAAACAATGTAAAAAGTATATCTTCATGTAATTTGTCGAGTATTTGTAGGCTTGATAGGGAATCAATAGAGCGTAGCATACCAGTACTTGCACAAAAAGCCTGAGCATAAAAATGTAAGCATCGGTTATAAGACACTAAGACTGAGAATTCATTTTTTACAGCAGAATTAGGCCAAAGTTTTGGTTGGATAAAATGTATGTTTTCGTATCAGAATTAAGCTAGTGAAGACATATGATAAACCATCTTTAGAAGTCAGACTTATAGAGATAACCAATTTTAGAAGAAAAGATTGACGAAAGTGTTGGGATCGAAATAATATGGTGCATGCGAAAACTAACAATACAAAGCTTGGTGGACGATAAATCAGACGGAAAAAAAAATATACTAAACTAAGCATAATAATTTATAATGGTTTGATTAATTGATCTACATATGATAAAACTAATATAAAAGAAGAAAAACTATCGAGAGAAAAATTTCCCCTTAAACAAAACTCTTTAATGACTATATTGTGGATATTTTTGTTTTCGTGCTCTTGTGAGAAGCAGAGATCCTTAATTTATAGATGTGCAATTCTTGTCTTCCAAGAAAATGATAAGACATATTAAGAAAATTTAATCTTTTTAGGAGTCTTTTTCCATTCCTTCAAGAAAGAGAGTCCTAATAGATTAGAAATTCAGGGCAAATCCTAACAATCTCCCCTTGGCCTGAATTTTTTTGACAAAGTTGATTCACCTTCTTCACATAATCTCCATCACTGCTGCTTCCCATGATTAAAAATCGGTATAGGTTGAAAATCTTGGTATTGGTTAAAAGAAGCCCATGTCTTAAGAATAAACATGGGGTAAAAGAAACTCATGCTTTAAAAAGAAGCGTGAGTTAAAACTAGCATTGAAAATCATGCGTTACAAGTAGGCATGAATTAAAACTGACATTGGCTAAAAATGGCCAACATATGCGTTAGAAAGAGAGATATAATAGCATGCGTTTTGAATAAAATTGTGATTGTAAATTTATCTCCACATGTAGTATGTTGAATAAATCTTCATTATCGTCCTGATGTAAACACCCATTGAATTTGCTTTCAACCTCGTTCAACCGTTGTCTTGAACCATTGGCTCTGATACCACTTGTTGAGATCGAAATAACATGGTGCATGCGAAAACTAACAATACAAAGCTTGGTGGATGATAAATCAGACGAAAAAGAAAAATATACTAAACTAAGCATAATAATTTATAATGGTTTGATCAATTGATCTAATAAAACCAATATAAAAGAAGAAAAACTATCGAGAGAAAAATCTCCCCTTAATCAAAACTCTTTAATGACTATATTGTGGATATTTTTGTTTTCGTGTTGTTGTGAGTAGCAGAGATTCTTAATTTATAGATGTGCAATTCTTGTCTCCCAAGAAAAGGATAAGACATATTAAGAAAATTTAATCCTTTTAGGAGTCTTTTGCGAGAGTCCTAATAGATTAAAAATTTAGGGCAAATCCTAACAATCTCCCTTTGGCCTGAATTTTCTTGACAAAGTTGATTCACCTTCTTCACATAATCTTCATCACTACTGCTTCCCATGATTAAAAATCGATATAGGTTGAAAATTTTGGTATTGGTTAAAAGAAGCCCATGTGTTAAGAATAAACATGGGGTAAAAGAAACTCATGCATTAAAAAGAAGAGTGAGTTAAAACTGGCATTGAAAATCATGCGTTACAAGTAGGCATGACTTAAAACGGGCATTGGTTAAAAGTGACCAACATATGGGTTAGAAAGAGAGATATAACAGCAGGCGTTTGAATAAACTGTGATTGTAAATTTATCTCCACATGTAGTATGTTGAATAAATCTTCATTATCGTCCTGATGTAAACACGCATTGAATTTGCTTTCAACCTCGTTCAACCGTTGTCTTTGAACCATTGGCTCTGATACCACTTGTTGTGATCGAAGTAACATGGTGCATGAATAAACTGTGATTGTAAATTTATCTCCACATGTAGTATGTTGAATAAATCTTCATTATCGTCCTGATGTAAACACGCATTGAATTTGCTTTCAACCTCGTTCAACCGTTGTCTTTGAACCATTGGCTCTGATACCACTTGTTGTGATCGAAGTAACATGGTGCATGCGGAAACTAACAATACAAAGCTTGGTGGACGATAAATCAGACGAAAAAGAAAAATATATTAAACTAAATTTATAATGGTTTGATCAATTGATCTACGTATGATAAAACTAATATAAAAGAAGAAAAATTATCGAGAGAAAAATCTCCCCTTAAACAGAACTCTTTAATGACTACATTGTTGATATTTTTATTTTCGTGCTCTTGTGAGAAGCAAATATCCTTAATTTATATATGTGCAATTCTTGTCTTCCAAGAAAAGGATAAGACATTAAGGAAATTTAATCATTTTAGGAGTCTTTTTCCATTTCTTCAAGAAAGAGAGTCTTAATAGATTAGAAATTCAGGGCAAATCCTAACAGGAAGTACAAAAAGATTGACGGAAGTACTCAAAGTTGCAGCAGAATGTCAACAGGACACTTCTGGTAATTCTAGTGAGTATAAACATTGGGTGACAACAGTGTTGCCACTGCAGGGGAATTTTATGGGAAAATACTAGATATATTTATTTAAATGGGCAAAAATGATAGCCATTTAGCTGTATACTCCCTTCAACAATCTCAGTCAAATTAGTTTCATCCAACTACAAATCAGTTCTTTTGTAGAGAAGAGAAAGCATCCTCAGCATGCAGATTTCTGGTCCTGTTTCTCACATTATTTTCCTTTGTTGAAACCAAAATTATTGATTCTCCACTACGAACCATGATCTGCTAATTACATTACTTGGTTGGACTAGCTCCTGATTTCCTTCGTTGGTTTCAGTTTAACCAAAGTCAACACTAAAGCCACTAATTAACCTATACTGCATAGCTTGGTACGTAATTAGCTGTGACCCCTGCCATCTAGCCAACAACCTAGATGGCTAGATCTCTAGTTATTCAAAAAGCTTCTATCCATAGTTCATCCGAAGAAGTACTACTTACAAGTTACAATCCCATGAAACGAATCAAACATATGGATCTCCAATTTCTCCATGGCCATGTCTAGTAACAATCTTAAGGATCACAAGTACAGTAGTCAATGATATGTTTGACCTTTTGTTTTCTTTATAAGGAAGTAGTTTTTGGTATTGACTAGAGGTGGAGCTACATATAGATCTTTCAGAAGATAAGCTTTTGGGTTGTTCAGTAGATAAGCTTTCTTATGTTTTCTGAAACAGCAGTTGTCTGCCAGCCTACCTGACAGTGTAGATAATGATCACAGAAAAAGAATCATCTTCACCCACAATGAAAGTGACGGGGGGGCGGGGAAAGAAAATTGCTCAGGCAATGAGGATGAAACAAGTAGAGAGTAACACACACCTTCATCGAACAGCATATGAATCCCAAGTTCACTTGAACAATGCAATACAGCGGTAAATAAAAGCTGAAAGTTAACTATTCAGAAGCTGAATAGCAAGTGCTCCCAAGTGAATTATCGACATACCACAATTTTGTTCACTAGTTTAGCGTTAGTAGCAGATACATGCTTATAATAAGTGAGAACCCAGGAAAGGAGTAAAAGAAGATACACCTCTAAGTGGTAGGCCATCTCGAAATACTAGTAAAGCATGATCATCAATTAATTTGGTAGAGGACCATCAATAGATAAGAAATCTGGGCATATAGTGCTGCTGGATGGATTATCAACTTACTTCGATGAAGAAGTTCTATCCTAGAGAACCCCAAGTTTCAGTAATTGCAGAGCAGAAGACAAAGCTAGAAGGACAGGATTTAGACGTATTTCATGCTGTATTAGAAGAGGTATTCACCTTCCCCCTAATCTAATACAGATCATCTCATTCTATGATGATTTCAAAGGTTCATATGATCATTCCAACAAATGTAGTCACAGCCTACATTATCATCAGATATAAACGGGCATAAACCGAAATATGTAAAACTCCAGCAGCCTCAACACTGCAATTAGATAAATACGGCAGAGTAGTTCACACCTTTATGGTTGAATACAGATTCAAACAGAATAATTACATCTTTCTATGCACACTGGACATGGTCAAAATAGAGAAAATAGTTTCTCCTGTAAAAAAATATTAGAGGATAGATACCTAATTAGAAGCTGTGAAATTTATCTCCTGCTGTCGTAGTCGAGAATCTCGTCATCAGTGACAGACCGAGAGTGCTGCACTATGGACCGTCCGATCGAATTGATCCAATCCTCCTTCTCCTTCTCTGAATCAGCGATGAAATACATGGTATCCGCGCGAGTGGAAAGCTCAAAAGCAAACTGCTTATTTAGAACATCTTCGGCGCCCTTAACAGTGAGACAATTGGCCACCGGAATCACTCCACGCGGCCGTGATCCGCGCGTGACGTTAGCTTCCTTGAACCAAAACAGCTTCCCCTGTTTCATCACGAACCACCTGCGACGCCACGTCTTTATGTACTCCCCTTGTTTTGTGAGCCAGCCAGTGCGTTCTGGGTTGGACCAAAATTCTACGCCGTCGTAATCGTCGTTTGATTGGGCTGCGCCCATAGCCGCTCGCCATAGGCTTGCCATGGCGATGAAAGCGAAGGAGAAAAATTGGAGGAGAGAGGGGCAGAAAAAGGAGCAATAAGACAAGTCACACGTGGTTGATGTGCAATAACTCTCGTTTCTATTCTATTTTTTTTGGGACTAAATTTAGTCAAAATATGATGTTATAGCCAATTTTCACATTGGTCAATTAAAAATAGTCAGCGTTTATCAAATCAATGAAAATAATTATTATTTTGCTGTAATAGGGACCGATCACGTATATTTACGGGAGTTCTGATGCATTTGTGTACGAACTCCAACATACTATGTTGGATCGGTACTTTGCTAACTCCTGTAAAATTTACGGGAGACTGGACCACCAGTGCTTCAAACTCCAATATATTATACCAGATATTTATACTTGTTGGAACTCCCGTAAAATATACATGACTACAAATTTTACATGACTTTATGCACATAATTAACACAACTAATCTACATGACTACAAAATAACTACAAATATAAACTGTAGATAATATCAACTATAATTAATCTACAAAATTAAGACTAATATACTACAATTTAACAACGAAATTAAAACATAGATATTTATAGCCTTAATATACATAATACCTACGTAATTCTTCAAAAAAAAAAACAGTAAGAACTACAGAATGACTACAAAATAACAACATTTGTAAAAATGTAGAAAATAACAACTACAATTAATCTACAAAAATAAAGATAGCTAATCAATATGACTACAAAATAACTATATTTATAAGTCGTGGATAATTGCAACTACAATTTATACACCAAATTAACACAACTAGTCTACATAATCATTAATCTACACAATACCTACATAATTCTTAAAAAAGAAATAGTAAGAACTACAAAATAACTACATTTGTAAAACTGTAAAAAATTGCTGGTTACGAACTATCATTGTGAGCACGTGATTTTTGCCCTATATGAGAATTACTCCCAAAAATTCAAAATAAAAGAGTTTTGTGTTGTTTGCAATTGTTGTGAATTTAGTGTCATTTTTAAAAAAATAATGACAATATATATATATATATATATATATATATATATATATATATATATATATATATATATATATCGCATTTGCATTTAGGATTTAATTCTACAATTAGGAATAATTAATTTTATCTTACAAAAATGAAAATCACAAAAATAGGCATCTTTTGCATTTTAGCCTTTAATGTCCAAATTGTGTGATTGTATTTTAATTACCATTTAAAATTAGGTGACAATTATTATTATGAGATTAGTATTTCAAGATAATTTTAGTTTTTATAAATTAATCTTAGTATTTTGGGCTTTATTAATTAGGAAGTTGAATAATGGAGAAGAACAAAATAGAAAAAAATTGGATTGGGCCATCTTGCAAATTAAGTTACAAGCCCAATCCTAAGAACCCTTACCCAACCCAAAACCCCTTGGCCCAAGAAGAAAATTTCAGATTTTTTAGCAAAAAATAATCATAATTACATGACATAAAGTAGTGGGGGGCAAGGAAATCAAGGAAGAAAACAAGGAGAGGAAAACATGGATTAGTGGGTTTTCTTTAAATTAAAAAAATATTTTCTTTTTAATAAAATATCTGAAAATTTTCGAAATTCTTGCCTATAAATAGAAGAGAAGATTTATGAAAAAAAGGGTGGAAAAAAAGAGAGGAAAAATTGGAAGAGAAGAAAAAATAAAAAACATTCCCTGCTGTAGTATACACTCGATATACACTCTGGATACAGAAGTATACACGGAAAAAATGCAATTTTTGAGAGTTTCTTTCGAGAAGTGAAAAGAGTTCAAAGCTAGAAAGCCAAAACAAAGAGAAAATCTGGAAAATAGTTTTCTTTTCTATTTTTTACTGGTTTGTTTTTGTTTTTCTCCGTATTGCTGGGATTTTCGGGATTGAGGTGTTGAAGCTACTGCTGGTTGTTACTGTTGTTGTTGTTGTATTTTCACCGCCTTGTTGATTTGCCATTTTCCCATTCCTTTCAAAACCAGGTACACTTCTCTACAATTGAAGTTGTATTGATGATTTGGATGAAATAAAAATGAAGATTCATTTTAAGTTTTCGTGTTAACAATTGTGTACTGTTAGCTTAATAGTTGTAGTGTTAGTTTGAATTTGCAGTTTATTTGTAGTGTATTACAATAGATTGCAGAGAAAAAAATAAAACACAAAAGATGTAATAGCTTAGTGATAGAATAAGTAGTATAATAGTAGTATCGTAGTTGTAATAGCATATCACTTAGTTTAATTAGGTAAAAACATTAAAACATAAGTTAGCATATCATAAGTTCCCAAATCGTTAACTGTTCTTCCCAATAGTCTCATAAGCCATGATCACGTAGATAATCATCTGGTGTGGATCTACATTTTAGTATAAGTAAGTTTTAGAAGATAAAAGACATTAGTTCAAGTCAAGCGTAACTGATTTAATAACGTTGTAATGAACTAAGTCACTGTAAAACCCACTGTTTGGTCCTGTTTAAACCCTTAAATCGCTTAGATATAGAGACTCATATAGTTATTGCTTACATAATTAGTCCGCTTCTGTGGATCTAGGTTCAAATCTGATTGAGTTTTAAAAGGGAAAATAATTAGATATTGAAGCAATTCAATTAGGATGAACCAGTGATGATGAGAGGCATAGCTCGCAATGAAACTGGTAATATAGCAAACATCTGTGATTAATCGTTTAGTTTCTCTTTTGTTGCTGTGAATAATTAGTTAAATCACTTTAATTTCCTAGGTAAGTAGGTTGTGTTCCAGAATACCTCCTTAGCAAATAATTAGATATTAGTATAAATTCTTAGTTATGAGCGTATAGTGATAACAATGGATTGAGCTCTTCATGTACATAGTCCATTAACTTAAGACTACTGTTTTTGTGTACTGGTTTCCTTATTAATAAATAAAGGTGATTTGATTTCATTTCCAATTCTGAGTATTTATTTCTTTATATGAATTCTGTGTTATACTCTTTGTTATTACAATTTGGTTCGGACCCTATGTGTAACATGGGCCTGAACTGCCATACGAAACTGATTGGTCCATTGAAAGAAAGCCTGAAGACCGTCTGGGCTTTAAGGCCTGGGCTTGGCCCATTGCTGATCTAATTAATTGACGTGAAGGTCCAGGCCCAAATAACAATAGAAATCGGAAGGGCCGGGAATGCTTAGTATTAGGAAACGATTAAGGAAAAAACACAATTAGAGAGACGTAGTATACACTTCTTAGGATCGAACTTTAAAATTGAATTGGGACGAGCCTCGCCCAACGTCAAACACCGGGGCCCCCATTTAGTAATAAGATAACATAATAGAACCGGAGAGGCTAATAGCAAATTCCATAGCCTCTCCCAAAAGTTAAAAGCCGATAGACGTTATTTAGGGCACGATGTTAATGTACTTTCCATTGAACGAGTGTGCACTTGGTGCGACTCAAATCCAAATCTCGGCAAAGCTGAAATACACCGAAAGTCATAGGCGTACTGGTTGCGGTATGACTCGAGGCGTGTTTTCGCGATGCCGCAAATTCTCTAAAAAATAATACTTAATGTAAAAAAGAACTATATGTTGTTAAAAATCTGTGATTAAGTCAAGCAAGAGTCAGGAACGACAATTGAGCGACCGTGCTAAAACCACGGAACTCGGGAATGCCTAACACCTTCTCCCGGGTTAACAGAGTTCCTTATCCGGATCTTTGCTTCGCAGACATTTTTAAGAGTCAAAATTCCTCGGATTCGGGATTAACCGGTGACTTGGGACACCATTATCATTCCCAAGTGGCGACTCTGATTAATCTCAATAAAATCCCGAACCGATTGTCCTTTAATTGGAAAAACTCCTTCCCTTACGTTATTTTTATCTGTTTCGGATATTTGAGCGTCGGGGTATACCCTACAAACGTATTTGTATGCTTAAGTGGGGTAGTAAAAAAGGGAGGTGTGACAGCTCTGGCGACTCTGCTGGGGATCCCAACCCCGAACCTCGGTTTCAGGGTTTAAGAACTCGAGCTCTTTAGAATTGCCGTTCGCGTTATTGTTTGACTTCGTTATATGATTTGAACAAAATGCTATGTGCTTTATCGCTTTGATATTATATGGATTGTATATAAAATTGTGCCGAAAACCTTTCTCTCTTCACCTCCGGGGATGTGCTTACTGGTTGAGACTCCCCTTTCTGTTAAAGTCACCTTAAATTAAGAAAACAGAGGCCGGATAAGTTACAAAGCCGATTGACTCCGCGGGTCACCGGTACGTAGCCCCCTCCTCGATTCGAGTTGTCCGCTCGGGTACACGGTCTAGCAATCCATGAAACCGTAAGATTTTGAACATAGGTCTAGGACGATTATTTGCATCATATTTGACTTAGGGGACTCAACACAGGGGTTGGGTCCGTCTAGGACAGGTGACCCGGTATTGAAAAAGACCGAGCATGTTATGTGTTGCATGCGGACCGGCGGAAATCACGAGGATAGAAAAATTGTTGAAGAAAAAAAAAAGAGAAAGGAAAATAAGATCTATAGGAAATAGGTATCCGAAAAATTTGAAAATTTGAAAAACAAAAGGTGGAACAGTTTTTGTTGAAATAATTGGTCAAATAATCTAACCGAACTACGTAGGTTTGATTCTCGCCGTTAGGTGGGATACGTAGGCAACCCTCATCGGGTCCAACCACCCTTTTTAAAAAATAAAAAAAAAATATGTTTTACTTTTCAATAAAATCAAAGTGATGCCGTTTTTGAAAATAGCCGATTGTTCCGAAAGGACGTCGGAAGGATGTTTGTGCAAAAATGGCCACTTTGAAATCTTTTCTTTTCTTTTTGAATAATAGCCTTGAAATACCCCTTATGGAAATGTTGAAAGGGCACCCTTTAGAAAAAAAAACAAATATGTGTTTAGTTTTTAATAAATTGAAAGTGATGCTGTTTTTAAAAATAGCCGAAAGTTCCGAAAGGACGCCGCAAGGCTATTTTTTGCAAAAATAGCCACTTTGAATCATTTTTTTTTAATAATTTGCGGGAACAACCTTGAAATATTCCTTGTGGAAATATTGCAAGGCCATAGCCGCAAAATCAAGTCCGGGTTCACACCCCTTTTGCAAAAATAACCAAAAAATGTCAAATTTTTTATAAATAAGTCGGGTGATGCTATTCTTGCTTAAAATAAGCCGAATGTCCCTCAAAAGGACGCCGGAAGGCCGTTTTTGCAAGAATAGCCACTTTGAGTCATTTTAAACAATTTTGGACACAACCTTGAAATATTCCCTCGCGGAAATGTCGAAAGATTGTACCCGCAAAATTAAGTTTGAGTCATCGCTCAACTTTTCAAAAAATATCCACTTTATCAAATAAGCCATTACATGGCCGGAATTTTGCTGAAATAGCCATATTTTTGCATTTTTAACTTCCTCAGTCTTGTGTTGGCCTGTGTCGGTGCTGAACGATGCCCCATAGGCCCCAGGATAAAAATTTTGAATTTGCATCTTCTTAAATAAAATTTTGCAAAAAGAGCCACTTTGTCTAAATAAGCCATTACATGGCCAGTTTACGAAAAATAGTCTTGTGTTGGTTTATGGTGATGCCGAACGATGCCCCATGAGCCACGGGATAAAAAAATTTAAGTTTATCTTTCTTAAATAAATTTTGCAAAAAATAGTCATTTTGTCAAATAAGCCATTATGTGGCCAATTTTGTAGAAAATAGTCATAATTGACACCAAAAATATTCTTATTCTTGTAGAAATCTCCGGTACAAAATGTGAAAGTTTTTCAAGTTTGTAGTTGGAGTCGGTTTTTGTAATTTTCCTTTAAAAAAAATCAAATAAACATCTCTTTATTTCTTGCATTAATTTGCAAGAACTACGCTCGGTCTGATTCATGCGGGGTCATGATACGTAGGCAATCCACATAGGATTCGACCATATCCATAACCATAACCAAAAAAAAAAAGAGAAAAAAAATGAAAAAAAAACTACAAAAAGAAAAAAAGGGAAAATGAAAAAAACCACAAAAAGGGAATAAGAAAAGAAAATAGCAGAAAATAAAAATAAAAATAAACAATAAGCGGGATACCTTAATGCTGACATGCTGGCTTCGTTTTGTTGTGTCCATTTTCAGAAAGGTGGTTGGTTGTGGTTCCAAAATAACTCTTCCCTATAATACAAGGTCGGAGGACAATGGCAGAGAATCTCAAGACTGAGTGGGTTGGTACCGGTTCCCGACAACAACTGGTTGAACGGAACCACATGTTAGTAGAAGAAGTCAAAATATTAAGACAACACGTGGTTGAAATGTATCGGGCATGGATGGATGGAAAAGCACCACCCCCGCCACCACCTAGTTTCATGGACCCGGTCCTTACACTGAACCCGATGCCAAATATACCTGCCTATCGCAGCCTTTCTAGCCACTCGAGTAGCTCAATTACTCGTCCCCCAGCTATGCTTTCCCAACACTACTTCCATCCCCAACCCTACTACTCTCCCGGAGGCACCCAAAATCGTACTTCACCTTCCATGTACCCAATTCCACAAAAAGCCTACCGACCCCCACAAACATACCGGAAACCCCCTGGGTCAGGTTTCAAGCCAAACAAGGCGTTTAGGGAGGAAAGGTTGCTGAAGCGAGAAAAGGCTTTCACCCCTATCGGAGAATCTTATGCGAGTTTGTTCGAAAGGTTGAATCATGTTGGCTTGATTAAGCCGCTCGCCGGATGTATTCCAAATCCTCTTGCAAGAAGCTTCGATCCTACTGCACGAGTGTATACCACTCCAATGCTCAGGGGCATGATGTTGAAAGATGTTGGAATTTGAAAGAGGAAATAGAAAGAATGATTCAAGCAGGAATGATTGCGGTCCAAGACACTGGCAACCTGAACATTACACAGAATCCTCTACCTGCATGTGACGTTGCGCATTTTGTGGGGACGATGCCCGATGACGAGGGTGAAGAGATTTTTCTTTGGAAGCCGAGGATATTGAAATAGAAAGCGATCTTAATGCAGAATACGGTGGCTAAGATGCCATGCTTGTCAATTGGGAAGGTGCTCAACTCTTGGAGTTTTGGTAGTTTTATTTTGGCGTCGTTTCCGTTACCCGGGTTATTTCAGGGTTGTAATCCGGACGTTGTCTTGAGAGTCAAAACCCTTCTATCTTTGCTTTGTTTAGTATAAAAATTGTTTAGTGCCGTCTAGGTTTGTAATTCTAGTCTAGTCTGTTCGTTTTGTTGTTGTTTCAACCTATCAGTTTAGTACAACTCTTTGTTTCCCATCATTCCTAGTCAGTCCATTTCTGATCACTTTGCATTTTTTCTCATACTGACTTTAGCAACATGACATGCACATAATTCTAAGCCTGGTTTTTAAAAGTTAATGAAACAATGTTGAAGATGTAATGATACTCGGAAGAAATAAAAACATATTGGAATACTGTGAATCCGGAATCAAGTGAACATTGGGGAAAGCGTAACATAAAGAAATGCCTTGGAAATGCATCATCAATTTAAAGCCAAAGGCAAAAATACCCCAAAGCTAAGGAACCATTCGTGGTATCGAGATTGTTGCCCAATGGCACCGAGAATCGTCAAATACCGAAGGCAAATATGTGAATCGGTCGAAAGGTGTTTAAATGTGTAGTTTGTACTTGGTAGGTCTCGAAGATTGGAATGACGAAGGCATTTTATTCGGCTATCCAAACACTTTATCCATTGTTATCCCTTCGAGCCTTATTATATTTTCTTTCATATCCCTCTTTCGGAATCAACAACATAATTGAAGATTGAGCGGGGAAATCAAATGGAGAAAAGAAGAAAAAGAAAGAAAAAAAAAGAGAAAAAGAAAAAGCAAAAAAGAAGAAAGAAAAAGAAAAGAAAAGAAGAGAAAAGAAAGAAAAGAAAAAAAATCGGGAGAAGTCAAATCGCAACAAGGAAGCGATCTTATGGTCCGAACTACGTTTGACTTGATCCCGAAAGGGTACGTAGGCAGCCTCACTGAGGTTCAGTCACAATAAATGGAAAATCTAAAAAAAAATCCCCCAAGAAGGAAACTGGGGCAGAAGTTATGGTTGTCGAATAAATAAGATTCCGAAGGTTGTAATTTTAACCCACGATGAAATATTTTTGAGCCTTTATATCCTTTTTCTTACCCCATCCAAAAGCCTACATTACGGTCCAAAGGAAGACCTTCCGATCAATCTTCAAGAAATGCCGAGTCAAGCGAACAAAGGTCAATCACATCAGGGGCAACACTCCAGTCCGAACAAAGAAGAATGAAGGACTCAAACCACCACGAGACTCCATGATGAGAGAAATCAAAATGAGAGAGTCTTATCGGTGAAAACCCTCATGGGCACCGTAAGGCGACGGTGAGTCGAGAGAAAGAAAGAGCAAATGAGAGAGGCTTGATGGTGAAAACCCGATGGGCACTACAAGTCGACTAAGGATCAGATCAAGAAATGAAGTGTTGAAGACCGATTTCACAGCAGAACTTTGCAACAAGAGTTGAACATCAACTTTGCTATACGGAGAAGGCCAAAAGTGCGTGTCAAGGTCGCTAGAGTCGGTATTCAAAATCCGTTAGGTCATTCGTCTGTAGGTTTCTTGTTAGGAATTGTATTTTCCTTTCTCTTCATTCTTCACACTTTGTTTTACCCTCCTTCTTATCGAGTCAGTCAGGTCATAACAAGTATAGAAATGATTTCAAAATTTGCCACCAAGCTTTCCAATTGCACAAGATGGGATTTAGCCAACACGACAATTGTCGTAGGTCGGGGAATGACAAGGCCGGTGATTTAAGCCCACAAGAGCAACATGTGCAATGAAGATCATGCAAGACACAAGGGTCGGCAAGGTGCCAACTCAAGGGAAAATATAGCAAATGGAAGTACGAGGTTCGAACAGAGAGGGGTATATCTTCTGACAAGAGAAAGACCAAAGGCTGTCAAGTGGAGTCATCAAAGGAATCAAGATCGAAGTTTGTGGGATCCGTCAAGAAAGGAACAATATACATACCTAAAGAGAGGTGGATTTTGAACAAAGAAGAAGTAAAAATGGATAGTCGGTGAATAGGCAAGGCACCCGAGTGGAAAGCAGCCGCCATCAAGGTTCAAGGCCACAACCAACCACCGCATTTAAACTAACAGATTTTTCTTTGCTTTGAAACAGGGGCATAGATGTTATGGGTCCGATAGAGCCAATAGCTTCCAATAGGCATAGACTCATTTTGGTTGCGATGCGTATCTTACCACATTGGGCCGAAGCAAAGGGCAAATTTGCGCCGAATTGGCAGGGACCGTTCGTGGTATCACGGGTGTTGTCCAATGGAGCATTATATTTAACAGATGTTGAAGGAAAGTGCGTAGAGACTGCTATCAATTCGGATGCGGTCAAAAGATACTATGTATGATTCCTTTTCAATTATGTGTTTTGTATTTTGTTGTGATTTTGGAATTGAAATGACGAAGGCATTTTATTCTCTATCCAAACACTTTATCCATTGATAGCCCCTTTTAGCCTTAATGAATGAATTCTTTCATATCCCTCTCTCGGAATCGCTCTAGTGAAATAAGATCGAAATTGCCAGAATGAAAAATGAAATGATGGAAAAATGAAAAAAAATGATGAAAAAAAAATGAAATGAAAAAAAAATGATGATGAAAAAAAAATGAATGAAAAAAAAAGAAAAAAGACAAAAATCGGGAAAAAGTCAAAAAGAAATCCATCTAACTTATGAAGTTGCATGAACTACGTCTGACTTGATCCCGAAAGGGTACGTAGGCAGCCTCTCTGAGGTTCAGTCACAATAAAGAAAAATCCAAAAAAAATTCCCACATATTGAAACTGGGGCAGAAGTTATGTTTTAATAATTCCGAGAGTTGTAAATATTTTTAACCCTCGTTGAAATTTTGAGCCTTTATATCTTTCTTTCTTAACCCGTCCAAAAGCCACGTTACGGTCCAAAGAAAGACCTTCTGATCAATTTTGAAATGATAACTAATACAACGAAGGAGGAGCGAAGCATCGGATAATACCCGTGGTACGGAAAACGAAATACAAAAAGGAAAAATGAAAAATAAAAAAATGAGAGAGTCTCATCAGTGAAAACCTTAGCCGGCACTGTGAGGCGATTGTGAGGATTGAGAGAAATAAAATGAGAGAGTCTCATCAGTGAAAACCTTAATCGGCACTGTGAGATGATTGTGAGGTTGAGAGAATAAATGAGAGAGTCTTATTGGTGAAAACCTTTCGAGGCACCGTAAGGCGATCGTGAGGACTATCAAAAAGAGAAAAGGCAACAAAAAAGAGTATCGGTTTTGGGTCAAAGGCAATTCGGAGTCAGGATAATGATTGGAACGAACTGGGTCAGAGTTTAAATACATGGCATGGTCAGCGGAATCAGCCAGCAAATACCCAGATAAGTTCTGTCATCTCTCCAAAATACCCTTACCTTTCTTTCGTTTTTTCTGCATTTCATTGTTTACCCTTTTAAGAGCTAACTACCAGCTCCTGATAACGGAAGTTGAAACAACACTAGATTAGAAAGGATAGAAGATTGGGGAGGAGAATAAAGAAGCTTGGCAAACATGGCCAAAGAAAAAGAAAAAACAAAACAAAAATGGAAAAATGAGAAAATACAAAAAGAGTCTGCAAGGGACAAGAAGTTGAAGATCGTGCAACATGAGAAAGCAAAAACAAAGGAAGAAATAAGAAGTGGGGACGGCAGATGCCAGTTGCCAGCAGTTTATATCTATTAAATTTTGTTTCATGCAGGAACAGATTGTCACTAATCACTTTAAAGTGAATGTGACCAATGTGGAAAATTTAAAATACCAAAAAGAGAAAGTCTGCCGAATAAGTGGAGAAAATTCACAGGCAAGAGATAAGTTGGTAGGAAAAAAAAATCTAATAAATTTTGTTTCATGCAGGAACAAATTGTCACTAATCACTTTAAAGTGAATGTGACCAATGTGGAAAATTTAAAATACCAAAAAGAGAAAGTCTGCCGAATAAGTGGAGAAATTCACAGGCAAGAGATAAGTTGGTAAAAAGAAAAATACCAAAAAGAGGAAGGTAGTATCTTTTGAAATCCACTCCCCAGTCCTCAGGCTGAGGGAATATTTTCTGCATCGCATTGCACGTTTAATTTCTGTTAGGCGCCCACCTTCAAATACGGGAATATTTTCTGCATTCGCATTGCACGTTTAAATTCTGTTAGGCGCCCACCTTCAAATACGGGAATATTTTCTGCATCGCATTGCACCTTTTAAAGTCCACTCCCCAGTCCTCAGGCTGCGGGAATATTTTCCGCATCGCATTGCACGTTTAAATTCTGTTAGGCGCCCACCTTCTAATACGGGAATATTTTCTGCATCGCATTGCACGTTTAAATTCAGTTAGCTGCCCACCTTCTAATACGGGAATACTTTTCTGCATTCGCATTGCACGTTTAAATTCTGTTAGGCGCCCACCTTCTAATACGGGAATAAGTGGAGAAATTCACAGGCAAGGGATAATTGGTAAAAGAAAATACCAAAAAGAGGAAGGTAGCATCCTTGAAAATCCACTCCCCAGTCCTCAGGCTGCGGGAATATTTTCTGTATCGCATTGCACGTTTAATTTCTGTTAGCCGCCCACCTTCAAATACGGGAATACTTTTCTGCATCGCATTGCACGTTTAATTTCGTTAGGCGCCCACCTTCAAATACGGGAATACTTTTCTGCATCGCATTGCACGTTTAAATTCCGTTAGGCGCCCACCTTCAAATACGGGAATATTTTCTGCGCATCGCATTGCACGTTTAATTTCCGTTAGGCGCCCACCTTCAAATACGGGAATATTTTCTGCGCATCGCATTGCACGTTTAATTTCGTTAGGCGCCCACCTTCAAATACGGGAATACTTTTCTGGAATTCGCATTGCACGTTTAAATTCGTTAGGCGCCCACCTTCAAATACGGGAATATTTTCTCTGCATTCGCATTGCACGTTTAAATTCCGTTAGGCGCCCACCTTCTAATACGGGAATATTTTCTCCATTCGCATTGCACGTTTAATTTCTGTTAGGCGCCCACCTTCAAATACGGGAATACTTTTCTGCATCGCATTGCACGTTTAAATTCCGTTAGGTGCCCACCTTCTAATACGGGAATATTTTCTGCATCGCATTGCACGTTTAAATTCTGTTAGGTGCCCACCTTCGAATACGGGAATAATTTTCTGCATCGCATTGCACGTTTAATTTTTGTTAGGTGCCCACCTTCGAATACGGGAATACTTTTCCGCATCGCATTGCACGTTTAATTTCCGTTAGGTGCCCACCTTCGAATACGGGAATACTTTTCCGCATCGCATTGCACGTTTAAATTTTGTTAGGTGCCCACCTTCGAATACGGGAATACTTTTCTCGCATTGCACGTTTAATTTCCGTTAGGCGCCCACCTTCAAATACGGGAATATATTTCGCACATCATGGTTTATATAGCTAAAAGCCCACACTGGGCAAGAAAAGAAAAAAGTAGTTTGTTGTTTTGTTTTGAGCAGAGTTCAGCTCGAGGGCAAGAAGTACCATTGAAAATCAAAAAAAAAAAAGAAGAGGAAAACAAGAAAGAAAATCAACAAAAAGGGAGAGTGAGCATCTCAAAAAAAATCAAAGAAGAAGAGACAAGGAGAAGCAAACAAAAGCTAGGATAGGAATAATTGTAATTGTAGAATCATAGCTTAGAATAACTTCTTCATTTTACATTCCCCCCGGTGTAATAAGGAGGTCAACAAGCAGAACCGCAACAGCAGCAACAGTAACAGCAAAAAATCGCAGTTTCATTGGTAGTCCCAGCTACCAAAATTTTCCGAACTACATTGACCCGATTCCCTTTTAGCCAGGGATATGTAGGAAACCTCTTGAAGCAAAGGTTCGGTCAAAATTTTGAAAATAAAATGCTTCTCACGGAGTGCTCAAATGGGCAAAAATCGCTCGTATCCGCTCACTTGTCTTTGCACAAAAACTCTTCGTGTTTACGCGCAAAGAGGGGCAGCTGTGAGCACGTGATTTTTGCCCTATATGAGAATTACTCCCAAAAATTCAAAATAAAAGAGTTTTGTGTTGTTTGCAATTGTTGTGAATTTAGTGTCATTTTAAAAAAAATAATGACAATATATATATATATATATATATATATATATATATATATATATATATATATATCGCATTTGCATTTAGGATTTAATTCTACAATTAGGAATAATTAATTTTATCTTACAAAAATGAAAATCACAAAAATAGGCATCTTTTGCATTTTAGCCTTTAATGTCCAAATTGTGTGATTGTATTTTAATTACCATTTAAAATTAGGTGACAATTATTATTATGAGATTAGTATTTCAAGATAATTTTAGTTTTTATAAATTAATCTTAGTATTTTGGGCTTTATTAATTAGGAAGTTGAATAATGGAGAAGAACAAAATAGAAAAAAATTGGATTGGGCCATCTTGCAAATTAAGTTACAAGCCCAATCCTAAGAAACCTTACCCAGACCCAAAACCCCTTGGCCCAAGAAGAAAATTTCAGATTTTTTTAGCAAAAAATAATCATAATTACATGACATAAAGTAGTGGGGGCAAGGAAATCAAGGAAGAAAACAAGGAGAGGAAAACATGGATTAGTGGGTTTTCTTTAAATTAAAAAAATATTTTCTTTTTAATAAAATATCTGAAAATTTTCGAAATTCTTGCCTATAAATAGAAGAGAAGATTTATGAAAAAAGGGTGGAAAAAAAGAGAGGAAAAATAGGAAGAGAAGTAAAAATAAAAAAATTCCCTGCTGTAGTATACACTCGATATACATTCTGGACACAGAAGTATACACGGCGAAAATTTCAATTTTTGAGAGTTTCTTTTGAGAGTTTCTTTTGAGAATTGAAAAGAGTTCAAAGCTAGAAAGACAAAACAAAGAGAAAATCTAGAATATATTTTTCTTTTCTATTTTTTACTGATTTGTTTTTGTTTTTCTCCGTATTACTGGGATTTTCGGGATTGAGGTGTTGAAGCTACTGCTGGTTGTTACTGTTGTTGTTGATGTATTTTCACCGCCTTGTTGATTTGCCATTTTCCCATTCCTTTCAAAACCAGGTACACTTCTCTACAATTGAAGTTGTATTGATGATTTGGATGAAATAAAAATGAAGATTCATTTTAAGTTTTCGTGTTAACAAATGTGTACTGTTAGCTTAATAGTTGTAGTGTTAGTTTGAATTTGAAGTTTATTTGTAGTGTATTACAATAGATTGCAGAGAGAAAAAAACAAAACACAAAAGATGTAATAGCTTAGTGATAGAATAAGTAGTATAATAGTAGTATCGTAGTAGTAATAGCATATCACTTAGTTTAATTAGGTAAACACATTAAAACATAAGTTAGCATATCATAAGTTCCCAAATCGTTAACTGTTCTTCCCAATAGTCTCATAAGCCATGATCACGTAGATAATCATCTGGTGTGGATCTACATTTTAGTATAAGTAAGTTTTAGAAGATAAAAGACATTAGTTCAAGTCAAGCGTAACTGATTTAATAACGTTGTAATGAACTAAGTCACTGTAAAACCCACTGTTTGGTCCTATTTAAACCCTTAAATCGCTTAGATATAGAGACTCATATAGTTATTGCTTACATAATTAGTCTGCTTCTGTGAATCTAGGTTCAAATCTGATTGAGTTTTAAAAGGGAAAATAATTAGATATTGAAGCAATTCAATTAGGATGAACCGGTGATGATGAGAGGTATAACTCGCAATGAAACTGGTAATATAGCAAATATCTGTGATTAATCGTTTAGTTTCTCTTTTGATGCTGTGAATAATTAGTTAAATCATTTTAATTTCCTAGGTAAGTAGGTTGTGTTCCAGAATACCTCCTTAGCAAATAATTAGATATTAGTATAAATTCTTAGTTTTGAGCGTATAGTGATAACAATGGATTGAGCTCTTCATGTACATAGTCCATTAACTTAAGACTACTATTTTTGTGTACTTGGTTTCCTTATTAATAAATAAAGGTGATTTGATTTCATTTCCAATTCTGAGTATTTATTTCTTTATATGAATTTTGTGTTATACTCTTTGTTATTACAATTTGGTTCGGACCCTATGTGTAACGTGGGCCTGAACTGCCATACGAAACTGACTGGTCCATTGAAAGAAAGCTTGAAGACCGCCTGGGCTTTAAGGCCTGGGCTTGGCCCATTGCTGATCTAATTAATTGACGTGAAGGTCCAGGCCCAAATAACAATAGAAATCGAAAGGGCCGGGAATGCTTAGTATTAGGAAACGATTAAGGAAAAAACACAATTAGAGAGACGTAGTATACACTTCTTAGGATCGAACTTTAAAATTGAATTGGGACGAGCCTCGCCCAACATTAATCAAGCGGGGCCTCCATTTAGTAATAAGATAATAAAGTAGACTCGGGAAAGCTAATAGCGAATTCCATAGCTTCTCCCAAAGATTTAAAAGCCGATAGACATTATTTAGGGCACGATTTAACGTACTTTCCTATGAACGAGTGTGCACTTGGTGCGACTCAAATCCAAATCCCGGCAAAGCTGAAATACACCGAAAGTCACTGGCGTACTGGTTGCGGTGTGACTCGAGGCGTGTTTTCGCGATGCCGCAAATTCTCTAATAAATAATACTTAATGTAAAAAGCACTATATGTTGTTAAAATCTGTAATTAAGTCAAACAAGAGTCGGGAACGACAATTGAGCGACCGTGCTAAAACCACGGAACCCGGGAATGCCTAACACCTTCTCCCGGGTTAACAGAGTTCCTTATCCGGATCTCTGCTTCGCAGACATTTATAAGAGTCAAAATTCCTCGGATTCGGGATTAACCGGTGACTTGGGACACCATTATCATTCCCAAGTGGCGACTCGGATTAATCTCTAATAAAATCTCGAACCGATTGTCCTTTAATTGGAAAAACTCCTCCCCTTACGTTATTTTTATCCGTTTCGGATATTTGAGCGTCGGGGTATACCCTACAAGTGTATTTATATTTATGCTTATGTGGGGTAGTAAAAAGGGAGGTGTGACAGCTCTGGCGACTCTGCTGGGGACTCTACACGCGACTCGAGCTGTCACACCTCCCTTTTTACTACCCCACATAAGCATAAATATAAATACACTTGTAGGGTATACCCCGACGCTCAAATATCCGAAACGGATAAAAATAACGTAAGGGAGGAGTTTTTCCAATTAAAGGACAATCGGTTCGGGATTTTATTGAGATTAATCAGAGTCGCCACTTGGGAATGATAATGGTGTCCCAAGTCACCGGTTAATCCCGAATCCGAGGAATTTTGACTCTTAAAAATGTCCGCGAAGCAAAGATCTGGATAAGGAACTCTGTTAACCCGGGAGAAGGTGTTAGGCATTCCCGGGTTTCGTGGTTTTAGCACGGTCGCTCAATTGTCGTTCCCGACTCTTGTTTGACTTAATTACAGATTTTAACAACATATAGTGCTTTTTACATTAAGTATTATTTTTTAGAGAATTTGCGGCATCGCGAAAACACGCCTCGAGTCACACCGCAACCAGTACGCCTGTGACTTTCGGTGTATTTCAGCTTTGCCGGGATTTGGATTTGAGTCGCACCAAGTGCACACTCGTTCATAGGAAAGTACGTTAAATCGTGCCCTAAATAACGTCTATCGGCTTTTAAATCTTTTGGGAGAAGCTATGGAATTCGCTATTAGCTTTCCCGAGTCTACTTTATTATCTTATTACTAAACGGGGGCCCCGCTTGATTAACGTTGGGCGAGGCTCGTCCCAATTCAATTTTAAAGTTCGATCCTAAGAAGTGTATACTACGTCTCTCTAATTGTGTTTTTTCCTTAATCGTTTCCTAATACTAAGCATTCCCGGCCCTTTCGATTTCTATTGTTATTTGGGCCTGGACCTTCACGTCAATTAATTAGATCGGCAATGGGCGAAGCCCAGGCCTTAAAGCCCAGGCGGTCTTCAGGCTTTCTTTCAATGGACCGGTCAGTTTCGTATGGCAGTTCAGGCCCACGTTACACATAGGGTCCGAACCAAATTGTAATAACAAAGAGTATAACACAAAATTCATATAAAGAAATAAATACTCAGAATTGGAAATGAAATCAAATCACCTTTATTTATTAATAAGGAAACCAATACACAAAAATAGTAGTCTTAAGTTAATGGACTATGTACATGAAGAGCTCAATCCATTGTTATCACTATACGCTCAAAACTAAGAATTTATACTAATATCTAATTATTTGCTAAGGAGGTATTCTGGAACACAACCTACTTACCTAGGAAATTAAAGTGATTTAACTAATTATTCACAGCATCAAAAGAGAAACTAAACGATTAATCACAGATGTTTGCTATATTACCAGTTTCATTGCGAGTTATACCTCTCATCATCACCGGTTCATCCTAATTGAATTGCTTCAATATCTAATTATTTTCCCTTTTAAAACTCAATCGGATTTGAACCTAGATTCACAAAAGCAGACTAATTATGTAAGCAATAACTATATGAGTCTCTATATCTAAGCGATTTAAGGGTTTAAATAGGACCAAACAGTGGGTTTTACAGTGACTTAGTTCATTACAACGTTATTAAATCAGTTACGCTTGACTTGAACTAATGTCTTTTATCTTCTAAAACTTACTTATACTAAAATGTAGATCCACACCAGATGATTATCTACGTGATCATGGCTTATGAGACTATTGGGAAGAACAGTTAACGATTTGGGAACTTATGATATGCTAACTTATGTTTTAATGTTTTTACCTAATTAAACTAAGTGATATGCTATTACTACTACGATACTACTATTATACTACTTATTCTATCACTAAGCTATTACATCTTTTGTGTTTTGTTTTTTTTCTCTGCAATCTATTGTAATACACTACAAATAAACTTCAAATTCAAACTAACACTACAACTATTAAGCTAACAGTACACATTTGTTAACACGAAAACTTAAAATGAATCTTCATTTTTATTTCATCCAAATCATCAATACAACTTCAATTGTAGAGAAGTGTACCTGGTTTTGAAAGGAATGGGAAAATGGCAAATCAACAAGGCGGTGAAAATACATCAACAACAACAGTAACAACCAGCAGTAGCTTCAACACCTCAATCCCGAAAATCCCAGCAATACGGAGAAAAACAAAAACCAATAAAAATAGAAAAGAAAAATATATTCTAGATTTTCTCTTTGTTTTGTCTTTCTAGCTTTGAACTCTTTTCAATTCTCAAAAGAAACTCTCAAAAGAAACTCTCAAAAATTGAAATTTTCGCCGTGTATACTTCTGTGTCCAGAATGTATATCGAGTGTATACTACAGCAGGGAATTTTTTTATTTTTACTTCTCTTCCTATTTTTCCTCTCTTTTTTTTCCACCCTTTTTTTCATAAATCTTCTCTTCTATTTATAGGCAAGAATTTCGAAAATTTTCAGATATTTTATTAAAAAGAAAATATTTTTTTAATTTAAAGAAAACCCACTAATCCATGTTTTCCTCTCCTTGTTTTCTTCCTTGATTTCCTTGCCCCCCACTACTTTATGTCATGTAATTATGATTATTTTTTGCTAAAAAAATCTGAAATTTTCTTCTTGGCCAAGGGGTTTTGGGTTGGGTAAGGTTTCTTAGGATTGGGCTTGTAACTTAATTTGCAAGATGGCCCAATCCAATTTTTTTCTATTTTGTTCTTCTCCATTATTCAACTTCCTAATTAATAAAGCCCAAAATACTAAGATTAATTTATAAAAACTAAAATTATCTTGAAATACTAATCTCATAATAATAATTGTCACCTAATTTTAAATGGTAATTAAAATACAATCACACAATTTGGACATTAAAGGCTAAAATGCAAAAGATGCCTATTTTTGTGATTTTCATTTTTGTAAGATAAAATTAATTATTCCTAATTGTAGAATTAAATCCTAAATGCAAATGCGATATATATATATATATATATATATATATATATATATATATATATATATATATATATATATATATATATATATATATATGTCATTATTTTTTTAAAAATGACACTAAATTCACAACAATTGCAAACAACACAAAACTCTTTTATTTTGAATTTTTGGGAGTAATTCTAATATAGGGCAAAAATCACGTGCTCACAATCATCACTCTAGCGAATTTGACATAGAGCATAGAGAAGTTTAGAAGAGTAGATCTGCTGCTCGTTTTGGGTTCTCCACCTCGATATTGATCAAGGCTAGCGGTTGGAACTAGCTCTACCTCAACTTCCTATATCTCTTGGAACTAGTTGTGCCCCAACTTCCCTTGCAATGGAATCCAACTCCCCCGTCCACTCGATGATATTCTTTCCAGCTAGAGGCATGGCTTCCACGCATTTGCAGTCCAGTGTATCAGACAATAATCCTTTCATTTTACAGTAATTAAGCGTCGATTTCTCGGTTGAAAACCATAAATGCCTCATCTTCAGAAGCAACATAGAGAAAGAAGGAGAGAGTGTGAGAAAGAATAATACGTAGAGAGAGAAAGTGAGAAAGAAATGAGGGAGGAAAAGAGAGGGTAGAACGTGATGATGGGTATTTAGTGAAAAAACGTAAAAGATATTAGTATTTTATTTGTGTGTGGTGGGTTAGATCATAATTGTGTCCAACAAAGAGGACTCATTAATAGTGTCATTAATTTGAATTATGATACATATATGTAATTAAAATAACATATATGTAATAAAATAAAAAGTTAAACATATTATGTAATATATTAGTGTATTTGGTATATATATGTAAAACAATCCTTTAAAATAAGAGTATATAGTTTTGGCCAAATATATATATATATATAATTCCTTTCTTAAATCAATTAGGTAGTGAGCCATTTTTTGCCCAAAACTCCTTTTCAAAAGTGATTTTAAAAGCCTAGCCCTTCACAATTTTAGTTTGTCCTTGATTAAAAGATTCTTAGTTTGACTTCAAATTAGGATTAAAATATGAGTATCCTTAGTTTTGCTTAAGTGAAATACAAACCTTGTTAAAATAAAATTAAGGTGTGCATACACAAACTAAATCCATAACTTATGGCCCTCACATTAAGTATTACCTTGGTATAGTAAAATGTCCTTTTTAAACACTCGTAATTTGCTTTAGGCGCGTTTATGATAAATCATCGTGACTATGAACGGTTCCTGTGGTATATTCATGATACCTAATTTCCAAATTCGTGTAAGGCCCCGTAAAATTTTTGTGCTTAAAACCTAGTAGCTTGTGGTGTCATGATCCGAATAATGTGTTAGGAATTGTTCGGACCCTTGATAGTGATTTAAGCTTTAAAAATTGAAAAAATAAAATTTTCCAGAAAATGTCGATTCTGCGGTCAAGAATACGGTCGCAGATCTGTTATGCGGACCGCATTCCTACTACAGAGTGTAACATAATATTTTTCAAAATTTGTGTTGAAAATGCGGTCCAATATGCGATCGCATAACTGAAATGTGGACCGCAAATCTATCGCATAATTCCTTAGGAAACTTTGAGTGTCAATTCTGCTGTGCTTTCTGTGACCGCAGAACATGAATGCGGACCGCATTCTGGTCGCATATCGTAACAGAACAGGTAAATTTTTGGGGGCAATTCCGCGGTCCATTATGCGGACCGCATATTGATTCTGCGATCGCAGCTGCGACCGCAGATTTGACTCGGCCCAGATTTTTATAAAATTTTAACCCGATTCCTTTTTTGATAAACCACCTCAAACCTTCATTTTCTCATATTTTCTTAGCAAAACAAGAGAGGGGAAAGAGAAATTTTAGAGAGAGAAACCTAACCATCTTCAAAGGTCGTTTCTAATCGCTTGGTCCGGAAGATCCTAGGGCAAGTGTCATCTTCCCCAATCTCTAAAGGTAAAAGCCCTAGCCATTTTCTTTAATTTTCAGTTGTCAAAGGGAAAGAAAGATTTTCATGCATTAGCTTTTGAAAATAGAATTTAACACTCATGCATGTTCTTTCAACTTTAAATTTAGTAAAAAAAAATGGGTAGGAGTAAGAGTTTGCAAAAACGGAAGTTGGCAACATAGGATAACTTGGGTGAACTTAAGGCAGGAGATCGAAGAAAGTAAACCCGACTCCAGGTATGTATGTATAACTTTGATCCTTGTGAAATCACCTTATGTGTACAATTTATTTGGTATTGGATAATTTTGAGAATTGTTGTGTAATTCTTTGATTTAGTTGTTGGGTATTCAATTGATTTGAACTATGTGTTGTGTGGTATGCGATGTGAACCGAAAGATTAAAAAGGAAGTCATATTTGGTAAAGAAATTGAGAACGATTGTAGTGATGACATACTTGGCTTCTTGTGGGAAACTAATGAAACAACTCGAATTGTGATGAACTGTTGAACAAAATGGTGTGGATACTCTCGGATATGGGAATATTGTAACTTTGTTGTAATATCGGCTTGAAAAATATTTGGAAACATGAACCAATTTGTAATTTGCTTATTGCATTTGTTTGTAATTTTGTGTAGTGCTCTTGTTTGTTGTTTGTGATTGTTGTGATTGAAACTGTACGGTGGGATCGGGTCGCGCGCTGCAACACGAAGTAATAAGGTGTGAGTTGGGGTGATAAGGGTGGCCGAGGTAATAAGGGTGGAAAGCGATCGAAATCACCATTGAAATTGATATGAAATCATTGATGTGAATTGTGAAAGGAGACAGCAGGAGTGTTTGCAACCTGTGGGGTACTGATTGCCCCTCTGTTTGACTTGATTGTGCGTTCCGTGTATGTTTGGTTGTTGCCTTCCTTGTTGATCCCTAATTGTACTTGGGCTGAGTATTTCTTGAAACAAAGTAAGTGTTGGAACGTGATTGGCTGCTTCGTTACTACTTGGTGTATCTGTTGGTTGTTTTATCATTGTGATTTATCTGTTTATGGCTTGAGTTTACTTGGGACAAAGCTTGTCCATACATACCAGTACAATTCTAGTGTACTGACGTCCCTTTTGTCGGGCGCTACATTCGTGTTATGATTGTAGGTGGGTCCACAGTAGGTACTTCAGCACATCGGCATTAGCACTTTTTACCTTCCACTGGCCGTTTTGGTGAGCCCCTTTCCTCTCTGGGCCCTGCGTGGCTCATGCCACTTCTATTTTGGATCTTTATTTTGATTTTGTAAGGTATAGCCGGAGACTTGTTACTGGCAAAGTATTGTATCATCCTTTGTATCTTAGAGGCTCCGTAGACAGAAAACTGTGGGATTATAGTCTTATGTATATATATGTCGGGCGTTGTAAATTGTGAACTTGTTAAGAAGTAAAGTGTGTTGTTATGTTGTTAAAAGTATGATTTTAATTATAAATTGGTAAAGTCCTGATTTTTAAGTAATGAACAATACAGGGGTAATGCGTGGGTTAGGAAAGGCATCCAGGTCCGCTTGACTGGGGCTACCCGGTTAGGCGCCAGTCATGTCCCTCGATTTGGGACGTGACAATTCGGGAGTGCTTTTCATGTAATCGGATCACAACAACTTTGAATATTAATAAAATAAACATGTCGCGAATCACGCATGCATTTCATGTAGCGTGATTCGCGGCGTGCTCCAAAATAACTTGTTCAAGAAATAATTTCATGAATCCTAAAAGCGGTTTTAAATTAATTAAAAGCGGTTATAAAGTTAAAAAATGCATAGTAGGTTTAAAATACGTAGTACATCACATAATAGGCCAAATTTAATAGTTTAAGTGATCGTGCTAGAAGCACGGAACCCGGGAATGCCTAACACCTCCCGGATTAACAGATTCCTTATCTAGAATTTTTGGTTTGCATACTCATAGAGTAAAGTCAAAATTTTCTCGATTTGGGATTTTAAAATAAACCGGTGACTTGGGATACCAAACAAACTGTTCCAAGTGGCGACTCTTATAAATTAATTAATCTCATTTCGATTAATATCACTTTAATTGAAAAAAAATTCATATACCTTCAGGTGTAAAAAGGAGGTGTGACACCTGTGTATAAACTTTTAACATTATACTGGACCGATATATTATATTGGAGCTCTACTATAATATACTGGAGTTCTAATATACTTATACTGGAATTCTAATATATTATATTGGAGTATTTTTCGAATTTTGAATAATATTTTTATTTAAATTTATATTTACAAGAAAAATGACTAAATTTAGATTACTTTTAAAATTATGACTATTTTTCAATTAATACTTATAAAATCTGGTTATTTTTGAACTTTTCCGTAATACCTTACCTTCATTGTAAAGTTAAAACTCAAATCAATGGTAGACTCTCAAATACAAACCCACTTCCTCGTACTTCTCAAAACACCACAAAGGGATGTCCAATAAACTGGACGGCGAGTTGCTTGCCGGTTCCACTCAGCCGTTCGACGACGGTTACCTCGGATACGATCCTCGTCTCTCTTCACAGAGATTTGACTCCTTCTCCAACTTCGCTGAGTCCGAGTCCGTCAACGACCCCACCGGCGGCGATTCACCCATCTTTACTTCGAACCCGATTACCGATAGTTCCTATGAACAGCCGATCGACGTACCGAATGAATTCTCCTCTTTTTCTTCTGAAGCGGATGTAACATCGGATGGAGCAATTCTGCCGCCACCGGCGGAGATGCAACTGGAACAAGGTTCCGCTCTTAGAGAGTGGAGAAGGTTAAAATCTGTCAACTGATGCTTACCGCTTTTAATTTAATTAATTTTGTGTGATCAGAGGCATTTACGTATTGTGCCATTCTTGGGATTCTGAAGCGACTTTCTCTGAATTTTTGTTGACTTGGAACTGTAATCATATGGTTATATAAGCTGTAAAAATGACTTACGCGGTTGTCATTTTTCATTAACGTTTTCGGCTCGAAATTTAGGGTGTTATACTTATTGACTGCTATGTATGAGAAAGCTGTGGTTTTGCTTTGGAAGTAGAAATGCGGTCATGAAAATCTCTTTCTACTTTATCTATTCTCATTAACTTTAATGAAATTTTTTAGATGTTTGGAAGCTCTAAACAGTTGTTTTTTCTCAATCTTATTTGTTTCGGATCATTATCATTTTGTTGGAGTAGTTGTTAGTTCATATCTTAGCATAAAGTGTTGTTCCTTCTAATAGAACATATCAACTGTGTTGCGCGGACTCTCCAAATGCTGCCGTGCCCGTGTCGTATCCTCCAAGAATACAGTACTTTTGGTGGATCCAACACGTATCCAGCGCCATTTTCGGAGAGTCGGAGCAACATAGCATATACACTCTAAGATTTATAAGAGCGTATCTGTTTTGTTGTGTTGAATCTGCTTAGGGTTAATGGCATTAGACTAGAGGAGAAGGAAAAGAGGGAGAAAGAGGTGTTGAGCCAAATCTTTGATGAAGCAGATGAGTTCAAAGTTGACTTTTACAGGAAGAGGGAGATCACAGTGGAAACGAACAAAGCCACTAACCGGGAGAATGAGAAAGTAAGAATTGACTTCATACTTGATTTTTTCAACCCTTAAGTTAAGACTATCTTCATATATCTTGAGGTTCTTAATTCTTGCTATTACTTTGTGTTCTTGTATATTTTCATGAGGAGTTCTCTTTTGCCATCAACATATCTGTGTTTTTGGATTTTCAAATCTGTTAAGGATTGGTTGGACATTAGAGTTTTACAGTTAGAAATTTAGTTCTTATGGAGATATCAATATTAAGATGGTTGTTAGTGGGACATTTTCCTCCATCAAGTTCATGGGATTTGACTAACTATTGGATTATGCCTGTCTATAAAATGATTGAGTTTATTGGAATTGAATGACTTATGTCAACAGAAGTCCTCCACCAACCCCCCCGGGGGGCCAAAAAAAAAAACCTTTTTTGTTGACTGGGGGAAAAAAAACTGAAATGATGAAGCTAATTCTATGTGGAACTTTCGTTTGCCAATAGTTTATTTAGCTACCCTTGTCGAATTCTGTTCTGATTCTTCCAGTTACCAGATTACCATGTTACTCATCTTGGTCCATTTTCATTATTTTTTCCATTGTATCTCTTGTCTTAGTTATTCGTAGCCAGTCATGAGAAGTTCCATGCTGAGGCTGCTGGAAATTATTGGAAATCAGTCGGGGAGCTGATTCCTAATGAAATACCAACAATTGAAAAGAAGAAAGGGAAAAAAGATGATGAGAAGAAGCCATCGATCGTTGTGATAAATGGGCCAAAGCCCGGGAAAGCCACTGATTTATCAAGAATGAGACAGATACTATTGAAGCTTAAGCGTAATACACCTCCCCACCTCAAGCTTTCTCAACCAGCAGGCCCTTCTACAAAAGCTGATTCTGCCTCAGCTCCAGTTGCCACCGCAGTAGCTTCCTCCTCTGAGCCTGTTGCTGTTGCTTGATAGGAAAATTCTCCCCTCCACTGGAGGCATATGTTGCTTTGTTCTTAATGTAGTTCTCCTTTCTATCTGTATATGGTGTCGATAAAGTAGCATTGAGTGGAGTGTTACAGCAGAGCTTCCATCATCTGCATCATGGTTTTATTCTTAGGTGACAGCGAGTTATGTGGTCGTTTATACAGTATTTGAATTCTGTGCAGAGCTTTTGAGTTTAGCCACATGCCAATGATAATTTAAAACTCAATTTATGCTTTTGTATTTTGCTCTTTTTTCTTTATTCCTGTTTTTGGTCTCCCGGTTCTACCGGAAACAACATCTCTACCTCTCCAGCTAGGGGTAAGGTCTGCATAAACACTAACCTTTTCAAACCACACCTGTTATACTGGGTATGTTGTTGTTTGGTCTCCCGGTTCTGTCATGGGTTAGAATTTATCATTTTTAGTTTGAACTTTAACATTCTCTTTTCACACGTATAAGCCAAATTATTGGGGGTTCTTTAGCTTGCAATTGAGGTGATTTTTCTATTTTCCAACACCTTAGTAGTCTATTTTGTTCAGATACAGAGACGTAGCTTTTGCATAGAAAGAGGCTTTTTCTTTCTTTTGCGACGATAAAAGGCAAAAGCTTCTTTTTTCATGTAAAAAGTGAAACCCCTTAAAGCTCAGACACAATGTTCAGACATTCTAATCTTGTATATACGTCTCGTGCAAATGGCACAAGAAACTAAACCATATTTCTCATGAATAATAACACGGAAAATTGGTTTCAGCACATAGCTAATGATACATGGCTTCAACTAGTACCTAACCAGTGCTTATATATCTTTACATATTCAAGTGAACTAAATCTATTGGTTCCTCCTGATAAACAATGGTATTCAGGTGCTAAAATTCTCATACTTAACTGCTCCAAAAATTAGAAATTCAATCCCGCAGCAGGAAAGGAGAATCATCACCTTCCGTGCAAACTGGGAGGAGATCGAGCACCTTTATCGCTGTTAATATCATCATCAGCTTCAATCCCATCCACGCACAGGACATTGTTATTAAAACTCACTTCAGAACTAGCATTACTGCTCGTAGCAAGTGGAGAATCAGATACACTTACTGTCCTGCTTCTATTAGGCCCTGATCTCACACTGTACATAGAGGATGCTGGAATATTAGTCATCAGAGGGCGCAGATTACCTGGGATGCTTCGCCTTATATCCTGTCCAAGAGGAATATCTAGAATTAAGCAAAACCACAAACAAACAGGCCAAGAGAGAAAAGCTTCTAAGACTTAAAAAGCTACCAAAAGACCAACATAACATGTTTTACAAAATCTTCGGGTGTCCTCAATCTACAGAAGAGCACAATATCATCTTAATGCCAAAAATATAGACAAACCGTCATTTTGTTAGAAACATCAAGTGATTACAGTATATTACCTAGCTGAAGATAGAAGCAACAAATGAAAGGGGTATACATACCATATGCCTAATAGCCATATCCAGGGATTTCTTTGAAAATGTTCTTCCAAAGCCTGAGCTGTCAGGTGATGAAGACTTTGTAGATAAGTTACTCCGTGGAGACTGTTTGTCATCCTGCTTTGGAGGAGCCAGCTTCCGCATATTTACTACCCTTTCAACCATCTTACTTCCAACCATAACAGGGCTTACATTGTCATTAGCTTTAGCATGCAATCGACTCATAGCTGGGATAGGTACAGAGCTTCCACTGCTATGCGTAACACCATTAGGAGGACGTCCTCTTGCAGGAGAGCATGATTGTCGTCTAATCCTTCCATTTGAAGCTGGCTCAATAGATGAAGATCTAACACTTGGAGCTCCAGGTCTACCCCTTGTAGCAGAAATTGGTCTGTCAGATAATGATGTCCTTAAATTGGGTGGCGCATCAAGGGAGAATCCTGGCATATCTGAAGGCTTCCAGGGTCTGGGCTTTACAGTGGGAGAACTAGGACGTGAGGCTGAAGGATTTCTGGCTGAACCTGTAGCTGACTTAGCTGAAGAGGCAGATGAAGATCTAACCAGTGGAGCATTTGTATTAGTTGTACTAGTCATTGAAGGTGGCCGACGTGTTGGAGTTGCTGTCCTTGATCCGGACTTTGATCCAGGAATAGACGCCCTGGTAGTTGGCGTTGAGGACCTTGCACTAGACCTTGCAGTAGGCGTTGAAGATCTTGGAGGTGCTGTGGCTTTAGCAGAAGTCAAAGTGGCACGAGAAGTAGGTGTAGCAGACCTTGATTGTCTAGATGCTGTTGTGGTTGACATTGTTTTAGAGGTTGTAATGGATGTCGTTGGTCTGGATGCTGCAGTAGATGAGGGTCCAGACCCTGAGGTCAAACTGGATTTAGATGTTGTGCTTAAAGTCAGTCGTCCAGTGGGAGTTGAAGGTCTTGATCCACCTGAAGATGATGGTCTCCGGAGGCCTGAACTTGAATTATTTAATACAGGAGAGGAAGTTGGCTGTCTAGACGATAAGTTGCTTCTTGACGTTGGCTCGGCTTGGGCATTTGCCAACTATCCACAGCAACAAAATAAAGAATAAAATTAGCCCATAAAAATATCTTGGAACGTAAATCACTTAGATTAAGACACAAAGTAAGAAAGAAGAATTTTAACAAATTCCACCTGAAATTGCATATTTATGGCAAAGTGGCAGGTAAAGTTATGTATTTTAGTAGATCCTAGGAACATCAACCATTAAGGCTTAAGTGATGCAACTCAATAAGGGAGACAAGTCCTAACTTCAATCTCTACATGTTCCTAGGAATCTATTAAAACTCACAAAAGAGGCTGCACTGAGAGATGGGTACATAGTAACTCCACATGCTTACAAGGACCTTCAGAAAGGAAACATATCTTCCAAACAAGAATAGGAACAATTGTGAAATATTAAAAGCAAATATTTTATTACTAATTGCATTTGATTGAATGCTGGAGTCATTACATGCATTTTTTTTTTTTGAGAATGGTAACAGTACTACGTGCATCCATATTCAGTTAAACAACTCTGTCATGTCCTTTTTATCTAATTATCGAAATTTCTTTTTCATTATCTGCGATGTGAAATAACTCCATGATTTTCAGATAACATTTCTCATGTTAAGCAATAAACAACTTAACTGCCCATCTATAATACTTAGCCACGATGCCTCATATCAGATGCTATAGAGTGGAAAGATAGAATAATATATCCTTACTCTAGATTTCAATGCAGTAGGACGAGCTTTAGGAGTTCCAAGTTGACTCATTACCGTCTTCTGTGACTCCATCTCAAGTGAAGGAAAAAGAGGAGTACCAGGAGGTGTTAATAGCCTGAAATACAAAAACTAACGCCTCGTAATAGAGCACAGAGAAGTACCCATAGTGAAAAAACACGAGCAAGAGTTATTGCACATAGAGACATCTTACTTATGCAGAAAATATAACGCAGATTCAAGAAATACCTATTTGATTTACTAAATCCAAATATAGCATGCCACCTACTCTTTTTACATATTCATGTTAAACATAAGATAAATCACCCAATAATTTCCATAGTCACCATGACAATTATGGGTGTTAAAATAGGGCATTATTAAAAGATAATTATGTAGATCCATCACATGAAATATCTCCAACTTCTTGGAATTCATCAAATTTAGCAAATAACTAGATTCATGTAGGACATGGGCATCTATAAGCCGATGTAACTAAGAGAAGAGCGGAAAGAAGGAATCGCAAAATCAATAATTACTAGTAATCTAACTCCTTGAGTTAGTCTGAGGAATAGCCTCTCATTCCTAGTTTTTTTTTTTTTTTTGATAATGCACTCCTAGTTTCTTTTTAGTGCATCCACGAGGCTCTAATGCGTTTAGGAGATTGGCTGTCATTCATACAGAATCATATTATGTTGTATACGGGAGATTTTCCCTTTATTGATTAAATAATTCACCTTATTGAAACAAAACAAAAAACTCCAAGCCTTAGAGAATATGTCATTGTGTATATATTAGCAAGTAATCCCTCTCACTAGTTGCCTTTCAAAAGCATTTTACATTATCCCATTTCCACGTAAAGCAGAACAAAACACGATTGGAAGCAAATTATCCGCATAGGGAATATCAACTAGTAGGAGTTAACGTTAGCCTTTATTAGGCCCAGTAGTTGATAAAAATTGATTGTATGACATTGTTGAAAGAGGTGCTAGACGTAGATCACTCCACATTTAGAGAATCCCTTATTTGTCTAGGACAAATTATTGATCAGTGGTATGAATAGGATACGACTGAGCAGACAAACTAAATACAGCTGTACATATATTATTGTACTATATTTCCTATCCTACTTCTTTGTGTCCCTTCATTTTCGAACTTTATGTGTCTTTTATGTCTATGTTATGTACTTCAGGTCATTGACATTTCCAATTGTCTATTAACTTCAATGAGTCTGTCTACAGTCTACGGAAGATAACTTGGGCAAGTGTATTTCGCATTTGCCAGAGGCTTTTATTGCATGACAAGAAAGGGAGGCATTCACATGTAGGATTTAACAGTTTTTTCTAAAAAGGATGAAATTCAGGTGACATGGCCCAAGCAGTTTGCTGGATAAATGAAGTAGGAACTTGTAACGCTGGAAAACAATTTAACAAGCTAAAATATAAAACCAAAGGAACAAAAACAGTTACAACTATCACATGCTCCGGAAATAACACAAGAGACACAAATTACCAGTCATAGTCATTTTTATCATTGTCAGCATTGAGGAAATCATCAGCACCAGTCTTCCGCATCGGAGTTGCTGATGCAATGTCAAAAATAGGAGAACTACCTCTTGTTGCACCTGCAAGGAAAGTATAATAGCTTAACAAAATCCCCATATAGCCATGACTTTATCTTATGAAGCAAATACTATTAGAGAACACTGCTCCTAATTTCAACTGATCTCACCAGTTACCATCTTAAGCAAAAAACCATGTGCCTTAACTATATAAAAATGGATATAAGTCATCTCATTAAGTCAACAAAATCATAAATGATCCACAAACCCGCCCATCCTAAATATGCAAAAGGTAATATAGTACTTCCTCAAAGAAAAACTTAGTGAACTTGTGATCTACAATATAAATCATCTCATTAAGTTAAGTATAAGATGTCATTCAGACGGACTAAAAAGGAGAGAGTAAATGAACGGAGTAATAAAAAAGAAAACAGGAACTTTCATTAAAAGGAATAAAGATGAAAACAGGAAAAAAAATTAAAAAAAATTAAAAGTTTGTTACCAAGGGGAGCATCAAATTCATCAGAGTTCTGAAGAAGAAGAAGATCATTTCTTTCTTTTTCCCTTCTTCGCATTTCCAGAAACAATGTCAGCTCCTCGTCCTTCTCCTTCATTCCCGAGCTCCTCAGACTCACCATTTGTTGTTGTTGTCTCTGCCTCAACGCTGACTCTTCTGCCCTAAAACTTCTATTCATTTTCAAAAAAATAAAATCCTAAACCCTCAAATCCATCATTAACGTGGAAAACCACAAATTCCCACTCTTAAAAACCCTAGCTTTTTTTTCTTCTTTCTGCAACACTAGAAACTGAAAAGCCTCGTAAAAGTAGCCTTCTGTTTTCTTAAAATCAAAATTTAGAACCATAGATCGGAAGCTCGAGTTCACTACTCCGCCATTTCCAACAAAAACTTAGCTCGCAAAGAAGCTGCATTTCATATTTTTCCAAGCACCAAAAATACCAAAACATAAATAGAAATATTACAAGTATTTGGAAATAAATTCTATGTAAGGAAAAAAGGTGGATAAAGAAATAGTGAGGCAGCTTCACGAAACCGGCATTGTTGAGAAAGGTTGAAGCTAAAAATGTAGAGAGAGAGAGAGAGAGAGAGAGAGAGAGAGAGAATCAGAGGGACGATTTGTTGAAAGGAGAGAGAAAGTTGAATGGCAAGAATAGTTATTTAGGGGGTATATTGGGGACCAATTGTGATAATCTGAAAGACTTTTCAGGGGAGTTAGGAGTTTTAATTTTTCTCTTCTATTTGGCGTTTTCGGGTTTTTAATAAAGATCACGAGTCACGAGTTGTGGGGCTTAAGTTAAATGCAAACTAAGGGGCCGTTTGGCCCAAAAAATTACTTGTTTTCGAAACTACCCTTTTTGAAATTTGGAATTTTTCAAAATTTTGGAAAACTCCAAAAGGTTCTTTTTTAAAATGGGATATTTTTCTAAATATACCATATATGAAACATTATTATCATAAATGTGCATAGTTTGTTAATTACCTCCTCAATCATCACATTAACTACAATTTATATATCATTCGACTATAGGGCATTAAAAGCGCAGAATATTCCCTAAAAAATGCGCTAAAATTAAGGAGAGAATCTTGGTATTAATTGATTCTATATTAAATTTAATTTTTAAAAAGGGAAAGGAGATTTCTCATCAGCGTATTTTTCTCCAAAACTACAATTTAAATTCTCGAGAAAAAAAAAGAGCGAACAATTCAAATTTTTGAGTTTCAATAACTCAAAGTTGAAAACATTTGTTCTTCCAGATATTTTCCATCATTGATAGCCATTAAAAAACTTGAAAGCTTTGAATTCATATTTGGGTTTTCAAAAATCATTATTTGTTTGGATTGGGTATTGTTGTAAATATTAGGAATATGTTTAGGAATTTATATCTCAATTTTGAGGGGTTTTGGTGAAGATTAGATTTGGTTTTGACTAAATTTCAAAGAAGAAGACATATTTCCAGAAATTGTAGATAAATTGTAGATATATTATAGAATTATACATAAATTGTAGATTTGGAAGACTAAAACTTCTACAAATCTTCTACAATTATATCGAAAATGTCAATTATTCTACAATTGAAATGGAAGTTGGGATATTTAAATTCAATGTATCCAGTTTGTAGATATCTTGTAGATAAATTGTAGATTATTTGTATTCTGTTTGTAGATGCATTGTTTTCTGTTTTCACAAAGCCAAAACTACTAAAGCTTCTACAAAATCTTCTGTAAAAAATAGTCTATAATTTATCTACAATTTTTCTAAATTTTCTACAATTTCTGGAAATATGTCTTGACAAAATATTGACAAGAAGGAAAATTAGATTTTCATTGGCAAAAAGACAGATTTATACGGACTCAAATTAGGAATGAGAAATCTTCTCAAGTTGCATTTTCGGGAGATAGATGAGCCTATTGCACAAGCACTTATATCACGTAATTTTGAAAATTGCCATCGATTCTACCACCAATGTGGATCCTTGGCAGGAAAAATCTTAGGTCCCAATATCTTTTTGTGTTGAGAAATATGGTAGATTGTATTTATCCGTGATTCAATTGGGACCGCTCCAATAGTTCTAATAATCGGGTAAGGAACAAAGAATTTTGAAACCGTGGGGGGGGGGGGGTCATATGTAGAGAATTTCAAAAAACAACTGGTGGGAAGAAAATTCATATTTAAGGGCTTATGCAATCACACTCCACTGGAAATGATATGGAAATTTCTTTTTGCCACAATTGACAGATTCATTACCCAGTCACGTGCACTGCTTCTCCAATTTTCTTACTGCTAAAAAAAAAATAAAGAGAACGTGATCAATTATTTCGACACTTCTCCTAATTTCACTCCTCTCTCGAATCCTATTGATAGTTTCCCGAGAAATTCTGTTCCAAAAGTGGGAAGATACGGTCATATAATTATGCCTAATATAAATGTACCCTTAATTATATCCCTTATTTGAATTATGGTATATAAATGGTAATTTGGTAAACTGAAATGTAATTAACTCAAACCTTAAACATTGAGGATAATAAGGTTTCATATGTGGTATAGGAAGGTAAAAATCTCTTTTAAATTTTTACTTCAAATCACTCATAAAAATTCAATAAAGCTCAAATTTATATATTATTAAAAGGAAAGGAAAAATATTCTCCTTAAGTTAAGTGGCAGCATAGAAAAAAGCCACATGGCATAAGTAGTTAATAATTAGTTATTAGTTATTATTTTTTGAATTTAAATATATATAAAATAATAAAATAAAATATTTGATACTAAAAACAAAAATTAAAAAATGTCCATTCAAATTGGATAGTTCAAGTTGGAGTTTTTAAATTATTTTAAAATACAAAAAATAAAAAACTGCCAATTTAAATTTTCTTTGTCTTCAAATTAATTTTTGTTGTTTTTTTAAAATAAAAAGAATATTTATTTAGAAAATATTATTGAGAATAGTAGAATAAAATATAAGATATAAAAATATGTATCTTCTATTATGTTTTAAAAAGAAAGTAGCATCCATATCTAGGAGAGGAAAAAACCATCTCCTTAAGTCAAGTGGCAGCCTAAAAAATAATTCACATGGCATAATATATATATATATATATATATATATATATATATATATATATATATATATATATATATATGTGTGTGTGTATGTATAGTAAACTAAATTATTTTATAATAAAAAACGAAAATAAAAAAAAACTTTCCATTTAAATTGGAGAGTAGTTTCAAGTTGAAGTTCTTAAATTATTTTCAAAAAAAAATTGACTGAAGAGGGTGTTAAAGAGATATTCACCTTTGACTTCTTCTCCGCATGCTGACTGCTCCCCGGCTAGATGCTCATATTTCTTATTCGTAAATCGTAGATTAAGATGTTACTATTAGGTAAGGAAAGTTAGTCCTTTCATTCCTTCCTGAGAATAGATCCTCAATATCTCGCAGTTGATGAATTCTTCCGCTACGACCCTTAGGTAAAATTACAAAAATAAAAAATTACCAATTCAAAATTTCTTTGTTTTTTTTATAATAATTTTTGTTTTTCTTTTTAAAAATAAAATGTTTATATTCATAAAATATTATTGAAAATAATATAATAAAATATAAATATAAAAATATATATCTTCTATTATATTATAAAAAGAAAGTAGCATACAAATTTTGTAAAAAAGTAATATGCTAATTAAAGTCTCTATTAAAAATGTAATAATATTAAATTGGATGATATAGTATATAAAAATACAGAACTAAAATGGTATTTGATGCATATATAAGTCTCTCTAATTCTATATCGATTTTATTCAACAAAGTAATATACTAATAAAAATATTAAACAAAGTAATATGCTAATAAAAATTTCTATTAACAATGTAAAAATACCAAATATTGGATAAGTATAATAAAGAAAAATATAGAACAAAAGACTTATTCGATGACTATATAAGTCCCTTTAACTCAGTAAAGATTTTATTCAATTAAATTCAGATAATATTATGACAACATAATAAAATTTAAAACAAAAAATATTTCAAGATTAATAAAATATATATCTTCTCTTATTTTACAAAAATAAAGCGAGCAAACAAAAATATTAAACAAAGTAATTTGCTAATAAAAATTTCTATTAACGATGTAAAAGTACTAAGCATGGGATAATAGAACAAAGAAAATTACATAACAAAAAAGTTATTCGATGACTATATAAGTCCCTTTAATTCCATGAAGATTTTATTCAATATAATTAGATTATATTATTGACAACAACATAATAGAATTTAAAATAAAAAATATTTTAAGATTAATAAAATATATATATCTTCTCTTATATTACAAAAAGAAAGCGCGCAAACAAAAATATTAAACAAAGTAATTTGCTAATAACTTTTTCTGTTAACAATGTATAAGTACTAAGCATTGGATAATAGAATAAAGAAAATACTAACAAAAAAAGATTCAATGACTATATAATTCCCTTTAGTTTTATGGAGATTTTATGAGTTTTTAGTCAAATATGTCCCTTATTTTTGGGGTTAGGTCTATATTTATCCCTAAAATATGCACATGAGCACATATTGTCCTTTAAATTTACAAAAGTTATGCAAATATAGTCTACCTAACAGAAGTAAACAAACACACCTGAAAACTAATGGCCCTTCCCTAACTAGGTAAACAATAATTTTTCACCGTGAACTTTTCTTCCCCGTTGTACTTCCTCAATTTGCCTCTATGGGGAGAATTTGTACGAGTTCATGAGACTACTTGCTGGCTTCATCTTGCAAGTCATTTTTGTTGGATTATTTTCAGACTTCCATGGTGGACTCCCGCCCTAAAATATAGTCCCCACTAACTAGAATATGATTCGTACAAAACTCTCTGGAGCTCACCATCTTAATTGAAAGCTGCTTCTTGTGATTTTGTCCAACTCCTATTCAACTTATTTCAAAGATAATCTTAATTAATTTTTCTAGAAAAGATTTGTTGACTTCTAATTAATAATATGCATATGCATCTTGCGTTTAAGTAAGAGAAGCTCCGTCGGAAGTTATTTAGACAGCGATGCAGCTGGCAGATAAGGGTTGAGCTTTGGAGGATCCTCATCTTGGAAAGATATTAACTGTAAGGAATGACGATAAACTCAACATTGCAACAAGGCTTTGGGGGCATGATTGCGTGTGGCTATGTCTCCCAAAGCTTGAGTCCCACTAGGGAAAATGGAGTTGGCCTACGAAGACATCAAAATAACGAGGAAAGTGAACGGAGAAAAATGATTCACAGTTGTCACCACCCCAAATCCGGTCGTGATGGCACCCAGCACATTGCTAAGCCAGCCTGACCAATCAATAACATCAACGGAGCTGGAAGCTCACTTTATCCCATTTAATTATATCAAAGCATGAAGCAATAGTGATACATATATCGAAAACGGGGAACCAAGTCCCAAAATATACCAACTCCCATAGACCGAAGGGTCAAGAGTCATGGGCCTCCACTGAACATAAGTGTATAAAGGTTTACAAGATACCAAGTGCGGAAAGAAAAGTCAATACGGAATCAAAAGACAGTAAGAAGAAATATCGGGTCATGCGGACTCTGCAGCTACCTCGAATATCCTACATATGTCGCCTCGAACAACTACCGGATCACTGCTGAGAGGTACCTAGATCTGCACACAAGGTGCAGGGAGTAAAATGAGTACTGCCAGACTCAGTGGTAATAAACAGGGGTAAGACAGCGCAGATAAGAAATCCGCAATAAAGCACTATGTAAAGCTGTAATCAAATACCCTGTCACAGAATTAATATCAACTGTACCTGTACCAACAAGTACCAGCAAAATAGTATAACGACTATCGAGATGTAGCTAAATGCAATGCAATGCATGATATGACCGCTACGGCGCGTGGCCGATCCAATTTGGGTACTCGTGCTCAGTGTGGGGGTTCAGACTCCGGAGGGGCTCCTATAGCCCAAGCACAATATCACTGCGGCGTGCAGTCCGATCCAACATATATACCGCTGCGGCGCGCAGCCCGATCCACTACCAGTCAGCTAATATGCAAATACAGCCTCGCAGGCTCAAAAGTAGTTTTTGAAAAACTCTTTTATCATTTTTTAGTTGAAAACAGAAATATCAAGTTCCAGAGATTGGAAATAGCATGATAACAGAAGTAGCTACGGACTAGTAGTAACTAACATGTCAATATGATAAGACAATGATAACGATCCTCGCGGGATCCAATAACTGGCTCACGGCCCACAAGTATACTCAACCGCCCAAGAAGGGGGTTCCTCAGCTCAAGAGTGGCCTATATCACCATATATAGTATGTAACCATCTGAGAAGGAGGTTCGACGGCTCAAGAATAGCCAATGTCATAACACAGTATCAACAAATCGGACTAAGCCATAGTCTCCAATCACAATCGACCCCGCACTCACATGAGAGTACGTGTCTCGCTGCTATACAGCGTCACAAAGTGGTATATCGGGGTTTCGAACCCGCTGGTCATCACCCACATCTATTACTCACCTCAATACAGCGCGACGACTACTCCGCGATGCCACTGCCACGAGAATCAAGCTCCGCACGCGTAGAATCTGATCAAATATAGTAAATACACATCAAATTAGACCAATGGAACGATACCTAGTCAATACAACTCAATTTACATCAAAATTCCCAAAGTTGTCAAAACCCGACTTTCGGTACGCTTCTCGAAAAATTACAAAAGTCACATATTCGGAATCCTCATCTCGATACGAGTCTAAGCATATCAATTTTACCAAATTCGGACTCCATTTTCCCATTCAAAACCTTGATTTTCTAAAGTTCAAGCCTAGGGTTAAATCTTCCATGAATCACCCCAAATTCCTCCATTTTCATGATATAATTGCATAATATTATCAATACTAATCATAGTTTAAGTCCATAGTTGATTACCTGATAATTTCCCTTGAGTTTCTCTTCAAAATCGCTCGAATCGCCTCTAAAGCCGAGACCCAAATGTGTGAAATGTTTCTGAAATTTTCTAACTTCTGATACACTTAACTCACTGCGATTTTCGCTTCTGCGGACCATTTTCCGCCTCTGCGAAACCGCTTCTGCGACCAAATGGTCACTTCTGCAAACCCAGGCCTACTTGGACATTTCCGCACCTGCGATCCCATTGACCGCTCCTGCGGGTCCTCTCCTGCGGAATCCCCTTCGCCCCTGCGGTCTTTCCCGCTTCTGCGGACAAGAGTCCGCTCCTACGGACTCGCCTATGCGATCAACTATCCGCTTCTGCGGACTCCTCCATCATGCCTCTTTCCTGCTTCTGCGATCACCCTCTCGCACCAGCGAAGCCGCCCCTGCGGGCTAGGCTCCGCTTCAGCGGTCACCTCCGCTTCTGCGCCTTCTTGTCCGCTCCTGCGGACTCGCTCCTGCGCTCCTTTTTCCGCAGGAGCGAAAACAACATAACAGAATCACAAACCTGCAATTTTCCACATTTTCCCCCGTTTAGCCATCCGAAAACACCCCGAGGCCCCCGGGACCTCATCCAAACACACCAACATATCCTAATACCTTATTCGAACTTGCTCAAATCCTCAAAACACGTCTAACAACATCAAAACCCATAATTCACATCGAATTCAAGCCTAAATTCCTTAAAACACTCCGAATTACACAATCAATCAAAAACCCGACCAAACGACGTCCGAATGACTTGAAATTTTGCGGACATATCCAAAATCACCTAACGAAGCTACTGCAACTGTCGGAATTCCATTCCGACCCCGGATCAAAATCTCACCTACCGTTCGGATTTCGCCAAAATTCAATCTTAGCCAATTCAAGCCTATTTCTACACCGGGCCTCCAAATTCAATTCCGATCGTTCCCTTAAGTCACAAATCACCTCCCGGAACTAACCGAATCATCAGAATCCAATTCCGAGCCCTCTAACCAAATAGTCAACTTCGAGTTGACTTTCCATATTTAAGTTTCCTTCAAAGAGGCTATATGCTTCATTTTCAATCCAAATCACTCCTAACTCACCCGATAGACTCTAACACTGATATAAAAGCATAAAACATGAAATTACAACATAACGGGGTGGTAATTCTCGTGACGACGGGTCGGGTCGTCACATTCTCCCCCTCTTAAGCAAACGCTCGTCCTCGAGCGGGTCAAGAAACATACCTGAAGTCTCAAACAAGTGAGGATATCTGCTCCGCATCTCCCGCTCGATCTCCCAAGTGGCCTCATCCACGGGTCGACCTCTCCACTGAACCTTAACTGATGCAATCTCCTTGGACCTCAATTTTCTCACCTGCCGACCCAAAATAACAATAGGCTCCATATCATAGGATAAATCACCATCGAGCTGAATGGTACTGAAGTCTAATACATGAGACGGATCTCCAATGTACTTCCGGAGCATAGACACATGGAATACTGGATGAACGCTGGATAGACTGGGCGGCAAGTCCAACTCATATGCCACCTCTCCAACTCTCCTAAGTATCTCAAAAGGGCCAATGTACCTGGGACTCAACTTCCCTTTCTTCCCGAACCTCACGACACCCTTCATAGGTGAAACCTTCAACAATACTCTGTCACCAACCATGAAAGACAACTCTCGAACTCTACGGTCTGCATAACTCTTCTGGCGAGACTGTGCTGTACGGAGCCTCTCCTGGATCAACTTTGCTCAATCCAGAGCATCCTGAACTAACTCAGTCCCTATCAATCTATCCTCACCAGGCTCAAACCATCCCACGGGGGATCTACACCGTCTGCCATACAATGCCTCATACGGGGCCATCTGAATACTCGACTGATAACTGTTGTTGTAGGCAAACTCAGCAAGTGGTAAGAACTCATCCCACGAACCACCAAAATCAATCACACATGCTCGCAACATATCTTCCAGGATCTGAATAGTGCGCTCAGACTGCCCGTCTGTCTGGGGGTGAAATGTTGTACTCAACTCAACCCGCGTACCCATCTCTCGCTGAAATGCTCTCCAAAACTGAGATGTGAACTGGGTACCCCTATCGGATATGATAGACACTGGGACCCATGCAACCGGACAATCTCTCGAATAAAGATCGCTGCTAACCGCTCCGATGAGTAGGTAGTACACACAGGAATGAAGTGAGCTGACTTGG